>OW818031.2:55932232-56421232 GCA_942486065.2 Calliphora vomitoria | reverse complement strand
ACAGCCAGTTACTGGCTAGATTTCTGTATAGAAATACAGCCAGTTACTGGCTAGATTTCTGTATAGAATTACAGCCAGTTACTGGCTAGATTTCTGTATAGAAATACATTCTGTATAAAATTTTTTTATGAATATGGGAGTTAATGTTCAATTAAGTTCATTTTTTGAAACATTCTTGATTAAATGTGTCTTGCAAAACATTGCGCCATTGATTTACGAGATTTAATTTCAAACTTAAGAAAAGATGGAAAGTCGTACCTAGATATTCAAATCAATATGAAAAGCTTTTCAATATAAAGAATAAATAGAAAATAGGACTGTAAACGGAAAATTGCACATCAGGACGAACGAAATATCGTAAGAATCATCAAATGTGATCCATTTGAATCTGCCAGGCAAATAAAAACAGAATTATATTTTGTTGTTAGCGATATGACTGTGAAGAGAAGACACTACTTAAAAATATACATTGAGTACTCGTTTGGAGTACAGCTAAAAAACGCAATATTTTGTGAACTAACTTAAAACTTGTTTTATTTAGAAGTTCAGTCTATTGGTAATATATTCGACGTACAAGAGAGTGTACGTCGATGCTTGTCAAACAGAAAACTGTTAAAATATTTAAAAATTTGTGGGCTTCGTAAAGTTGATTTCAACATACAGACGGACATGCCTATATCGACTTCATTATCTATGGGGACGCAAATTAAAAATTTAGAAATTACACCAGAATGACAAACTTACATATATATATATATATATATATATACTCGTACCTTTACCACTCATGGTGAAGGGTATAACAATATATATGTTGGATAGAGTTCCGAAGATATTTTATTTCCATACAAATGTTAAAATACTAAAATAAAGCCAAGGAATTCACTTACCGCTAAACGATTTCCGAACAACATTATCGCTTTGTCCTCTTCGGGCGGTGAAGAAAATTCATTTTGATTTGTGGTTGGTGGCCGCCGATGTATTTGTAACTTTTGTTTGATCGCTTGAGACAATATCACCTTACGACTCACCGATTTCATGGCCAACAGCAAATCCAACCAGGTCCAGGTGACATTGTGATACTCCAGTGTGGGTATAACTAAAGAAAAGTCTGTAATATCTTCCAAATTCTTCTCCTTATTACCCTTGTAGCTGACACGCACCGGCACCTCGGGAATTTTAATGTAGATAAATAGTTTATTCTTTTCGGCACGTTCTTTCATTTTCTCCACATCATCCTTTTCGATTTTCACATAGAATTCGGAATCTTTGGAGGATTTTTTCGATTTGGAAGGTTTTTTCGAAGATTTTGCCTGTAAATTCGAGGAAGACGATGAACTGGAGGAGTTTTCTTCTATATCATCAACAGCTTCGGTTTCGGAGGCATCACGATCGGGGAAACAGAATTTCAGCATAGTGGAATAGAATTTCTTGGTTATTGCAATGGTTATGGGAGCCACATTGATTTCGAAATGTTCTTTTACCGAAATGCCACCCACGGGTGGTTTTTCGCGACAAAACACTCTCAACACACGCTTGTGAGTGTCGACCGGCATGTCCTTTTGTATTTCAGTGGGCACCAAAACTTCTCTATATATTTCACGCGGTATTAAATTATTCATGCGTATATTGCCCAACTCCAAGAGATGTTCTACAGAGTCATCGCTTTTTGATTTTTTGGTATACAAAAAACCGCTTAGCACCAAATCTGCTATACCAATTTGACCATCCGTTTCGGTTAGACGCCATTGGGCACGTTTGAAACAAATCTCATTGGCCCTTACAATGCTGACCGTCTTGTCCGAAAGCACATTGGAGATTTTACTCAATTGTGAGAGTTGCGTTTCCTTGTAGCACAATAACATCATGTCGAGTTCTTCACTGAGAGTGTTTAACTCTTCTTTGCTTTCTCGTATGTGTTTTTGCACACGATCATATTCCAATTTCCATTCCATGGTGTCACTTTCATCGGCTCTCTGACTTATGAAGTGTATATCTTTCTCGAGAGAACGTATTTTCATGAGTAAACTTCTTATTAGCGTTTGTTTCTGTTGTATGGGACGTTTTTGATCTTCAGTCGAGTGCAACTGCAGTTGGAAACGCATTCTGGCCAATTTCTCCAAAGCCTGTTTTCTTTGTGGCTCCACAAACAGCAATAGATTATTGACAATATCCAAAATCATGGCATATTGCAGGGAATTAGTGCACACATCTAAATCATGATGCATTAAGGTAAAGGCATCAACCGGATCATCTTGTCTTTCCCAGGGCGATAGAGTTTCTTCAGATGGAGGTGGCGGCATATCGGTTATAGTATTCGGATCTATAGTGTCGCCATAACTAACATAGAAGAACTCACATTTACAGCGAGAAACAATACGTTGCAATTGTATGGGCTGATTTTCACCAGCATTTTCACTTGATGAAGCACCCACCGTTTCGGACACTACACCACCCACACTACGACCACTGCCCACTAAATGCGGTATATCGGGTAGGTCATTTATAACCGCATCATCTTTGTCTTGTATATTATCTACAGTTAACCACATTATTTCACGTTCCAACAGAGAATCATGTTCTCCGGCACTAACAGTGGCATAGTACTGCATGCATTCGAGCAAACCTTTCCATGTAGTTTTCGATACCAAGGAACGATCTCGCCAAACGGGCCGATGTACTCGCTGCAATATTTCGGCCTTGGCTGCACTTATAATGACATAACCCGACGTTTCGGATCCCTTTAGTAAAACCTGTGAATTTACCAAGGAAATGGACCAATTCTCATGTATAACATCATGGGCCGAACAGGCTTGCAAGCCTTGCAATTGCAGTTCTCTTGACTGAGTATTCTGATCATCACTGTAGACATTGAATTTATGATCAGCTTCGGCTATAAGTTGCTGTAACATGGCGGTAGCATGACTAGCAGGTTGAGGTTTCTTTATTGTTGCATTGGTGTTAGCAACTGAAAGAAAAATAGAAATATATTATAAATGTCGCCTCTGTTTAGTAGATCTGTAAAATTTTCTGTATATTAATTTTGGGGCATGATCGAGTAAAATTTATCGTAATTTTGGTATTTGAAATTATGGCATTCGATAACGAACAAGAAATCTAGTATATATTATATTATAAAGTTGAGCATAGTCATTTTTAAACAAAAATATGAGCCAATATTTATTGAACTTCACGCGCTTCTTCAGGGAATACTAAGCGACGAAAAACTGTTTAACGCGGCATGAGAAGTATTTCGCTAAGACACACACACATTTTTATAATTTTCTTCAGCTAAATTTGGGCTAAATGTGCTCAAATTTGATTTTGTTAAAATTCAAATCATATCTTCTTTGCTTAAATGCACATTTAATGACGTATAAATTAACATGTAAGTTTATTTTCACCAATTAGTAAAAGTAAGTTGTTCATAAGTAAACATTTTTTAGGTCCGAGAATTTTTGGCTTCAAAAGGTCTGCCGCAAAAAGCAGTTTTGCTTTTAAATAACGCGACGTGTCACCCAGTTGAGGAACTAAAAAGTGATGACGGTTTAATTATAGCAAAGAATCTAACACCCAATTGCACTGCGCTTATTCAATCGTTAGATCAAAACGTTATGAACTTGGTCAAATTAAATTATAAAAAACAACTGCTCACCCATTTGCTTGACCAGAAGGAAATAAATTTGGAGCTCAAACTAAAAAACTTCAATTGGACAAAATATCAGTGTCCAATATCAGAAAATCCTGGAACGCCTTGCTCGAATTCGGTACTGAATGGAGTGAAGAGGATAAAATGCCCTTAAATTTTTTAAAAAATATAATTCAGGAAGAAAACGAAGATCTTTCAACTATTGGTACAGTGTTAGCTCAAATTGATACGGAACATCTTTTCACGAATGCTGACATAAACAACAGGATTCAAGAAGAATTTCGTGTGGAAAGTAATGAGGAGCAAATGGAATTATCAGATATGGAATCGGAGGATTTATACGATGGCGGTCATGAAGAAAACAAACTTAAGGTGGACGATTGTTTAACATCGATAATCATATGCATACAATGGGCTTTGGAAAATGATAAGCTGACAACAGGACTATATGAACTACGTGATTCAGCTGTTGTTTTAAAAATTAATTTGCCAAAAAAGCAACTCAAAATCTCCAATTTATTTAAAAAATTGTAATATGTATATCAATAAAAAGGATTCTAATTTTAAAAATTACATAAACTTTTTCAATCAAATTTTGTGTTGTGAATTTTCGCGACAGGTCTGGTTTTTAATTAGTCGCGAATACAGAGCTTGCACTGTATTATGAAAATTACAAAAATTATGAACAACTTACATGATTTTCTATGAAAAGTACTGCATTAAAAATTGGTATAGAACTTCGTCTTACTGTTCTAAACATTATGATAAAAGCTACGATAAATCAACTTTAAGCGAAATATTGGAGGTCAAAGGTAACAAAAAAGGGATTTTTTTAAATCGTGCTTATTTTGCATACTACCCGTTTAGAAGTTATTACACGTCCAGTCCCAGAATTACTTTCTAGACCATAGTGTTACAGATTGTAATTGTTTTATTGAAATCGGATCATACACCATGCATTACGTTGTATATATATATATATATATATATGGAACTATATTTAATCTCGATCAGATTTTAATAAAATTTGGTGGGGATAATGCATTGTCCAATTAGATTACGTATATTAAGTTTCATCAATAATAATTACAACCGGAATTACAAATCGAAGATGGTAAAAATTCAACCTGAGACGAAATAAAATTAATCAATTTGCCATTTTTAACTCTCGGGTTATGCTTTCGTTATATTCGCACTGAATATATTTGATTAATTTCAATTAATTTTAAAAAAAATAAATACAAAAAATTTAAGCTTTAACAAATCAATTGCAAAAAATTTGATTAATAATTTTTTCACAAAAAAACGCAATATCTAAAAATAGTTAAATATTTAATTTCACTTACGTGGTAACACTTCTCCGGAATTACTTGTTAGCGCTATTGCACTATCACTTCGTTTATGCTTCATAAGAGTAGAATTGCCCTCCTTGCGATAACTTTTCACAGCCTCAGTGGACAGATTATTTTTCAGCTTTTGTGATTTCATAAACGAATCAAATAAGGCAAATGCCACATCACGATTATTCTTCGTCCAAGCACCTTTCAAATCATACACAACCAATTTGTGAGTGGGGGTGGTAGATTTCGTTTTATTCGTCTCCTCCTCATTGCCAGTTTGTATGAGAGCCTCACGACCATACGAAACCCGACCAACACTCAAGAAATAAAAACGCACCTTGTTGCAATTGTCAGCATTGGCGATATTCTCCGAGGAACTATCGAATTTTTCCGTTTCAACACTTTTTAACCAGATCTCAGCATCATTTAGTTCACAATTCATATAAATAGTGGACCAATCGGCTCGTGGACGATGTATAAGACCATCATCTATGTGTGACAGAGACAGTAGATACTCGGAGCAGAATGACACGCGTCCGCCATTAAGTTGAAAACCTTTGTGTCTGGCATGGGACATCCAGTAGAGCACTTGGAAACGATGTAAACTCATTTGTAGATTGGCCTTTTTATAGTGGCGACTTAATTGCTTTTTACGCGGTCTCACATTATTAAATACCGGACCTCTACGTGTGGGTCTTGTCACGCCGGACAGTATAAGTTTTAAACTTTCAAACCATCTCAAAGTACTGCCATATAACACCAAACTTGGTATATCACTTTCAATTTCCATACCGGGTTTGGATTTAGTTTCAAATGATATCCATATATTTAGGTTGATAGAACGAAAAGCTCTAAAGGAATCATGCACCTGATTCGAAGAGTATTCGGGTAATTTGTCTGGAGCACAAGGCATAGCAGCATGATGATCATTTGGATTGGCCAAACACACCCAATTCAATTTAAAGGTTAATTTCAAATGAGGAAAATGTAACAAACGACAATCGTCGTAACGTGATGCCGTACGTACGGTGACATTTAATTCTCCCTTAAACATAATTTTAGCATTTGTCCACACAATGCCGGCATTATTCCAAGTTAATTCCATTTCTTCGGTCGTATTGTAGGGATCTAATGAGGCATGCAATAGCACCGTGAATTGTTTAACAATCATTGTCAAACGTCCGTGGAATAGAAGACGCATTTTATCCCAGAATGGTAACGGAGGACTGGGATCTTTGGAGGGGGCTGATATTTTTTCAAAACTCAAATTACATTGAGCCATCACTGGCTCCCAACAGGGTCCAAAGGCATAACTACAAAATTCTAAATCACAGTTGAAATCGTGGTAGAATTTTAAGGCGGTCATACTGCGTTGCACCACATCTGTGCCAAATGGTTCTCCCACCTCTATGAAAACATCACGTTTTGCCCTCTTAGATGCAGCTTGCTCAGCACCACATAGTATACCAAATAAACTCATGGTCTTCACATAAAACATGGGCTGAGGAAAATCCCTAAGCATAAATTTCCACTCCGAGCAGCTGACATGAACATTACGACACCACAGAGTTGTAAATTCCAAATTCTCCTCCGGCCAAGGACTTTCTGAGTCAATTTCTCTCATAATGCGCGTAACATTGGAGGTGCCATGTATTGAGGGATCTGCCATGGCCATGATTTCTACATCGGTCATTATCCAAGCCAACAAACGGGTGCGCACTGGTCCACTTTCACGTATTTTCTTGGAACGTTGTATATAAATTTCTGAATTCTTTTTCACCAAAGTGGCATGTAGAGTTTCAATGGTGCCAGCTGGCACCAGCAGAGTTTTCGAACATATTTCGGCAATCTTTTTATCAAAGAGTGTCTTACGCTTAAGGCCCTCCAGATATTCATCCACCAATAGCACATAATTATCACGCAGTTTAACTTCAAAAGGATCATCACTGATTTCCAAAAGAAATTCTTTGATCTGAAATACAAAATTGAAATTAGATTGATATATACGGTTTTTTACAACTGGTAAAAATTATACCCGTTACTATGAGTGGTAAGGGTATAAATAACTTGAAAGGCATCTATTTTAGAAACCGCAATGACAAACTTATACATAAAAAATACTTGCCTGTATTACAATATCACTAGGCAGCGGAGAACTGGCTGTAAAAGGTTTCTTTTTATAATTGTGCACCACTTTCAGCCATTTAAAATGTGACACAAATTGATTTTGCACTGCATCATAGAAGTCATGATCGTAAGGGAATATAGCCTGTAATTAAAACAAAAATGTAACAAAACAAGACTAGATCTCTAATGTCATCTCCACCAACCTTAAATGCCCCAATAGTTGTAACCCACACTTTATTTGTGGGCAAGAGGAAACCCTCGCAATTGGCTCTTTCATGCGTCAACATATCCAGTTTGGCCAATGAATGCACATCTACGTCTTTTAGAGTAAATATGTGTTCATCATCTATCTTTATGAAAATATTTTCGGCCGAAATGAAATTTCCCTCTTTGTGACTAAAGAAAAGATTTTCTACAAACCACTGCATGGAATGACGATCGGATAATTTTATCTCAAACACGGTACTACGTTCTGCAGACAATTCTATGATTAATTTCTTGCTATTCGGATCTGTGTGTTGGGAGACGGGCGAAGGTGATTTCTCTTTTTGAGGCAAAGCCAAAGCACATTTTAGTTCTTGCATATCACGGGCCAAAGTCAGTATGTGCATATGTAAATTCGAATTCCATATGGCCTCTGTATTGCCCGGTATATATACCGATAATTTAGGTCTTCTACTTTCCAACTTTTCATATTCCAAACGTATCAATTTACAGTTTGCAAATATATCGGTAAAGTCAGTCAGACACAAAGAAGAAGCCGTCATAGAACGCATTATAGCCATTTGAAATTCTTCCAATTTTAAATGGGAAATTTGATGAGTACGGGTTAGAGTTATTTCGGAGAAACTTAACAGCAAACACGCCCTATGATGATTAACAAAGTAGGCGGTAATGTCTTTGATTTTAGCTGATACCAATAGATTAACCGGTGGTTCCACAGTTTGCAACGCTTTTTGTTTAACCATATTGCCTTCCGTTTTAAGACCACCATATTGTTTAATGCAATTTACAGTTTTAACAACAAAATTTGCCAAAGTCATACTGTACTCGGTACGTAATGTATGTATGGATACCTCTAGTTTAGTGGCATTTGAATAGGAACTTAATTTCACTAAACTAACACCCAAAAAGAAAGGGGAACCCGGCGAATGGGATTTCTTTAGGTTGTTAGTATCATTTATTGAATTACCCAGCGACCACCACAGTGACTCGATCATTAGTTCCACACTCCAGTGACGTTGATTTAATAGCAAATTAAATATTTTGGTTTTATAGATAGAACTTCGTTTCTCATCAATCTGTTCGAGTACCAAACGTGTATGACTAACACTCATGCCAGCATGTTCATCGTCATCCAATTTCATTAGCATCGAGACATTAAACAATTCAGCACAACCCTTAACTACAATATGTTTCATTATCGATTCCAGGAAAGTGTTTTTATTTTCTCCATTTACACCTTCAGCTGATGCGGCTGTGGCGTCACTATATTGTCGGGAACATTGTTTTTGTAAGGTGCCTAAATGATCGGGCAATGATTTTTGTTTGTATTGCAGCAACATTGGTTGCTGTTGTTTTTGTCGTTTACTTGAGAGGAAGTTGTTGTGAACCCAGTCGTAAATTTCACAATGATTGTAGATTATTTGGAAAGTCTTCAATTTAACGTACAAATTTAAAATATCATCTTGTAGCTGCAAAAAGATATAGTACATATATTTTCAATACCAAATGATTTTTTTTTTTTTAAATGTAAATATGAACTTACCATTGAATCTATAGTGAACTGTTCAATAAATAATAATTTTTCATATTTGGTATCAATATCCAAATGCTGTAATGTCAGTTTAGTACACACTGTGGGCAAATGAGCATTTTCATTAAATGATTTGGAATTAAATTCTCCAGTTATCTGAAACAAATAATTAATTTATATAAAAACAAGTAAGAAAGCTCAATTCGGCTGTGTCGAATATTATATATCCTTCACCATAGTATACTTTAAGAGAAAGATTGAAAACATTTTATGTTGATTTCAACATACAGACGGACATGGCTACTATATCGACTCCGCTATCTATAACGATCCAGAACATATACTTTATGGGGGTCGCAAATGAAAAATGGTGAAGGGTATAAAAATATCATAAAAACATTCAAAAACCAAACATACGCTAAATAGTTGCATTTTTGCACTGAAATCATTTTGTGAATTCTCTTTTACCGCTGAGAATGTGGCTGCTTGTATTATAAAATTAAAATTCTTTGGTATTATAGGAGCAATTTTTTGATATGATTCGTTATTGTAATTTGGACGCGTGGGCCGTTGAAACGACGGAGTTGAGGATGTACTACATGTTGTTGATAATGGATTAAATGTATAAGTATCTTCTTTGGTAGATTCCTGGGGAAGTGTACGTTTTTTAGCTTCTCTTAGAAAATCATAAAGGCCACCATGTATCGTAGCTTTGGCATTATTCATGGCCAAAGATAATTTCTGAAAATATTAAATTATTAAATTCATATAACTGATATTAGATTTATATAATTGAAAATCTCTTACATCCACCGATAAAGGACCCTGTGCAAATAATGTGGCATCCAGGGCAATATCAAAACTAATTTCTCCTAAACATGGACGTATTTTATTTAAGTTTTCCAAAGATTGACGTCTTGTTGGACAATGTCTTAACATTTTGGCCTAAAAGTATAATCAATACTACTGATCTATACATTTTATAGGTTTTTTAAATATTTATTCCTACCTGAGCCTCATTTAAAGCCGCATTTACCAGCAAAGTTTTAGCATTGTGCACAATACTACCATCCAAATGTAGTTCTTTTGCCACAGCATGTATATACCAACCAGGATCAAAATCATTATACATTACCAGCACCGATATGTTATTGATATGCACGGCCATAAATTGAGCGAATGTCAAAATACTCGGCGGCACTTTTGCCTGCCTAAAATCCGGAACATTTTCCACACTCGCCTCACGAGATATGCGTGCATACCGATCTTGTTCTTCCTTGGGTGTTCCGCCATCAGTTTTTGATTTGATATCTTTATTGATTTGTATATCTCGTATGTAAATCGACAATAATTTAGTTACTTCAGTGTTAAAGAAACTGCTACGCAGACAAATTTCTTCTATTTGCTATAAATAGATTTAAGGACATAGAGAATTACAGATAGAGAGGAGACACTTCGTTTTGTCAAACAGAAATACAACAAATTATAGGTTTGATACAACAACAAAATACATAAATTTTATTGTTGCATGATATAGGTTTTTGGCAACAGAGTTAGGTTCATAGGGTAACATAGAGACGAGGCATAATTGTCAAAAACCTAACTATTGCAACAACAAAATATATGTTAGTCAATGTATTTTGTTGTTGTAACAGACATGTGATTGTTGTTATTTTTGTATGACAAATCAGAATGTCTCGTCTCTAAGTACAATTCTCTATGGGTCTCAATGTAACTCTTATTCTAAATAATTTGTGAGTTTTTTATACAATAATTTTTTTCTGAACCCATCGCTATTAGACAATATAACTTGCATCGATTATATTATTGTCATTTTATACCTATGTGTATTTTTCAATTTGATAAATTAAATTTTAATATCAGTAGGTACTTTGTGAACATCCACACAACTATGACTAACACTTATTCATTTAAATATAACTACAACTAGATATAAAAATTATGTAGCCACAATTCCAACTTACCACCGAAAATCCACTTTTGCTGACGTTCACATTTTTCAAGGCCAAATACGGTAGATTAATACGTCCAATACGTACTTTAACTTTAAACTTCTTAACCAAAATCCAACTAATTGCTTTAGGCAAAATCCTAAATTTTAAATAAAAAAACAATCATGAACACACAAATATTAATCATTATTGACAAACCACAAATTACGAGAATGAAAACAACACCCAATTTTCATTAAATATTTTTAAATGTTTACTCACCAATAAATTATTACAAAGAGTATTAAACCAAATATAAACAATTTTAGAAACATTTCTATAGTAATTTTGTAACAAGTTTAAGGACCAAACATTTTTTTATATTTTTTTTTTATTTTGTAAAACTTTTACAAAATTTAGCAAAAGAAACCAACACAAAAATGAAAAATTAATGAATGGTCTGCTTTCGTACAATATTCTTAAGGAAAACAAGATCAAAACAAAACCAATAAAGTAATTAATGAAAACGAAAATTAACAGTACTTTAGTAATGCCACATTGTTAAATATTGCCACACATTACAACAACAACTACTTCAAATATGCGAGACTCGTTTCAGGGAATTGCCAAGTGCAAAACCAAACTTGTCCAATTTGTCAATTTTTTCCAACTGTAAATCATACGCGAATTTGCAACTGTGTACCCCAAACGAAGAAAATATTTTACTTTTCTCATCAATTAGAGATTTTTTCCATTTTGCCTAAATTTTAAAACATAAATTCTCTAATTAAATGCTTACGTTTTTATAAAAAAACAAGAAAAATGCCTAAAACAATTGTTAGTAATTAATAAGAAATCAAATTCGGTGTGAAATAATCAAGAAAGTTGATCGAAAAATTCGATTAATTAAAGGTGAAATTTTTTCAAAGAGTGGCCTTAGTGCTCACTAAGGTATCACAAAAAAAAAATTGTGTGTAGCAGGCAGCAGTATAGCTTGTTTGTTAATTTTGGTTATTGTTGGTGGCGGTGGTGGTGGTCGTCATCATCATCAGCAGCACAAGCATTGCAAGTCTATTTAATAATACGACCAAAATACAAGAGACGTGCATTGGTTTCGTACATGTACATGTGTGGGGTGTTAAAAAGTTTTAACACAATAAAAGTTTAAATTGAAATTAAAAAGGATACGTTTGTTTGCATAAGCAAATAAACACTTACAACAAAGTATAAAAAGACGTGATAAGGGACGAAAAGTTCATACAAACTATTTGCAACATTAACAATATTGCTTAACAGAAATGATTCTACAAGAACCAGTACAGGTAAGTAATGCCTCGTAAATCTTGTGGTTGTTGTTATTGGTACAAAGGGTTTATTTCTTTTTAGGCTGCCATATGGCATTGTCTCAATCACTATGATCACAAGGATGCGGTATTTCTGGCGGAGCGTTTATGTTCCGAAGGTAAAAAACAATATTTAAAAAATCGATAATTTGCTATTCAATTTTATGAGATTTTGAAATTACAGTGCACTCGCGGTAACGTGAACACCGTCTAACGTGAACACCGCCTAACGTGAACAAGCTTTTGTTTACATTGACTACTCTGTAACGTGAACAAACTCAGACAGCTCTATAACGTGAACAATTTTTTTCACTGCATTTGTTTTCTTAGCATGTACACAACACTGAAATACATACATTAAATTCGATTTTGAAAGTTTAGGGAATCTCCTTATATTAAAAATGTGTTTGTATCCTCTAAATTCATATTTTTGTATGGTAACGAATGAGTAATTTTATTTCAATGATCTCCTTTTGTCTTGTAATGCATTTTAATCAATAATTTTTGTTCTATATTTTAATAATGAAAATAATAATAAAATAATTTCACGTTCAAGCTTCTAAAACACAGGCTTATATTATAAAATTTTATATTTTTCCATGAAATTCAGCAATCGCTAACGTGAACAATTTCACTAACATGAACTCCCTTGGTTTTAATTAGTTCACGTTACCGCGAGTTCACTGTATGTCTTAAGTTGTCTTAACTGTCTTAAGACATTTAACTTTGAATAATATTAAAGAATACAAAAGAAAAGGTTTTTGGATACAAGCTGGATTAATTCCACTGGAGCATTACCATTGCCTTTTTCAAAATGGGAAGTAATCTGCTAAAAAATTAGGTTGAAAGAGCTTACTTATTGGGAACAGTCCAAACATACATATAATACACTAAAAACACTTGTAAAATAAAAAATATCTTACCAAATTTAGAACAAGTTTTAATGATTTAACTAAGTTTAATCATATAATGTGGTTTTGGAGTTTGTTAAGGTCAATGCTGTCGCGCATAACATGTGTTGGAATAAAAAGCAGTAGCTAAATACATATCAAATTGCTAGCTCTAATTAATATGAATGTGATTAAAAATAGTTCTTGGCGAAATTTTTTACGTTACAATCGAACACGATTATAATGAACACCAGTTTTAATTAATTTCATATAAAAATCCATGTTTATATTGAAGACTTTATGCAAACAAAATATAAGTTTTGTAATTAAAAATATTAGGAAAATTTGCAAAATTGTCACCAATATTTGTAAATAATTATGATACATGTGTAGGGTCAAAAATAGCAAAGACATATTTATTTATTTTATTTATCCAATTGTAAAATATTTGGTCAATAACAAATTTAAATTTGCAATTTGTTTAATTCGGATATAATGAACTAAATTTATCGGCTCCTTCGAATGCGTACCTATATAATATACTTTGGTTGACATACAATGGAATATTTTCCAAATATTGAATTAAAAGGTCGCAATTAGGGTTATAAATTTGAAATTATTGGAATTAGGGTTATAAATTTAAAATTATTGGAATAATCGAGGAAAAAAAATATATAAAAAACAGCTTTTTGGTAGCGGAAATAGGTGTATCGCCATTCCCTTATAACCACATATTATAAAGCTTCCTTCGTAATAAAATCTTCAGTCCGTATTTTGCTATCGACAATTTCTAGTAGGCTTTCTATAGAATTGAGATTAGGCAGTTCAAAATATGCTCATACTTGCAGTGTCGATATAGCCATGTCCATCTGTATGTTGGAATCAACTTTTAACCCGAGTTTTTTTTACCATACAATTTTTTCACCGATTAAAAAAAATTGTTTCACCAAAAAATATTTTAATCTTTATATTTTCTTAAAGAATACTTTGATGTATACGATTCGGTACAACCGAATATAGCTCTCTTTATTGTTGAAAATCTTAAGAGTCATTTGGACATTTCCATTTTTGTTTCTTTTAATTTCCAAAAAACTATTCATTTATTCGCGATTTGAATTTTTGGAAATATTAAAAAAAAAATTTAATATGTATGTATTGTGTATTTTAAATTAATTTTAAATTAAAAAAGCATTTAGATTCAAATGCAATTGTCTGATGACATTTTATCTTAAAATTTTTTCGCAAAAACAATTTTTTGTTAAAAAATATGTGAAAATTATCAGTTTTTTTATAGAATATATCTAAAATAAGTGAATTTATATATTTTTTTTATATTTTTTCTTTATTTCTAGTGGAGACTGATGAAACAATTTTTATCTTAGCCACCAGCTATTATCGTTCAAATCTAATACATCAAACTTATTGGCTGTTACGAGAGAAATCTCGTCGATCACCACAGTGTCGTTTCTTACAGGCGAAATGTGCCTACCAACTTAAGAAATATTCCGAGGCTGAATGTGCCCTAACCATCAATGGTTTTGGTGATATGAAGAATTGCTTTGACGACATTGTCAAGGAATTCGGTGAAGTTGCATGTTTTGTACTGCAGTTGATAGCACAAATTTGTGTGAAGACGGAACGTAATAAAATTGCCACCATGGCATTGCGCAAGGCGTTGAAATTGAATCCCTTCATGTGGCAAGCATTTGCTGATCTCTGTCAGTTGGGTGAATATCCCGATGCAAATAATATTTTCCAAATTCCCAATACCGATATATTCAATACATGCCAAGGTAATGTGAATACAAATTCGATGATACTGTTTGGTGGTGGCGGCTGCGCGGCTGGAAATCTTAGCAGCCTAAACGAAAGCGGCTGTATAAATTATTCTAATTTTGGTACAACAAATACAAATGCTTCTGTGGATGGTGGTTTTATTAGTCAATTGAGTAATAGTTCAAATTATATACTCTCCACACCCATAGAACAGCAAATACAGCCGCCTTCCAATAACAATGGCCTGGGAGCGTTACAAGCATTAACCACACCAAATAATAACAATAACAATTTAAATAGTTCCATATCAATGCTAAGGGGTACGAATATTGTACAGAGTGTGGGTAGCGGTGGCGGTATTGGTCAAGGTGTGGGGCAGCAAAACACCAGTATGATGATGTTGGACGACACTCCAGTGGGCTATACAACCAATTCCGAACAAACTAGCATTACGGCACAAGGACAACAACAATTTGATGGTGGTGCTGGTACACCATTTCGCAAACAATTCAAATATCTGTCTGCAATGTCACCCACAACACCCAGTTTCGGTGTACTGCCTATAAATAGTCCGTGTGGTGGAGATTCTTCATTTTTGGGCAGTCTAGGTGCTGGTCACACACAAACTAATCTCAATGTTACGAATTCCCCATTGCCCCAAACACTGGCCGAAGTCAATCAAGAACAAAAAGTAATAGGAAAAAAGATGAAGGGCCATGTTAGTTCCCTAATAAATCGCAAAGAAACATCAACAAATGCTGGCGGCGGCAGTAAACCGTCCGTGTTTACACAAACCGGTAATATAACACCACGTACACCCAACAATAGTGGCAATGTTTCAAATGGTAAGTGAAATGAATCAAATAATTACATTTTCAGATGTATTTAGATGATATTTTTATATATTTAAATAGTTCCTAATATTCCTAATGCTGCTGTGAGACGAAGTTCCCGTCTCTTTAGCCACAGTGCTTATTCAGTCAAGGAAAACAACAAGTCGCCCAATATATCAAATAAGTTCGTTCAACCTCGTTCACCGCCACGTAAAACTAAAACTCGTATGGGCAAAATCTGTCTAAACAATGAACTCATCGAAGACAAATCGAATGCCAATCAAACAAATTCCGACAAGGTTAGCGAAAAGAATATACGCAAAGATAAGGAAAAAGTGGAAACAATCACTTCGGCACAGACTGGCATTAATCGCTCAAACGAGGATGCCAAAGTACAGCTGAACAACAGTTTAAATAGTGCCCAAACTATGACCCATCACCTGCTTGCCCTAAAAAAACAATCGGCCGATGGTCTGATGAGCTTAATGCGAGATCTAGGCGAAGGCTTTAAGCAATTAGCACATTTTCAATGTAAAGGCGCCATCAAACACTTAGAGGCTACAATACCAAAACATCATTTTTCTTCCAGTTGGGTGCAGTCATTAATCGGCATGTGCCACTACGAACTGAGAGAATATGAGAATGCAGTGGCGATATTTAAACGTATACATGAACAAGAGCCCTATCGTTTAGATTATATGGAAATATATTCCTCGTCTTTGTGGCACTTGCAAAAAGAGGTAAGTCTGTCGGCCTTGGCCCAGGATCTGATCAATCAAGATAAAACCTCACCCATAACATGGTGTGTAGCGGGTAATTGTTTTTCACTACATAAAGAGCATGAAACTGCTATAAAGTTCTTTAAGCGGGCCGTACAAGTAGATCCAGAATTTGTATATAGTTACACACTCTTGGGCCATGAGCTCGTACTCACCGAAGAACTAGACCGAGCCATGGACTATTTCCGTTCGGCGGTTGTCAGAGATCCACGCCATTACAATGCCTGGTTTGGCATCGGCACCATCTACTCAAAACAGGAAAAATACGAATTGGCCGAGTTGCACTACATTAAGGCGCTGAAAATCAATCCTCAGAATTCCGTTATTCTTGTGCATATTGGTGCTATGCAATACTTTATGCAAAAGAAAGAGCAAGCCCTGCAGACCCTTAATACCGCCGCAACATTAGATCCTAAAAATCCATTGGCACGTTTCCATCGTGGTTCGATATACTTCTCGTTGGGTAAACATCAAGAGGCTTTGAAAGAACTTGAAGAACTCAAGGAAATTGTACCTAAGGAATCGGTCGTGTTCTATCTAATAGGCAAAATTCATAAAACTTTAGGCAATGTTGACTCGGCTCTCATGCACTTTAGTTGGGCCACCGATTTGGATCCCAAGGGTGCCAACAATCAAATTAAAGATGCCTTCGATTCTATGTCACATCCCTGCTGTCCAACCTCAATGAATGATCCAGGTCTAGATGCTGACCTAGAACCCATATCCGAGCGATCGGATGAATCAACACAAGCCCAAGATGTCAACTACGATAGTGACTTTTAAGCTACCACCTATTTGTTTGTGTTTGTCCATTATTTCGACTGATATTAAAACGAAGGTGGTCCAATTCTTATCTTAAATGGCAGTAGAGTGGTAGTAAATTTATAACATTTTGTAATATTTTGTTTATCTTCTTTAGATTATATTGATTTTTTACTTTTACATTGCTCCATATACCTTTCTACCTCCCTTCCTCCCTATCTTTCTTCAATTTATGTTTGTAAAGCTGCAAGCTACATAATGTTATTTGTAAACATACAACATTTGGAGTTACATACATACGTTGTTTTTATTTTATTATTATTTTTTCAAATGCTTTAGGGGCGTGTGTGTTTTAGTGTGTGAGTGTATGTGGTAAATCATTAAAATAAAATAGCTGGAAGAAAAACTTAATAAAAACCACCGATTTTTTATATTGTTTATTAAAAAAAAATAAAATTAATTTTTTTATTTTTTCTTTTGTAATCTGTTTAATAAATAAATTGCGATCATTACAAAATTAAATTGCAAAGGAAACGGCAAACTTTAACATGAGATCGGTCGATTTTTTTAAATTTCATTTCGTTAATAACAGTCATCACAGGCATGTAACTCCATCATCATAATTATTATTTAATTTTAATTTATTTCTCTAAAACGAAAACATTAATGTTACTATGTTAAACATCAATTAATAAAAAAAAACTAGAATCATTGAAACAAAATGAATTTACCTTCTCTGCTTGTTGTTCTCTCTCCTCTCTAAAATATTAGAAATAAAATCATCAAATACAGAATACAGCCAAAACACAATAATGTTAAGGACTGTTTATAAAAACAAAAGAAACAATAACAAAACATAAATAAGTAATTTAAGCTTAAATGGACATTTTTTAATTTTAATTTGCAAATAATACACAACAAAATAAGCATAAACATAAAATACAATTTGAATTAGTAGTACGTATAACTTTAAAATTAATGAATGATAAAAGAAGAAACAAACAAAAAAGAAATAATTATTATTATTAGTAATATAAATGCAAAACCTGATGTTTTATTTAATAAAAAGATAATATGTTTTGAAATGTTTGGAAAACGTTTATTTTTTTTTTCTTATTTCAGTACTCGTCGTTAAAAATATATTTTCTTTTTTAAACATGAAACCGGAAAAAATCTCATGGCTTCAAAATATATATGTCAGAAATTTGTAACCGGTTATGGCCAATAGGCTAGGTTGTTGAAAATAAATAAATAAAAAAATACTTTTTAGAATATCCATCAATCACGTCCTTATAGAGCTGGAAGCAAACCCGTAGAAAGAAACAATGTCTGAAGGACATAAAATAAGTATAGACCGGGGTTCTCCGAAGACTGTCATTTATTCCTCTAATAAAGCCTAAAAGATTGGCTAGATCATATCTAGATATATTCCTTAGTTCATCATGTAATCTATCCCCTAGCCACATAATGTATTCTACTGTTTCTAGCTCTTAAATATCCTAGCACATCCTACAAAAGTCCTGTATGTCACTATCACATTTACCAGAGAATGCTTCAATTAAGCTGTGACCGGTTAGAACTCCTACTAATGACCTGAGACTTCTCATCAGTCACAGACTCTTTCAAAGACCAACCTATTGAAATGACATATGAGGTTTTACCCCCGGTCCCTACTAAAAAGTTCCAGATCTGAACCCTGTCTGGCCAATCCATCTACAACCCTGGTACAAAACGCAACCTGATTGTGTATAATTCTAGAAGCGGCTCTAGAACTATTTTGCAGTCCATCAGTATGAACCCCCATTGTGACGGGCCTTATCAAGTCCATGAATTTCCAAATCGCTAAGACCTCTGCCTGAAAGTCGCTGCATTCTTCAGGGAGTCTGTATGACACTTAATGTCTATATACTACATATACTCCTAAAAACTGCACACCCTTCAAAAAGCTGTCCATATCCAATGCACACTCCCTACTTGGGAACACAATTGTGGCTATAACTCCGAAGACTAAAGTCCTGACCAATTAAACGTACCTTGGTTGGTCTTAACAAAGAAGACGCAAAGAGTAAACAAGTTCCTAGCCGCCACATTTGTCACATATGTCGCCTGAGGTATGCTACTGATGCTGGAAACACACTTTGATCTTTATTGAGTAGCTTCCTATAACTACTTTTTCTCATTGACTCCCATTAAGCAGTACAACCGATTACAACCTTTTTAGCCCTTCCTGAGTATTTTTCTTGCATGATACGATTGGCACACCCGTAAATTTCTGTATTTAAATAATACCGAAATAATAAAAGTTATTATCCCATTGATTAAAATATCTTTCGATATACATACAGTTGGTCTTATGTAGAATGGCCACATAAGACCAACTCGAATAACGGTTTACAAAAAATTGTATAAAAGAAGTTACATTTTGATAATGCATTCTTCTTTATTTGCCAATCCGTACTCGGATATTAACGATCATACAATTATTGAAAAGTATCTATATTTTTTTTATTTCGTCTTGGTGAACTGTCCATTCTTGAATGTTTTTCAACCATGTTATTTCTTTCCTTACTCTCGATCGTCTTTCTTCAGTTTTAGCCTGTAAAGTGGTTTGGGGCATTCCCGACAAGCTGCTTGCTAGTAATGTAGCATCATCTGCATATCGTATGTTATTTATTAGTGTATTGTTTATTCTAATACTGATATTCTTTAAACTAACTGATTATCGAAATATTTTCTCCGAGTACAAATTAAATAAAAGAGGTGAAATTTGAAATTGTAATATTGTCAGTTCACCATCAACTTGAATGTTTGATATCTGTTTCCAATTTAGGTTTTTGATGCATCTTACACTTTCTTCCAATCCAATAGAGATTAAAGTGTCCATCAATTGTCATATTTAACCATATCAAACGCTTTCTCGTAGTCCACGAAGCAGAGATATATATATCCTTTCACACTCAGTAGTGCCTCTCGTCAATCCAAATTGTGTCTCCACACATATGCCTCACGTATTGGGTATATTTATCTATGTATATTTTTTAAAAATATTTTCGAAGCATTAGACTTATTAGTCTATAATCAACGCATGACCTTGCAATATTTTTCTTGGGTATTGTAATAGTTTAAGAACTTCGGCAGGTATTTGATATGCGCCCGTTGCCTTTTTGTCTTTCATCGATCTAATTCCCTATTCTAATTCATCCTGTGTAATTGGCCTTCCTGTTAGATTGGTTTCTGCATCAGTATTAAGAAGTTCTGTTCTTCCGTCGTCTGTGAATTAAGATTTTATAATGATAAATTAAACTAAAAAAATTGAAATTTACATAACCTTTAATCCGTTTATATATTGCGTTTTAATCGGCTCAGTAGTTTCGGAGTTATAATAAAATCATGAAAAATCGAAAACGGCAGAAATTGTTCAGATTTATCGCAAAGCCACATATAATAGCAACAAAATGAGATAACGATCATAAAAATCGATAGATTCTTTTCGTATTTATTCACAATTACTTGAATTCGCTCATTTTCACAAAATTTTAGTTTTTTGTTTTATATACATAAAATTGAGCAGTTAATGTTGTTCTTTGGATTGATTGAATTTTTAAAACGTTTTCCCCATGCTATGTACAATTTTTCACATATATATTGCGTTTCAATCGACTCAGTAGTTTCGGAGTTATAATAACAAATTGAAGCAAAAAATATATTATATACGTGAAAATAGCTATTTTTTGTTTTAAAAAAATCATGAAAAATTGAAAACGGCAGAAATTGTTTAGATTTATGACATTATCGCAAAGCCACATATAATAGCAACAAAATGAGATATCGATCATAAAAATCGATTGATTATTTTCAAATTTATTCACAATTAAGTGAATTCGCTCATTTTCACAAAATTGTATGGTGATGTATTTATAATAAAAAATTTATTGATAAAAATCACTGTTATGCTCACTTATAACAAACACGTATAATTAAGAACATTTTTAATAATTTGTTTCAATTTTTTGTCATCAGCCATCAGTACAAACTTATCACATGCATACTACAATATAGAAACCCCGCATACTTGTTATAATAATCACTTATTAATCATACGCTAAGATGGTCAATGCAAAAAATTACCATTAGCTGTTTGATTCTAACTAATTGATAATATTAAAAACGTACCATTAGGAGAAAAATAACCAATTTCCCTTTTCACTGTTGAAGTTCAAATACGAATTTTCAAAATACTCCATTTTGCGAAAAAATTTTGTATTACAGATATGTATATCACATACGATTCAAATCTGCATTCATATTACATCAGTGATTGCAGATTGCGTTTATTTTACATAAAATCGCAATATTTACGAAGTTGTTAACGATTTTAAATATTTGAATTGTTTATAGTAAAAATCTATCAAAATTAGAATTAATTCCGTATTTCCCTTCCTCAGAAAAAGTAAAACGAAAATTTCTTTCGGAATGAAACCACTTTCAGTTTTAAAAGTGGAATTGATATTTCTTTGTAATTATTTGTTTTTCTGAAATATTTAATCAATTTCTGTACCAAAAACATTACATTTGTTTAAATATAAAAACACGATGCCAAATTAAAATAAGAAATACAGAATTATTAAATATTTTTGGAATTAATAAATTACACGGAATCTGAAGAACATAAAAATAAATCGATGGAATTGTGATTGTGTAATATATGTCTCGTAAATATAGCTGTAATATTCCTTGATTTAAAAGAAAGATACACGTTCCAGATTCCAGGTAACGATTTACATATCAAGTATAGTGTTCATACATTTTTCGAATCGATGGTGCAAATTCTCTTACTTGTTTTTTTTTTTCAAAATTACCCGAATAAACAGAAATTCAAACAGCAGTTGAAATGTTGGAAAATGTTACTTTTTTTATTTTCATTTATTCGCTTTCAAAAAATGCTAGCTTAAAACTAAATTTACAATGAAATTATACATATTATTATTTTTTTTTGCATTTCCTTGTATTGAATATATTTTAATATCATAATTTAAATTAGAATCTTAAATTTATGTAAATGTATGTATGTATGTATAATTTACTAAAACAACATTTTACTTAAATGGGAGTTATTTTCTGTGTTTATTCCTTAATGATGGCAGATGTCATTTTCATTTTTTAAAATTGTATAATTTTAATATATAGTGTGTTAAGTGAAATGTAGTTTATATGGATTTGTTTGTATGTATTTTCTGTTCGTTTAAAATACCGATTTTATTACCATTATTTTCATGAAATTTTTGTTTATTATGAGCTAATTCTGGTTATTTTGGTAATGAAAGTTTTAAATAATTTGGCCTACATAATGAATAAATATGGGGGTGTTTATGTATAGTTTTTAAAATTAATAGTTATTCATTTATCAATGTTTATGTTACAGTTATTTTTTCAGCTTACATATTAATTTTCTTTCTTGATGATGATTTTTATTAAAAATAGAAATTGATTTTTCCCATTTTTTTTTTAATACATTCAAATTAACAATTAAGGTAAATAATCGAATTTTGAATATTTGTTTTTACTGAAGCCAGGCTTCTTTATATACTATTAATATTAAACAAGATATTTTTTTAATCTGTCATCTCAAAATTAGATGTTTTAATTTATAATTTTAGATTTTTGTGTTTGTTATTAATTATTACTAAAGTTGTATGTAAGTAAAACCTTGTTTTTTTTTTTCTAATATATTATTTTATTTACATTTTTATATTTTTCCTCATTTTTTATAAAAAATTAAAAAAAATCTGTTCCCTTTTTTATAAATACATACATATTTATTTTAATTTTATTTTACATTTTAATATACAAACAACACCTCAAAAGATTTGAAAAGTTTAAATTTACCATAAATTATTCACAACGTTAAACAAAAATGTAACCTCAAATATTCCGTTTTCGTTTTTAAATCGAATTCACATATTTTGGTATTTTGTAAATCTAATGATTTACTCGTTTTACTTTCGTGTAAATGAGCCTGTTTCAATGTACAAAATCGTGCAATTTACAAAATATCTATTTATCAATTTCTCCTTTTTCAAAATCACTCGTTTTTGAAACGTTTTACAGAACTGGGGCGATTATTATCGCGTTCAATTGCCTATATAAAAAAAGGTTTTTATGGTGGACGTGTCACATCTATTTGTTGCATACTTATTTGTTCTTGTTTGAATTTTGAATAAAAATTTAATCGTTCTTAGCTAAGCTCATTCTGCTTACAAATCAATGTGGATTTTTATAAATAGTTAGTGAACTTGGCTGAAAAACAAAGAGGAACTATTCTATTTCGATCATTTCTTAGATGTAATATATAAAATCTATTTATTTCAAAAACTAAAATCTTTGTCTCATAAAAAAATTATGTTAATAAGTAACCACAAAACAGGAACGAATAATTTTAGGATTAAATTTAATTAGTTTTATGAAGTAGTTAAATTAGTCTATTACATACAGCCCAATTATAATTCCCCGGGTGTTTTTTCCCCTTTTTCCATTTTTCCTATTTTTTATAATTGGGCTGATAAAAAATTAATATGCCGTAGTTTACAAGTTCCAATTCCATTATTTTAATAAATTCAATTGAAAAACTTAGTGAAATAACTTGATAATCCACACGGATTTGAAATTTTTTTATTATTCCGACCGATTTGTTTTAGCTTCCATAGCAAAGTTTTTTGTAAAGAAATTAAGAAAAGCATTTACAAACAAATATAGAAAAATGAAAGTGGTTTCATTTCGAAAAAAGTGTCCTTTTAAATTATCTGAAATAGCAAATTATGGAATTGATTCCACTTTCGATCTGAATAAAATCTGTGGAAGGGAGACATTACTGTTGCTGATTATATTCTATGTAACTTGATTACCTCAATATAAAATAATCTAATCCAATTGTGTTTTTGAAATAAAACAGAGAAACACGTTTTTAATTGGATTTATTAATTATATAATTTTTTGGCATTAATGTATAAATATTATTTCGGGCATGTGGCCGACACACACCCTTCATTTGAAAATTTTGTTCAGTGATGAAGCATACTATCGCATTTGATAATCCTCAAGCCATTGTCGAAACACTACATCCCGAACAGTCAACGGTGAGCGGTATAGCACATGTTTACTAACTTGCCTATGCAGATAATTTCGAAAAAGAAATATATTGAAATCGGCCGACTTTACATACCAGACATTATTAGAAAATGTATACATTTTTAAAATACTGAAAAATCTATTTGATTTTTCAATATTTTTTATTTTGTGGCTTATCAATCTTTTTAGGCTAGTCTTTCTTTTAATTATAAAATACAACACTAATTATTTTTGTTAAAAACTTTTTATTGTTTTTATAGCATTCAAAGATATCCAAGTTTTGATTTTTTTTTTTTTTAAGTAAAAGTCCTCTGATTTCAATAAATACGCATTCTTCCAGCCACTCTAAACCATTTTATGTTGTTTAAAAATGTTTGAAATTTTCTTTGGAAAATTTGTTATTTTTTAATGATTTTTAGCTACAAAATGAGTTAACTAGATCTTTACTTTAGTAAAAACTGAGTAGTTAATAATGGCTTTCGCCATATCTATCAACAGGGTTCATTCATGGCCAATCGCTAAGTGCTGCTGGTTTGAACTTAGGAAATGCGTGTTTTTCGCACGTCAGGTTTTATGTTGCTTGCTTCAGAGTTGGAACGCCTAAAAAGCTTTATGTTTACACACCTACCGAAAAAACTCAAAATATTGTTTATCCGCTATCATTAAGATAAACAAAATTTTCCATTATTCAACACATAAACAAACTATTTTTATTTTTTATCGTAGAAGCACACGTCGGGTATCCGCTTGTACTGCATATGATGCCAAAATCCATTTGATTTAAATTTAATTTCTGGGATATGATGGGATATAAAAAAAGTACCAAAACTGGGTGTTCGCCCGTTTTATGCCCTTAAAAGTTCAAAAATCAAAAAGTACCAAATCCCTTCTTAATAGATCTATACATTGGGATAAGTGCCTACATAGAAAATTATAAAACATGCAAATTTTCAAAAGTTCAAAATTAGGAAAGAATTTTGAATGGGAAAATTCGAAAATCGGCTTCACGAATGTACCGAAAGCACTTAATGCAGGTGTCTAAAACCATCTTCACAAAATTGTTTTTCTAATAAAAACGTTTTGGTGCTCATCTGTTGAATGGTTTCAGAGTCTATAACGGACATAGGTAATGTTCGATATTTATTAAAAAATTCATTCCAATTATGAATTTCTTTTTTCTGTTTTTTCAAATCGTTTGATTTTGGAAATACATTTCCATCAAAAAATTATTAGATAAAGATGTTGATAAAGCGAATAATTTGACCCAAAACTCAAAATTTCGAATAAAATGTGCAACTATTATCCAATTTTTCTAAAATCGAAGCATTTGGATTTTAGATGAGTGTCTAATATATGGGCCACCATAATGTAGATAGTATAAATGTCACTTATCAAAAACTGTAAAGATGTTGCGTGTATAATCAGTATATTCCTTACAGTAGGGACAAAAATAATTGTACCAGATCCATGGGCAGAAAGGTCAACCGGAACCAAAAACTAAAATGTTAAACGATTTTTTCTAATATTCTATAAAAAAAATTTAAAATTTTTTGTAATACAATGTATTTTCAGCTAATCTTAGTTGTTATGAGAAAATTTAACTGAAAATATATTCGCTCATGTTCTGAATAGCGCATATCGCTTAAAACAGGTGTTCTGACAAACGAAAACTGAAACTGTATACTGAAACGAAATGCTGAAATGCGTTTTTCAAACCGTAAGCGTTTTTATTGATAATTCTTGCTCTTACTGCTTTTAATGACATTTTCTCTTGCACTCATGAAATCGTTCTATCAACAACAATCTAATCCAAAAAAATCATCGTTTGTTATCAGTACACCGCAATCGTACGAATTCGTTATGTTGATTATTTTAACACGTTTTGATTATTTTAACACGCATATTTAAAAATTAATATAGATAGAAGAATTTGCCGGATAGAAAGAAAATTATGCTAAGGAAAAAGAGAAGTTTGAGCCTTATACCTGCAAGCAAACATTGGGTATAGCTTTAAAAAAGTCAGAAGATATTGAATTAACATGTCGAACTAATAAATAAATATATATTAAAACAAACCCAATAAGCATTTTTAGTGGAATTCAAGTTGCATGCAAGTGTAATTCAAGCTTTGAGTTATAGTCAAGCAATTGAATTACAGTTTTATTACACTTTATTTCAATAGCATTCTTCAGTAAAAAAGGAAAAAGTTTAAAACATAAAGGGTATTAATTTCCAAAAGTTGTATTTTTAACAAACTATAACCAAGTGTAAAAAAATCAGAGTGTAATTTTCCATTATCTTTTTTACGGAATACCCTTATAATTACATTTGCATTCAAATCAAATTCCAACAAAATGTTAATTGAACTAATCCTTATTACAAACGTGACGGAAAAATATGTCGCGTTAAAAATGTTACATGCTAAGTCAATAAAAGTTGTAATAAAAAAACCAACTATACTAATTTTTATATAAATTTTTAAAAAATCGTTTTGAAAATGATGAGTCGTTGAAAAATGAAAAAAAGTTTTCAAATCCATAATGGGGTGATGAATTTCAAACGATAACCACTTGTAATTTTTTTACAAAATGCATATCAGTGGGTAAATAAAAAGCAATCTTAGATAATTTAAATAAATAATGGTACAAAAATAAAAATTTTATTTAAAGCCAAATGTTTTGGAAAATGTATTTAAAAAAAAAACAGTAAATTAGAAGAAAAAACTGTTACTTTGTATGCAAAGTATACTTGTACATTCCTCTATATTTTTCTTTTTTGTGCCGTTTCAAACCTATCCTGAAGATGGAGACTAAATTTTAAATATAAATAATATTTTTTTTAAAAAAAGAAAACCAAGTAACATACATGATATATTTTTGTTTTTGTTTTTATTTTGTAATTGATACAATAATATTTCTTTAAATGTGCTGTGGTATATAAATGAAGACTATGAATGTAATTTAATGAATATGAGAAGAGAGAGTGTATATAACCATATTGTATATGTATACATACTACATACAGTATTTATGTATATTATGTACAAAATTTCAATAATATAATTACTAGGTTTAGCATATTACTTTTAACTTGTGGTTTTTATTTTCAAGATTTTGGATGTTGTGGTAATTTTTTTTTTATTTATTTATATATATATAATTAAATACTTAAACATAAATTTAAAAAGAAAAACAAATCATTTGTTTTATTATGTTTTAAATTTTAATACATTAATATTAATTAATTACTTAATATTTTGTTTGTTTGTTTCTTTCTTTACTTTTTGCTAGCTGGCTTATAATAATAGTTAAACGACAATGTGTTTTTTTTTTTCATTTCATTTTTTTAATTTATTTCTTTTAAAAATATATAAATTGTATATTAAATATACTAGGCTTGGCTTATATAGAAGAAATAATAGTTAATAATTATAATAATAATAATGATTGTTAATAAAATAAAAAATTTGCTAAAAATTAATTTAAATAAAAAACCATAATAGTAGAGTTATGTTTAAAAGAAAATAATAATAAAACAAATGTATTGTAATGCATATACAATTTATAATTAAAATAATTTAAATTAAAATATTTAATAATGTATGAGAAGAGTAGTGGTAATAGTTTAATTAAAAATGAATGTCCTTTTTTTAGGTTATAAAAATTATACTTAATTTTCATGTTTATTGAATTTTATTTGTTTGTTTGTTTTTAAGTATTTCCTTTTTTAAATATATATGTATATAAAAAACTTACAACTATTTTTTTTATTTTTTTTTGTTTTCATAATAATAATATTGTATATATAAAAAAAACAAGAATGGTAGAATAGTGTTTCAATTTAATTTATAGGCTGTTATTTAATAAAACTATTACTTGTTTTGTTGTTAGTTTATTTTGTTTCTTTATAGCGAACTTGTTTTTTTTTTCTTCTTTTTTTAATTTATTTATGTTTTAAACTATTTTCAAAATAAGTTTTTTTTTAACTTAAAATTATACTAAACTTGTTTTGTTTATTAGTTAAAATGTTAACAATTATTGTTAGCATTATAATATGTATTTATGTATAATTAATGTATAATGTATATATGTATTTATAATTGTTGTTAAGTTATAATTTATCTTGTTGTTTTTGTAGTTTACAATTGTGGTATTTTCAATTTTTTTTTTTTTTTTTAATTTTATTTTTATGCTTTTATAAAATTGTGTTGTTTGTTTTACTTAATTGTTCTAAATTTAATATTAATCGCTTATTAATTTTGTAAGTTTTTTTACGTTATTTTTTTTTTTTTTATTTTTTGTAGATAATTGCATTTTTTTATATATATGTATGTATGTTTACTTTTTTATTTAAAAAAAATGTTATTTTTTAACATATATTTTTTTAAATTTCTTTTCTTTGCATTGAAACTTTTTTATATCAAATATATTAAATTTAAATTTTGTTTATTTTTAATATTTTATGTATTTATAATATAGTGGACATAATATATATAATTTTTGTTTCCATTTTTGTTTTAGTTTAAAGTAGGGATTTTGTTCTTGTTATCTGTTTACATTTTTTTTTATCTTATTTTAGTATGTATATTTACAATTATTCTGTTAATTACAAAGATTTAAAACCAAAAAATATTTGTAAGAATAACAAGATTTCAAAATGTTTAACAAATAAATACATGCATTGAATTTTATATTAAAATCATTAAACAATGTTTAAAAGCTGAGTGATTTTGGGTGCGTTCGTAAATGTAGTAACAGGAATGTCCTTTTTTTAGGTAGCATAACTATTAGCTTTCGAAAAACCATATTTGCCATAATTTCTTTACGTCAAACGTTTTTTAATGCATATTGCTGGCAGTGATGCCGAAAATTTATGAAACCACAGCATCTTTTAGTTTACGGCTGCAAAAGTTGGCAGGTCATTGCATCAGTGATGCTAAAATGTACTGCATTTACGAACGCACCCTTTTACACTTCAGTAAGTTAAACCAGCCATACCCTATAATCAAGTTTAATAGCGTATTGGTTATTTATATCATAATTTTTGCCTTAATTCTTTTGCGCTATTTTCTATTTGTCATCTGGGCTTTATTTTGCAAAGAAAACTAAATTATTCTCAAAATCGATCAAAATTTATCACACCTTTGCATATCATACATCAAAAATCATGTTTTATTTTTGAACCAATACTTTCATATGAAATTTTCTGATCTAAAAATAAATATTGCCCCTTAACAATGTATCGTTTTTAATATTTTGTTCTCGGCCATACAAAATTGTATCCTTTTCATATTCAGAACAGAAAACAGCATGCTTTTTAATATATTTTTTAAAAAAAAAAACGGAAAACAAAAACTCTTTCTCTTTTTTAAAAACAAATTATAAATTGATTATGCCTTTTTTATGTAACAGTTATGGCAGTTCACAGAATTGCATTTTCTTTCAGATGACAGTCATTTATTACCTTTTTTAGGACAAGAAGAGTTTTTTATACGTATGGATACAGATGATAGAAATTGCATTAATTTTCTTTGGTTGGCATTTATACCATTTTTGCCTTGTTCAGAAAAGATCTCAATAGAGAAAATCAACATTTTTGCCAGCGAAGTATTTGTGATAAAGATTTTATTTATGTTCAATAATGATGGTCAAATCTTTAAGTCAACATTGTAAAAAAACATATTAACCAAAGAAAAACTGTATTTGTTTTACAACTAGTTCAGGAATGCATGCTTGTCGCCTGTACTCGTTCTAATTTTCAGTTGCGCCCAATGATTTAGCGGAACTATAGCATGTTATTTAGATCGCTTCTGGAACCATCAATGAATTTTTTTAATTGCAGACCGATGCATTAGGTGCTATACATAATAGAGAATTCTATTGAAAAGGATTTAGAAAAGATTTGGTTCCCGAATTTTGTCCCAATGTTGTATTATTTCCAACATTTCCAGTACATTTGTCCAATTTCTTTATGATTCATTATATGTATACATCAGAGCTTCGAATTAATTAATTTAATTTGAGCTTAATAATTTGAAGATCAAAGGAATTAAGCCTATGAATCAATTCACAATGAATTCATTAACGGAATGGTTAAGAAACAAAATTTATTTGAATTCCGAAAATGGAATTAAGAATTAATTATTTCGAACCTTTTGAGAAATTATACGAAACAAGTTGAAATTAGTTTTTCAATAATTATAATTAAAACTCTATCCCCCGCCATATTCAAAAAAAAATATTTAACAGGGCTGTCACAGAATTCCATTCCGATCGAAAGTGAAATTTATTGCGTATTTAGCTTCTTCAGAAAAAGTAAAACGAAAATTTCTTTCGGAATGAAACCACTTTCAGTTTTATCGATAGGAATAAAATTCAGAGTCAGGGGGATATACATATATAGTTGCTATTGTATCTCATAACATTAGACACAGCTTGTTCAGAATTTATTTTCTATTACGAATAGGACTGATAGAGTTTAGAGTTGTGAAAGTATTGAACATAGAATAATATATCCATAGAAGCGTTACTGAGAGGGAAAAAACCTAAGTCTGTTGTCAAAAACCTAAGTCGTGAGAATGTATTAGTACATATTTTTGAGGTAGTATTGGTGACTTTTTAATTTTCACCAGACACACAGAGTTTACATTTTAATTAATTTAAATTTTCTTCTATTTTCAATACCAAAAATAGAAACTCTGTTCCATAAATTAAATTCTACCACAGAAAAAAATTTAAAAAATTAATAAAAATTTTTTTCAGTTGAGCAAAATTAACGCATTTTGTAAATAAAAGTGTCCTCCAAAGTATTAAAAAAAATTGCCAATAATTGTGTACAAGTGTAATAAAGCGGTTCGGTCTATATTTTGTCGGAAAATCGAAGTTAAAATTTAAACTATTTTGATGTGTTAAATTCTCTCACAAGTATGGTGAATTCACATATCACGAGTACGTGTGAAGAGAGTAATTATTATTACTCTCAGCTTACTCTCAGTTGCGCCTCTAGTTGTACCCTATGGTATTGAATATATGTTTGGGTACAGAATCATCTCTCTTCCCTGTTGCGTATTTATCTATTACAGTTTAAAAATACGGCCCAGTTTTATAAATACGAGTACCGTTTCCGTTTATAAAACGAATTCACATAATAAACAAAACTTAAATTTGTCAATTATTCGTTTTTAAAAATCAACCACTCAATTTACAGCACAGGGGTAAAATTTAGATTTTAGTTTTTTTTTTAAGCTTGAATAATTAAAACAATGTATTTATGTACAAATAATATCATTGTGGTTATTTTTGCACTCAAAATTTAAATTTGCATTCATCACTTAGATTTCAACTATACCTTTCGGGGGTTACTTCGTAACTCGATCCGAAATAGATAATATTCGAATTTGTATATTTGTATGCTTAATATGTTGTAACGAAAGTGTGTCCTTTCGAATCGAATTACAAAGTAACGGCCTTGAACTATTTCAATTCAGTTTTAGTTGCTACAAATACTTTTAATTGTTTAAGTATAAATAAATATTTTCAATTCATTAGAAAGTTTGTGAGTTTTAGTTATTTGTTATATTTATTAATACATACATATTATTCATTTGATCTCACTTAAATAGAGCCCAATATTCAGGTATGTTACGTCATAAATAAAATAATGAATTAAAGCATTCAAACCATGATATTGGCGACTTTACATTGGATTCTCATTATTTATACATGTACCTATGTATGTATGTGTATTTAAACTTAATTTTGTATATATATTTTTCTTAAACATTTTCTAGTTTTAAATCTTGGTATTTTAAAGAAAATACTTAAACCCTTTAAAATGTCTTATACTGTTAAATTTTCTTATTTTTTTTGTGTGTTTCTCATTAAATATATTTTCATTTACATAATTTAAGTTTTTAGAGTTTTATACAAAATATATAATTTACAATTTTTTAACAAACAACAGAAATATGTTTTAAATTATTAAATAAAAAAAAAATAATAAAATAAACTGAATTAAAATAGAAAACATTAAAAAGATTTACAAATTAGCAATTAAAATTTTTTTAAATGTCACGTCATCTACATCTTGGCTAAATGATCAATGTTTTTTTTTTTTTGTTTTTGTTTTTAATGTTGAAATAATTTGTTTGACTGAAAAAGCCTCGCTTGGAAGTCCGAAAAATAACGGAAGCATACATTTTTTGTTTTACATAAAAAATGTTGTTTTTAAATGTATTTGAGTTTGTGTGTGTAAATGTTCAATAAGTATAATATAATTTTTTTTTTTTAATACAAAACAAATAATATAATCAATAATATCGGGAGTAAGGATAAAGGAGCAGTATAGAAGGAGGAGCACTTTTTATATTAAACAAATATTAGTTTTTCTGAATATCACAGAAATGAAATTTAAAAAAATATAAAAAAAATAATATTAGAGAATATAATAAAATTATTGAAAAATAAACCTTAAATAAAAAAGAACATGCTCTTAATTTAATGCACATGATGTGTGTTGTGTAAACAAAAATTAACCAAAAAAATTAAATAAATTAAATCATAATATATCGAATAAAAACAAATATTTAAATACAAACTGTAATATTTATATAGATTTTTCACTATGTTTCCTTTTTATGTTTTGTTTATGTTTTCTATGTTTAAGTAATTGCAGCTGTCAAGTAATAGAGATCCATTAGGGTCTGTACATTGATGGGTAGACATGATAAACGATCATGGGTATTCGAGTCCAATGCCAACCACGACAAGGCATTATAACCCTCAAGTACATAACGTAAAACATCGGCGGTCAGAACTGAGTCCAACGGATGATCTGTAGCCGACGAATGGGCATTTGTTGAGTTGAGTATGTCATCGGTGGTCTGTATGTTCGGTACATGTATATGCAGTGCAGTTTTCAAAAATACCGGACACACATCTTCCAAATGTGGACAGGCTGACCAAAACCACGAAGGCATACGGCCTGTAGGAGCAGTTGATACCATATAACCAACTGCCAGCGGTTGTTGATTTATTTGACCGACCTGTAACAAAAGGAATTGCAAACATATATGTAATATTCTAATAACTTTATGAAATTAATAAGAAATTCCTGAAAAAATTCCTTTACAAAAAATAAATTTTGTTCCCGATTTTGACCCATTGTCAGTCCGAATTTCTATGGCGTTATATATGTCGTTGGAAAGGTTTTTGAAATGTCGATCAATAGATATGTATATTGTCTATGTTAATAACTTAGTAATAATTTTGCTTATCCCACATGTTCTGTTAATCGAATCCGAGAAACAATTTCGGTTTTAAACCGAATTCACATATGTTGATGTTCTGTAAATCGAATCCACTCGATCTACTTTACCTGTTTCAATGTATAAAATCGTGCGATTTACAGAACATCAAGTTGTCAATTATTCGTTTTTGAAATCACCCGATTAACAGAACAGAGGCGTATGTGCTCCGATTTCCCAAATTTAAATAGCAAGCGAACGGGAACTGTATAAATGATGTATTTAAGTTATTTGTACACTTCGGAAAGTAGATTTGAACATAAAAATTGACAGACGGACATGACTATATCGACTAAGCTATGGTGAAGGGTATAAAAAGAAAACTAATTTGTATAAAGAATACTGGAAGAATATGGAATTTTTTCAATAAAATTTGTTTTAAATAGTTATCGTTGACGTTTTTCAAAATAAGGTGTTTATTACATACTAAGATAAAATGTATAATATTCTAACTTACCTCTTCAATGTCCTGATGTTGTGTTGAATTGAAATTATTACCACCAACACTTTGCCAACTTCGATTGTCCTCTATGCGATCAGGACTGTTGTGATTGGACATGCCGCGACCTAAAAAAAAAACACAGAACACAAAAATGTTTAAATAAAAATTTCAACCATATACAATAAAAATCGGTTATGACGAACTCCGTGGAACTAGGAAAAGTTTATATTTAAGAACTTTAAAAATATTTATCATAACCGATAATTTATTATAAGATATATTTATTTATAAATAGCACACTCACCTGTACCTCCACCATTATCCCATTGTCCTAATAAATCATCCATTAGATCGGCATCTTTGAAAACGTCATTTTCGTCTTCATCGTTGCCGAAATTAATAAAATCTTCATCAAGATCAACTTGTGTTTCATTTTGGAATTGACGTGTAAATGACTGAAAAAATAAAAAACAAAGGGATTTATTAAAGCAATAAATAAAAAACCAAAGCCTCCTTCTTCCTCACTCCTCAGGAATACAACTTACCAAACATACAGCGCTTGTGGGAAATACTAATATATGTGTACAAGTAACGTCCTGTGGTGTTGATAGAGGATTTTGTATAGATATCTGTGAGAAACGTTCATCAGGCGTAAATTGATCCGGCATAACACGCAATTTGGCATCTGGCTCTAATGTTACCAAACAAGCACTCAGTATCGTGGGTGGATACATCAGTTGACATTGTTTGCACATGTCTTTTAGTTGTTTGGTGGCCTTTTGTAAATTCGATTTTCCCAACAGATATGACCATGACTTGAGTTCATTGTGGCCGATGCGACCGATACGACCCACCACCAGACGCCATGTTTGTGTTGTCTGTGAAATGAGGCCCAATATGTAGTCCATGAGTTTGTTAAGACCTATTCGTCGGGCTGGCGCTCGTCGTCGTCTCGTACGATTTGGTACATCGATGTTGATGCACACTTTCTCCAGCATTTCACCGCGATCATCAGTGACGGTTGCCAGTAGCCAAGACTGATCTTCACTTAGGCAATAATTGCAATACATAACGGAGTATTTTTGATCGTTTGGATTACCGCGCATACCGCCCCATGCGGCCCGAGAGAAATCCGTTTTATCGTTTTTCTCATGCATGGGTGCGAGTATATAAGGTGGTGTATACATTTTATAGGGCCTTCTATTCTTTTCGTCTTTGGTCTTGAGGAACGCTTCCACATTGGCAGCTGTGCCAAAGCCAGTAAGACTTTTGACCGCCTGCGCATGTACCATATGTCGTTTGCATTGCGAGAATATGTTCAAAGCCAAACACTTGATTTCATCCGAAAACCTTTTGCGATTGCGTGAACGTCCCACTTCCAATATGGACTCCAATGAAATGATCTGAATATTTATATGAGATCTAACCGACTCTGGTATGGATTTTAAAAGTTCTGAATACATTCGTAGCAAGGCGATACAAGCAAGTCTTTCTAATTCGGGAGAATCTGAACCGTAAGTGAAAGGTTCAACTACATAAAGTACTATAGCCGTGGGATTGACTTCTTCCAAGCTTTCGGCAACTCCTAGAGGATCTCCCAATATAAGTGGTGGCTTAACTTCTGGTTTCTCCGTAGTAGGCTTGTTTTCATTTAGATTTCCTTGACCATCTGTGCCGGATTGTGTGGAGTGTTGGGAATGATCGCCGCTACTATGATCCATGCTGGTAGGATGATCTGATGCTCCCATGTTTCCACGTTGTTCGCTGTTGTCCTGGCCGGCGTTGGAGCCACCACCGTTACCCGATAATGAAGAAGACGATGAGGACCCTGTCGAATTACTGCACGCTGAATTTCGTGAATTATTATCTAGAGGATTGAGTAGAGTCTTATCGTTTGGTACTCGATTGAGGTATGGAGCCAGCTGATGTTGGAAGGCATATGCATAAAGGCGTAATTTTTCGGCCAGTGCGGTATCTTCTATGGACCGTAACCAGTTGTCGATGGTCGTGGTGAATGGTTTTTCCGTGGGCGGTCTTTGTTGTACAGTTAACAAGCCATTCCAGCCGCAGATGGGTGTATGTTTTCCCAGTTTACACATCTCATAAGTGGTGCTTAATTCCTTGAAATAGGTTTTGGTTTTACTCAAGACATAATCGTTGTCTGGCGCCATTACTAAATAGACCACATCTCTGGCATATGAGTAGGGTTCGAGCAGAAATTTATCCCAATAATGTATCGCTAGTGGCGCTACCGAAATCCAGTCTTTATCGTGACCCACTATAACCGAGGGTATGGGTTGAGGCTCACACTGTCCTGAAGCTCGGCCAGCGAGACGATGAAATTGCCGCCATGTTAACGGGCCACTTACAATGTATGTAGCATCTTTGGCGCCGGCAGCATTGCGAGATTTTGAATGGAATGCATTTTGTAGCATGGGTTGCACGGATTTCATGGTCGAAACAATGTCTTTGTTGCTGCGTGAAAAACCCACCGAAATATAAGGCCATTTGTGAACGTTTATGCGTCCCGTTAACGCCAAAGCCAACTGGCTGTTGCCTGTCTGTTTGCGGTGCGTTGAGAACGGCACGATTTGTTGTTCCATAATATCCATGCGGGAACTGTCGAATGCCAAACGGGCTTGTTCCAACGCCAATGCAATAATATCATTGGCATCGATGTACTCCAGAACATTGGCAATGGCCGCAATCGATTGGGGTTTCTGTGACTTTTTAGCCAACCTTCGCCGATGACGTTGTAACGAGCGATGGACAGCACTACTAGACGTTTGTATAATGGAACACTGTTCCAGCAGCAAATCGAATATGGAAAAAGCCACCTGTTCCACTGACTTGTCAATAACACCGTTGCTATTGTTATTGTTATTATTAATGGCCTTCGATGTGAGCGTTGTTATTAAGGTCAGCAGGGAATGTTTTTTGTGGCGGCCGGGATCTTCGGCAATGCCGGTAATTTCCATCTCATCTTCGTAGAATAAACCCGCCTTACAGGCCAGACGTCGATTGATGACGGCACTGAAACCACAAGTGCACTCAACGGCATCATCGTCCACATAGCCGGTGATATATTGTTGTGCATTATTGGCTGGCGTTGTTGTAGAGGGAGTTGTGGAAGAACTGGAGCCTGCTCCAGCCATTGAGGCAGGTGAATCTAAGGAATTCACAATGCCTCCACCTAAACCTCCGCCCAATCCCACCGAACCAAAGGCACTTAGAGCACGTAATGCATTCGACGTTGTCAGAGATGATGATGATGTTGGATTGAAGGTAGTACCTGGCAGCGGCACGTACACCCCCGAATCTGAGCCACGTATATTACCGAAATGTTGATTATCTGCATTACATACACACACAGTACTGCTGTCGAAGTTGTGGTCACGAAAAACATTTAGTGCCGTATCGTACAGTAGAATATTGACAATGACAGAACTCACTTCGGGCAGTTCTTGCGTAATTGAGTTACTGTTGCTGTTACTGTTGCTATTTCCACCACCACCGGCGTAATATCCCATGCTAGAGGTCTCGCGATTGCCGCCTGGAACACTGGGTGGACCACCAATCGTCTGCATGTGGTTGTTAACACTTTGCGGTGTCTGTGGCGGTTCTTGCGAATGATACGGTCTGTTGAGATATGCTGGAGTCGAAGAAGCAGTGGATAAGGCAGGACTGGAGACGGCAACTTCGTATGGCGGTGGCGGATGTATGGGTGTATGTCTTTGTTGTTGCTGCTGCTGCATCATGGGACTCGTGTGGGGGAACGGTACATGTGTGGCTGGAGAAATAGGCGACATACCAGTACGTTGCATCAGTTGTTGCATTGTTGGTGGGGTATTGGTGAGAGCAGCCTGCGGACAATTGAGTTGATTCAACAATAAGCTACCGCCTCCGCCACCACTGTTCAGGGGTGTGGGTACGGTATTGTGCATAGGTGACGAAGACATAGGACCCAATGGTGTACGAGGTTGTTGTAAGGGTGTTCTAGGAGCTGTGGATAACAGTTCTTGCAATTGCTGATGTTGTTGCTGCTGCTGTTGTTGTTGATGATGATGTTGTAACTGTTGCTGCTGCAATTGGTGTTGCTGTTGTTGTTGCTGCTGCTGTTGCTGCTGTTGTTGTTGGTGGGTATTTCTTGGTTGTTGCCACGAAGGTTTGTATCGACAATTTGGCGGCATTACCAAAGGTGGCATTGTGAGACTGGGCAAATTTGTTAGCGGTGCATATTTCGAAGATCCCACAAATTTAGATTGTTGGGGTGGCCGAAAAACATATGACCAATCTTCTATAGGCTCCTCCACTGGACTTCCCAGTTCAATAGAATATTCCTGCTTGATCTTCAACATTCCGCTTATACCCAAGCCGGTATCTAGGGTTTGGCCCATCATGGCCGACGAAGTAATGACACTTAAGTCGGTCATTTGTATATCCATTTGACAGGGACTGGAATTCGGATGGTGCTGTTCATGGGAGGGCGGTGTAGGAAACATTTTCGTCAAGTCTTCAGCCTGTATGGTGTTTGCACCACCAACACTACCACCTAAGCCCGAAAGGCTACCCCCACTATTGTTCAGAGACGTCACAGCCGATGAAGATGTATTGGTGTTGTTACAATTTTGTAGAGCAACCATAACGGCGGCATTGGCTGAGGCGCTACTATTTCCCTGAACACCTGCACCCACTAGAGAGGCATTTGTGGTACGTTTCAATTCATCAATGGTGTTGGTGGTGATGGCACAACCATTTGATGGATTGTTAGAATCTGGCGGCGTGTGTATCTGTACACTGCCACATTCATCGTTTGACGATGTCTCAAACAATTGCTCCAAGTCATTGGGTGAAGGATTGAGACCCTCCACCGTGAAGAGATTGCCACCTATGCCACTCTTTGAATCTTTACACGGCGACGTCGATGATGTACCCATACCAGACATGATTTCCGTTTTTATATCAAGTTCTTCAAAGAAATTGCCAGATGCTGTGGAATTTACACCACTGCCAGCTATCATACCACCACCCATGGAACTCTCTGTGTTTTTACAATCCATTTGATTGTTCCCCAAAGAATTTGCAGCAGCTATACCAACCAAACCTGTACCCATATTGACGTTTGGGTCAAGATTTCCTGCATTGCAAGCCATTGAAGCCGAAGGATCTATGGACAGCAATTGGGATCCGTAAACTGAACGAGGAGAAGGCATTCGAGGTTTTGTGTGCGTATGACCTTCATAGAGCTTTTTTGTGCACATTACTCGACATTGTTTTGAGATTTCGTTGGGTTTAAAACGTTTAACAGGATGATTGGCCCTAAAATAAATTTTTTTATTAAATTGGAATATGGAATATGAAGATTGCTTCAAAGCTGCGCCTAATTTAAAATTAATTGTTGATTTAATTTAACTACATAAACATAAATATCTCTTAGCATGTATAATAGCAAGTTTAATTTAAATCACTAAACAATTTGTTATTCTAAGAACCCAAGATGATATTAACTAAAGGCTCCATAGAAAATATCCCTTTAAAAGTTCTACATTGTTTTAGGAATACACAATTATCGAATAATTAAAACTTACCAAGCATCCTGTACGGTGAAATCATAGAGTACATCTAACTTGAGACAATCTTCATTAGCGAACGTATCAATATCTTTCACATTGATTTTTGGCGGTTTATATAAATTCAAATAATCTTGCATTGCATTTGTGGCTGAAGACATTGGGGAATCATTTATATTCAAGTTGTTATTGGGCAACACCGAACTGTTCATGATGCAGTTGGGATTAGTGTTATTTGTTGTGGACTCTAATTTAATATCAATTGAATTGGTAGTTGGACAATTGCTATTGCTATTTCCTGACATATGCAGGTTAACATTGTTGAGGGGAGTTAAAGATGCAGGTTGTAAATCAAATTTCTTAACAGATATGGAACCACATTGCTGTTGTTGTTGCTGTTGTTGTTGCTGCTGCTGTTGCTGTTGTTGTTGGGGCGTAGGTGTACAACGACCAACACTTGGGGGTGGAGGTACACTGCCAGGGCCCATACTACCGCCACCACCAATGGTATTATGCATTCCTTCCACTGATGGCGGTGGTTCAACACTTGGCGTAGGATGTACATATGGTGATGCTGTTATACTTTTGTTATCATGCTGATCAGTAGGAGTGGGCGCTGGAGTATTTTTATCCAATAAATGATCTATTGGTGTGGGAGGTTGTTGCAAATTCGATACTGATGTGGGAGCACGTGGACTCATTGATAAAAGCTGTAAGAAGAAAATACAAATTAAGTTTTTTAATAATTTAAAAATAAAAATATTTTCGGAAATTTATTTAAATTTTCTTAAAAACAATATATCTTTAACTTCGGAAGAGAGAAGAGTGAAATATGCCAGTACCAAATTGTATCCCAATTCAATATACTTAAACTTACTTGATCTGCTGGTGGTACTGATGTTGGCTGAGATAATGCTGAATTTGGATGAGGGGAGGCCGCTGGAGTTCCTGGTGAGCCCACTGATGGTATTGGCATACAATCAATTAATGAATTGCGGGAATAACCTTGTAAAGGTGTACCATGACCAGGTGTTTGCCCAGAAGACGGTGTTTGTGATGATGTCAATGACCTGCAAATTATATTGATATACACATATTCATATTTGTTTTTTATTTAGTTCCAGTTTCAAAAGTACTTATTTTTAATGTTGTAAAATAAAATATGCATAAATTTAATATATATATATAGTATAAAAAATATTATGTGCTATGCCGTTGTTGATGGATATTGTAAATATTGAAGAATAATTCAAATGTTAGAAATAATATCTAAAATGCTCTAACTACCAAATTTTTTTTTTTTTAATTTAACCACATCCAATATTAAAAATATAAATTAGCGAACAAAAAAAATTATATGTACATATAGAAAAGTGTTCAATCATGCAACTTAAGTTCCATAACCATTAAATGTTTATTTTTTACTAGATTCTCAAAGCAGTCGATTTATTATAAAGCTTAGTAATAATTTAATATTTTGCTTTAACTGGTCCACAAGTTTTAAGCTTCTATATTTAAATATTCGCCCCTGTTCTTTAAACCGATACGTTTGATATTGTTATTCGATGTGAGCGTTGTTATTAAATTCAACAGAAAATGTTTTGGTGTCGGCCGGGATCTTCGTCAATGTTATTTATTTTCATCTTATCAGGTCGAGAAGTTTGATGCTTCTGTAAATCGAGTGGTTTCAAAAAGGAAATATTTATGTTCTCCAAATCGCAGTCGATTGAAACAGGTTTCATTAGTCGATCAAAAGCGAATGTGAATTCGAAAAAGAAACGTGAATTAATTTAAAAACAAATACGTTACTCTGATTCGATAACACAAAGGCGAAAATTTCTAAAATAATAATAAATAAAAGCATAGTTATTGCCATGTCTATATTTGTATAGATTTTGGATAAACATTCGAAAGAAGTAAAGCTGTCAAAACGCGAATTTTATATTGTATGTATGTTTCGTCGTTCATAAGGATTCAATCAAAGTTATTTATTACGTCACATTATTTTCCCACTTATTAAAATAAGGAATAAATTAGCAAACCCATTAATTTCTCTGCCAGTGATTGTAAATCAAGATCTCAGTACAATTGTAAAAAAAAAAGTTTTGGAATTTTTTCGAAATGGTTGTCAATTACGCAATTTTATGCTTATTAAGAGAGATATTACAAAAAATTCACTCCAAAAAAGGACTTTTAGTTTATTCTAGAGATGAAAATATTGAACGATCGTGCTTTTTTTGATAAAATTTCATATTCAAATATACCGTAGTACTCCGCGACTTTTTGATAATTCATTACTTTCTCCACGCAACATAAGTTTGGACATTTATATGTTCGCAACTGTTAAATGTTATTGCTTACATAGAAATGTTACAGCATGTGTTTGAGTTGGAACATTTATATCGCAAAAAAAGCCAAGGGTTAAGGCTGAGCAATAATGACTGATCAGTCCTGTAAGTTTACTTTGCAAGAGTAAATAGTCATAAAAATAAGAAATTACAAAAATAAATTACATGTTTAGGTGTTCTCTATCCCTTGAACATGAACACAAAGTTGAATATAATGTTCCATTATTCTGCAGGTCGTATGTTAAGAAAAAAATGGCACGTGAAACGGGCGACTAGTCTCCCAAAGATTTTCTACCATAGTTAAAGTATTTGGTATAGAGAATATTGAGTATATCTGTATTTTCTATAGAAAATCTTGTGTTTAACGTTATGTAAAAAGAAAATCTTCAGTATAACAGTATTATGTTTTCTATAGAAAATCTTGGGTATAATGCAGTGTTGCCAGGGGTAGCTTGGAAAAAGTTACAACTTTTCTAATTGAAAGTTAAATTTTTTCATAAAAAGTTACATTTACGAATTCTTCCCAAATAAATACTATATATAATAAGGTTTAATAACATATAACTAACAACAATAATTTTGTCCGTATTAAACCGGTTACTATAATCAGAGTCCGAATTACAGCATTCGATATCGAGGAAAACTGATCGTAATTATCTTATTTGAGATTATGGCATTCGATATCGAGCAAGAAATGTTGTAAATTTTATTATAATTTCGATATAGAAACCTTTTCTCGATACGATAGCTCATTCGATCACGAATGCGGTAATTCGACCCGAGCTTTTTATAAGTTTTAGTTGGCTAAATATTATCTACACAACATTCATTAAATTGTAAACTTAATCCCGGTATTCTCCACCACATAAATCAGGGACTCATAGTATAGCATAATATTATTTAAATTAGGAAATTTATTTAATAAATCTATAATATCAATTCTCCGGGACATTAGTAGGAGTTTCAAACATTTCTGAGCGAAAATATTGCTATAAAGCTGTGTGTTGCTCTAGATTCCTATAATGCTTTGTGTTGCTGGACTTTGTATTTTGAAATTTATATAACCTTTTGGAGTTTCAACAAAAATATACCGCGATATTTCCCATCATGTCCTTAATTGATTTTTTCTAACTTTTAGCATGACTACTAGGTGTGTGAAATGACAGCTACATTAATGACATACGATATTTTCAACAGACTTCTTCAAGTGTCTAAAAACAGAGTTATGTGATCCAGCAATACAATTTTTTTATCTGACGAAATATTCCAAATGCACAATATTGGATTACTAAGATCTTTCGCATTTCCAGAGTTTGTCTCAAAATGATCTAGACTTAGGTGGTAATAAATTACAAATAAGTCACACTATTGTTTAATAGAAATATTCGTGGCATGATATGCATTTAAAGTACTAAAAATGTGTACTCTACTTTTTCAGGGCTGAAAAGTTACGAAAATAAGGTCCAAAAAAGGAAAATTATACATGTTACGTAGAGGATCGAAAAGTTACGAAAAATGTAACCAAACGGCATCACTGGTATAATGGTTTTTTTTATAGCAAGTCTTCAGTATAACAGTATTTTATTTACGAAAATCTTTAGTATAATAGTATTCTATATAGAAAATCTTCAGTACAACAGTATTTCATTTAAGAAAATCTTAGTTTGTTCCATAGAAAATCTTCAGTATAAAAGTATTTTCTATAGGATGTCTTCAGTATATAGAAAATCTTCAGTATAACAGTATTTCTATAGAAAATCAACACAAAACTACTCTAAAAAAATTACTGAAATTTCAAATACTTTTCTAATTGTAAGTTCATAATTACGAATCTTTTCCGTTTTATTGGAGAAGTTTATTGGAACCGATTATGGCCAATTGGCTAGGATTCTGTAACTGAATGAATAAAATAAAAATAAAAAAAATATATATAGATTATTTTTTAAAAATTATTTGATATCGATTTTTTCGTTTTTTTTTTCATATTCCTTAAATCAAAATAAATCGTGTGAGTGGTATTTCTACAAAATACTTGGTCAATTCACAAGGTCTCTTATCAGTCATATTGTCATAATGTCCTAATATATCACGATTCGGCGGCTCGGCTTAACCGACTCTTCGGCATTCAGCGTTGTTCTCTGATGGTTCGTTACGATAAAACAATAAACATAGCATAGAAAGTAGTATTATTTTAGGACATTTTTTGCTTGACCTGATAAGAGACCTTGTGAATTGACCAATTGTTCTACGAGACACTCTAGGAACATCATTATTTTGACCACAAACATTTTCTGGTTTATAAATTTTAATTTATGTATATTGAGTTTAAAATTTAAAGAGACCCGATTCAAGGTTGCGTAATTTATTTCCTATTACGAAATTTACTAATTCCGTAATATATCAAAATTATACACAAATAATTATTTATAAACATATTTGCCATAAAAAGTATAAATAAAATTATAAATTTAATTGAGCTAAAAACATGCAAGCAAGCATTAAGAGCTATTTTCAGTTAATGCATTTTTCATTAATCCATAAACCGCATAATTTATATGATAAATATAGATAATAAATTTAAAATACAACAAAAAGCTTAATTTTATAAGTTTAGATTATATTTAATAATATATACAAAAAAATAAAACGAAAACGTTGTTATTTAAGTTTATTTCAATTCTCATAAACATTTTCCGTTCCGTTCCGTTCTTTTTGTGTTTGTACATTTATAAAAAGACTACTGAAAATAATCCAAATACCCATGTATACCAAAGTAAAACTATATAAAATACCATTATTCCGACTGAAATTGATAAAAAAGTTTTATACAACAGAAGAAGAATAGAAAAGTTCTAAAATCTACTCTACTAATATGTTCGATTTTGGTGTAGTGAATTTTATGTTATAGGGTTTTATTGCTGTTTGGCGATACGTTTGGTGAATATACATTGTTGCTGTATTAATGAGTTTTTTGGTGGAATTATACACATGTTAATGTTTGCAAGACCCATTAACTCAGTTTAGTAAATAAATGTAATTTGCATTGGCAACCTTTTTACAAATTATAGCAAAAAAAAGGTGAAATTAGTTGAGTTGAAAAAATGTATTTGAGGAGGGGTTGGTTGGTTTTATTTAATATACAATGGTGAAAAAGTACACAACGATTTGACTGATATTTGAATTGATTGATTGATTGCTTGGCTGACTGATGTGACTGATTTGTTTAGACCAGAACACATGTTGAGAATTAGAGTAGAAGATAAGAAATAAGACAACACAAACCTTTGTTTTGGTATAGTGTCTGAAGAGCAAGAACTTTGATTAAATGATGCTGAATAACAAGCGGCAGGATTATTGGATTTATTTGAAGAAGTGGTGGTAGTAGAAGTTGCATTAGTAGTGAATTGAGAGGAGGAATTCTTAGAATTTGTACTACTATTATTATTATTTTGGCTGGTTGTGCTGACAGTGGTGGTGGTGCTTGTTGATGATGTTATAGCTGCATTAAAAAAACGCGAAGGGGAGCGATGATGTTGTAACCAGTCCATAGTGTCCACATCATCAACACCCTCATGATCATTAACATCCAGATGCCGTTTATGAAATGGTATTCTTTGTGTAAGCAATGAGTTGCTTTTTGTATTATCGATAGGATGGCTTGAGGGGGTAGAAGGTCGTGGATGATGACTGCCGGCTCCTAAATTACTGCTAAATGGGTGTTGCTGTGTAAGATTGTGATGCATATTAGGCGAACCAAATGAATGTGTTTTAGTTAATGCCATTGGTATGGAACTACAGCCTAAACGCATTGCTACAGCAGCTGCCATAGAAGATGTTGAAGATGGACTTAATGCTGAGACTCCAGTAGTTGGTGAAAAACCGGTATTACCACTAGATACAACGTTTACAGATCCTGATGACGACGACGACGACGAGGAGCTGATTGCTGATTTTGAGCTAAATAGAAAACTAAAAATTGTTTTGTATTTGCTTTCATTGCTTTGAACACCAAAGAATTTTATATACGTTTTCCTGTTATTATTATTATTATAATTTATATTTCTATTCTCTTACAACCTCATTTTAAAAATTAAAAAAAAAATATATATTGAGAAAAAGAATTTAGCATCTAAAGCACTTAGAGCATTTTAAATTATATTGCAACTGTTTTGATATTAAGGTTTTCAAACTACAATTAATTATATGTATATATATTTTAAAGATTTCAACAAAGACAATGTGACATGCATTAATTAAAATTTGAACTAAAAATAAAGGTCTTTATTTAAACATAGAATCAGTTTTCTTTGAATTTGTTTGTTTTTGCATGCCTTAAACAAAGTTATAAAAAAATGTATTCATATTCAAATTAAATAAACGTTGAGAAAGAAAAAAATTTACTACGTGTTTGAAAAAAATTTTAGTTATAAGAAAGAGATTGTTGAGACATAAATATTTTGAGAAAAGTTAAAAATATAAAATAAAAAAAAACTTAAACGCGATGAACTGTATACAGGACAATACAATGTAAACTTGTTTTGGAGAACTATTTTACGTAGTTATTTTCAAAAACATGACCTTTTACCAAATATCCATACATATATGTATGTATTCTAACATATTTCTAAAATATATTCAAATTTACTAGGTTTTCTAAACGTTTTTAATAAATATAATGATCATTCGATTAATAGAATAATCACCCTTATCGCGGTTGGCGTAGGTGTTTTCAAAACTTAATTTTTAAAAATAATAAAAAAAAAAATCATTCGGCCAGAAACTTGAGGTATTTGGTAGAATTACATTAAATTTTGTACAGCCAAATTATTTAATAAATATCGACTGCTCCAACGAAAATTTAGGTGCATGATCTGTCAGTTACACCTTAACTCGATCCGAAAATACAAAATTTCGGAGTTTAATGCTAAATACATTTTAATTCGAAAGCGTCTTCTTTCGAGTCGAATTAGGGAGTAACCTCCCTGTTTGACTAGTTCATTTTCTGATACGAAAGAGAGCATTTTGGAATTACAATATATCAGCTTAATCCCTAAAACTAAAGTAATTTATTTTTAAATTTTGTACCATAAAACAAATTTCAAGTAGAATTTAAATTTTTTTTTTTTTAAAAAAAGCAGATTTCTGTTTTGAAATTCAATTTTTTGATATTTCTTTTTATTATTTGCATTCATTGCAAAATAGTTTAATTTATTTGAATCTATGTGCTGCAAAAAGTTTTCAAAGATTTTTTAAAAATATTTCTTATGGTACGGAAAAAACAACAGTTCTATTTTTAAATAAAGTCGACTTTAACACAAATTATATATTTTCCTCAATTTCAATGAAAAATTGTGTAGCTATCAGGGCTGCTGCAGTCGAGTTACAAAATTGTTCGATTTTGTATGTTATATACAATATAATTAGAAAGTGTGTGTTTTCAAATCGAATTATGGAGTAACTGCACAGAATTAAATGGCCAAAAGGTTCGAAAGAATTAATTTTAATTCAAAATTTTATCTCTTAACCACTCCCTTAAAGAATTCATTATGAATTAATCCATAAGCTTAATTCTCTAGTACTTCAAACGTATTGAATTTATTTATTTGAGAATTCGTTCTTGATGGAATTAATTGCTTATGGAATCACCCAAGTTTTGTGCTTATACGGGAGCTATGAAACATTGTGGACCGATCGGTACTAAATTTGGTAGTACGATTTCAGCTTATATAAAACTTATTTGTGCTGAATTTGGTTTGATTATGTTTATAATTAAGATATTTATGAGAGCTTAACTATTTTCAGATATGGCAGTTGTATGGGGGCTAGGAGAAATAATGAACCGATTGTAACTAAATTTTGTAGAATTATCTTTAAAATTACGACACATTGTTTGATTAACAGGTTTACATGGACGGACAGACGGACCACTATAGTGGTGTAGGATATAAATAGCTTCCATTCAAATCTATTACAGATAGGCATTCAAATCTATTACAAATAGGCATTCAAATCTATTATAAACAATATGTTTATTCAGTTTGGAAAAGATTTCAATTAACAAAAATTTAACCATTCAAAGGTTTTATGCATTTTATTATGAACGAATTCTTTTCAAATAAAAGCCTTCGAATGAAGCCAAAGACTTTGTTTTCTTGGGAATGGTTTTATTGAATGAATTGCTGAATTTTTTTAATACTGAATTAAGATTTAAGTGAATTAAGCTTAAATTAAATTAATTAATTCGAACAGAAATCCCGAATACTGATTAAAAAACACAATTTCTTGGGCCGTTGTACGTTCAGTTGGAGTTTTAAAGATTTCTCAAATATTTATGTTTCAAATAGTACAACCTACATATATTAGAGCTCTTTAGAAATAAACAAGGCAATACATAATGTGTTTTAAATGAAAACAACAACAACAAAAAATTAAGATGAATAGCAGCTTATTTATAACTGTTACTTACTTTGTGCATATACATGGAGCTTTTTGTGTAGGATCCACAAAACCCCATATCTGTTGTTGCTGTTGCTTTTGAGATAAAGTTGTAGTATTTGGTTTAATGTCAACACTATTTGAAACATTATCCGTTTGATCCATTCCTTCATTTGACGCCGCATTATCATTGCTATTAATGCCTGACGACGATGACATTGACGTCGATAATGACGTCGTTGTCGACGTATTTGAGGAAGTTGCATTAGAGGTGGATGAGTTGGTGGTGGTGTTAAAGTTGGAGTATGAAGCAGAAGAGTGAATGGTGCCATTTAAATTATGTTGCACATGCAGAACATTTGTGACACAATCTTGCCAAGCTCTTTCAGGCATTTCACATGCAGCCTGTGGCGGGGCATGTATGTTTGTTGTATTGCAGGTGAAATTCCGTGTTTGTGTGTCGTAGTACGGTTGAACTTTAGTACGATCTATTTTTAAATGTTCGACCATATGAGCCAAAGATGACTTTGTTCCATTTATAGTTGGTGCTGTCGCTGTTGGTAATTTGTTATTGGAGAAATTTTCCATTAGAGGTTTTCTGGAGTCATTGTAATTGTGGTGATTGCTGTTATTACCACCAGCCGTTTGATTGGCCGATGATAGTGCTGCCAAGGCAGCAGCTTCCGCTGATGAAGATGTACCCAGGGGACATTTTTGTGAGGCAGCTGCTTCCATTTCTTCAATATCATCCAAATCAGTGACTAGTACATAAATTGAGGGATGATACATTTTATGACCGCCTAAAACATAGAAATTTTATATTGTTAGGTTAATTTTGCAAAAATTAAAATATATATATATATATGTATAATAAAAAAAGGAAAACATACCGGCTATAACTTCTACAACCGGTGGCACATCACTGTTCTCTTTATTGCACAATGGGAAAAATGAAGCCCAGTCATCAAGTATTTTCTCAGCCATTGGATCATTTGTTTTATAACTGTTGCCCGTTAGTGTGGCTGCCATACCAAATGGTGCCAATATTACTTTACGAGGTTTTGGATTAACGCTATTGCTGTTGTTGGAGTTGCTATTGTTGTTATTATTATTGTTGCTGCTATTATTATTATTATTATTGTTATTATTGTTTGCATTCGCTGAGGCTGAAAAATGTTCATTTTTAATACCATCGCCTGCAGCAGCATTGGGTGAATTTGGTGATGTTTGTTGTTCAGGTGAATTTGCATTAGAGGCAGCGGCTGCAAATGCAGCGGCAGCTTCGGTTAAATGTTCTTTGGTTAATGGACGCACTGCTGGATGTTCTCTCAAGTCAATAGATGCACATACAGTATCACCATGTACAAAGAATGTAAATGAGAATGACAAATGCTGAGAGCTGCAAAGGCATATGAAATATTTTTTAAACAAATTTATAAATTTGTATAAGTTATACAAAAATATTAAAATTTCACAATTAAATTAATACTTAAACTTAGTTTATTTAATGACTTGAAAATTAAACAAAGTTTAATATACGAATGTTGTTTTTGGGTCGTCGGTGCTAAGGAAGATTTAAGAAACTTGAAAATATATTATTTGAATAGATTTTATGTTTTAATTTGATTTTTTTTAAATTTATACAATTTATTTTCTCAATACACACATGACCTTTAATATACATTTAATAATCATGGTGAAGGGTATAAATACGATATTCAAATAATATACTTTCAAGACTCTTAAATCTTCTTTAGCACTGGAATAATCACAACATTCGTAGATAAAACTTAATTAACACAGCAAATTAAAAAAACACACCCTTAATAACAGAGTTGCATTCATGATAACTCAATTTCAAATCTTACGCTTTTGTATATGCGCTAAGAATTCTAAAACTATTTGATTTTTTTAAATTTTAAAAGAAGTTGTAACAAGTATTACGATGAATAAATTTAAATCTTTATACTTTACTCACAGAGATATATCTTGTTGTTTAATCTAGGATTTATTATTCAAATTCAGTTTATTTAATTAAACTCTAAATAACTGATTTAATTTTGAAATAATCATCCAATTCTCAATACTATTTCGCTTACAACTATTTTAGTTTTTTAACAATCTAAAAGAAAATGTTACAAGTTGAACTTGTTGTTTAATCTAGGATTAATTATTTAACTTCAGTTTATTTAATTAAACTCTAAATAAAAGAGTTCTTTTCAGATAAAAATCCAATTTTCAATACTTTGCTTACTACAATAAAACTTTGATAATCCGGATAATTGATTGTAGACCCTAATCCGGATTATCATATTACCGAATAACAATTTTAAACATTATTCTTGATTTGTATGAAATCCGGATTAAAAAGTTATAAAGATGCAATCAATCCGGATTATAGAATACACAATGTAATGAAAACTGATGTCCGGATTACCGAATAATCTATATTAACGACATCCGTATTATCAAGGTTTTACTGTATTTGATACTTTGCAATCTAAAAGACAATGTTACATGTTGAACGATGAAAAAATATATAACTTAACATTAATTCACAGAGAACATGTTGTTTAATCTAGGATTTATTATATAAATTCAGTTTATTTAATTAAACTCTAAATAACTGCTTTTATTCTCAGATAAAAATCCAATTTTCAATATTACACTTAAATCTACTTATTTGATACAATATAAAAGATAATGTTACATGTTGAACGATGAATAAATTTATACCTTCACAATTTATTCACAGAGAACTTGTTCTTTACTCTAGGATTTATTATTTAAACTCAGTTTATTTTATTTTTAACTACTAAGTTAAATTAAAATCATAATCCAATTTGAAATTATTTAAATTCTATTCTAAATACATACAAGTGGTTGACATACAATGGTAACTTTTCCAAATTGTATGTCTTCAGTTACAACATATTTATTTTGATAGATATCCCACTCATAGACAAAAAAGCTCTTAAGGGAAAAACCTAACCTTCTTTCGAGCGAAAAAAAAAATAAAAAAAAAGTCAACAAAGTTTTTGATTGTGCAAAAAAAGTAAAAAATTTTATATCTTGAGTTACAAAACACGTATTTTGATATATATATATTCCCACTCGTATCCTCTTCAAGAACCTCTTCAAGAAAAAGACCTAAGCTTTCTTATGAGAAAAAAGTGGCCATTTTGAAGAAAAAAAGTCAAACAAGTTTTTGGTTTAATTTTTATTTTTTTTAAACGAAAGATTAACCCCCATATGCATAAAAAAATTTTAAATTTTTAAAAGGTTTATAAAACAAAATTTCCATACAAAATTTGTTTTATAAAACTTTGATAAATTTAAAATTTTTTTATGCATATGGGGGTAAAAAAATAGCTATCTAAACTACATAGGACATATTTTGCTTTTATCAAGACATACAATTTTTGAGTTAAAATATTTATTTTTATATATCCCACTCGCATCCCACAAAGCGACAAGGATTCTCTTAAAGGAAAAAAGGGACCATTTTGAAAAAAAAATCAAAAAAATTTTTTATTTTGGGAAAAAAATGTCAACATTTTTTTTTAAATTTTTTTTAGAAAGATTGAAGAAATAGCTATCTAAACTATTTTGGACACATTTTGCTAAGAACAATAGGTAATAAGTTACATGGATGAGAAAAAAAACACCTGTTTGTCCAAAATGTAAAATTTTTACCACCTCTAACTCAGAGAGTTTTTGACGGATCTTGTTGATAAATTATGTCTGAATTACTATCCAATAGGACTAACCTTGATGAATTACATCCCGATCCGAAGACATCGATTTTAAAAGTTGGCTCACTTGACATGAAATGCCCCATATATACAGTGTTGGAAAAAATAATAGAAACGATAGCATTTTTTTCCAATTTTGTAAGTATATTTGTCAAGTTTAGTTTTGTTAAAAAAAATGTATATGCAGTTTTGTTTATCAGACATACAACATAAGAAAAAACATAATCATTCCTGTTTTAATTAATATTTTAATACACTATATGACTAACAATGTAAAGAGTCAATATTTTTGCTGGAAAAAATAATAGAAACGCTTAAAAGGATTCAATTTTTAGAGGCACATCTTTTTATTTTTTGTTAAAAAATTGTTTTATTTTAATATTTAGAGGCACTAGTTTTGTTTTTCACAACTTCATTGCATCTGCGACACATGGAATCAACCAATTTTTTTGAAAAATTCCTTGTCAATGGAAAACCACTCTTCCTGTTTTTTTCCCCACAATTCGTCCTTATTTTTCCGACTGATGCCCTCCAGCTTCCTCTGGAGCACTCTCCAAAGGTGTTCTATTGGTTTAAGGTCCGGTGACTGTGAAGGCCATTCCATAAGAGGTACTTTTTTGACAGCAAACCAATCCTTTGCCAATTTTGAAGAGTGGTTCGGATCACTGTCCAGCTGAAACTCCCATCTCAAGGACATTTCTTCCTCAGCAAATGGAAGGATTCTGCTTTGCAATATATTTACGTAGTCCGGGGCGCATATTTTGTTCATCATCCAAAATATTGAACAGACACCAGAAGAAGAGAAACACCCCCATATCATGATGGATCCACCGCTGTGTTTGACGGTCTTCTTGAGCTGTGGTCAGACGAAACATAGATAAATTTGTTTGGATCCCATGGGAAACATTATGTTAGGCACCCACACAATAAGGCATATGATCCAAAATACAACAAGAAGACCGTAAAAGACGACGGTGGATGAATCATGATATGGGCGTGTTTCTCTTCTTCTGGTGTCTGTTCAATATTTTGAATAAAGATCAAAATATGCACCCCGGACTACGTAAATATATTGCAAAGCATAATCTTTCCATTTGCTGAGGAAGAAATGTCCTTGAGATGGGAGTTTCAGCAGGATAGTGATCCAAACCAATCTTCAAAATTGGCAAAGGATTTGTTTGCTGTCAAAAAAGTACCTCTTATGGAATGGCCTTCACAGTCACCGGACCTTAAACCAATAGAACACCTTTGGGGAGTGCTCAAGAGGAAGCTGGAGGGCATCAGTCGGAAAAATATGGACTAATTGTGGGAAAAAAAACCCTGAAAAGTGGATTTTTATTGACAAGGACTTTTTCAAAAAAAAATTGGTTGATTCCATGACTCGCAGATGCAATGAAGTTATGAAAAACAAAGGTAAAGCCTCTAAATATTAAAATAAAACAATTTTTTAACAAAAAATTAAAAGATATGCCTCTAAAAATTGAATCCTTTTACGCGTTTCTATTATTTTTTCCAGCAAAAATATTGACTCTTTACATTGTTAGTCATATAGTGTATTAAAATCTTAATGAAAAGAGGATTGATTATGTTTTTTCTTATGCTGTATGTCTGATAAACAAAACTGCATATAAATTTTTTTTAACAAAACTAAACTTGACAAATATACTTACAAAATTGGAAAAAAATGCTTTCGTTTCTATTATTTTTTCCAACACTGTATATATGGGGTAGCAAATGTGTGTTTGTGTACTGGATATTAAAAACTAGAGTTATATTATCCTCAGCGAATGTATACAAATGTTCCCTCATCACTGCTTCTTAAATTGATCGATTTCTGTCTCGACCAGTTCTTTGGCATATTGTATACGACCAGTACGATTTTTTTAGAAATAAGAGTTTTTCGCAGAACGATAGCAACCAAGACCGTTTGTCCTGCAGCTAACAGTACGAAAACTAATTTCCAATTTTAGATTATTGATAACCTCCCTGACCATGGGCACTCCAAGATACTGAACTACTAAGGACACTTACATAGTAATGTCGATTATTGCATCGCAAAACCTTTTTTCGATAGGCATTTCCATATTTTAATCCCGATAGGGACACTTTCCCCCTGACGATGTCATAAGGGTATATACTGACGGCTCAAAAAGGGGAAGTAGGGTCGGTGGAGGTTTATTTTTGATAACTTTGGGATAAAATGCTATTTTAGGCTACCTAACTTCTGCACTGCTCTTCAGGCAGAAGTTACTGCCATGAAACGTGCATCCAACTGGCTGAGGATTTATAGAATATGTGGTGATATATATACATTTTCTGACAGCAACACTGCCGTTAACGGAATAGCGGGTGTATTCACCGAGGAATGCCGGGTATCCCTAAATGAGATAGCGAGACATTCTAGGATAACGCTTGTATGGGTCCCTGAACACGATGGAAATCAGGGTAATTATATAGCAAATGAATTGCCCAAAAGGGAGGAGATCGACTCCTTTTCTAGTATTTCCGTTGTTAGATGCAAGATGGCTGTTAAGCAGAAACTATATGAGACTGCACAAAACAGGTGAACCAACGAGCCTTCCTGTGTTATAACGAGGTCTACTTGGCCCGTATATGATGCCTGCAGGACGAATCTACTTATGGAATTTCGTCGTGAGCAAAAAAGGCTTATTGTCTCCTTTATTACAGGACACCGGGTAAATGGGGCACATGCTAGAAGGCTGGGCCTACGGTACAGTGACTACTGTAGGAACTGTCATAATGAGGAAGAGGAAGAGACAGTGTCTTACCTATTCTGCCAATGCCCGGCTCTGATGAACCTGAGGGAACGCATCTTCGGAATTCCGTTCCTATCATACCTGGATGATCTATCAAGGATGAGTCTTAGACGAATCTACTCCATCATCAAGGAATCTGGCTGGTTTAACTTGGAGATAACGGACGTATAATAAATACCCTGCTGTTTACCCCTTGGAATCAGTTTTGAATGGACCCAAGTGAGCTGCTTGAAGAGTGGCTGCCCATGTAACCTAACCTAACCTCCCGGGGAGTCAATTTTAGTAATTTCTTAAACTCTCTTGCTATTAAATTATCTTGACTTGGAGTAGTATTATGAGATCTTCCTCCCAAACAGTTCCTTTAACAGTACCTTTCTCACAAAAAGTACTGTTAAATTAATATATTAAATAGTTTTCCAAAAGAGTTTCCATTGTATTGTCACTCACTGTATTTACTATATTTTTAACATACTGTTTTTGTGATTTAAGAGTTGATTACGTATCCTATTCGCCGGAAAAACCGGGAAGATTTCTAGCAATAAACATAATTTTTTATATACATATTTCATTTATACTAACCTTCTTCCAAATATTCGTTCATTTGAAGTACAAGGTTGGACAAACCATTTACCAAAACGTACAATATCTTTTGTAAGCACAAATCTGTAAGAAAACCATATAATAATTAATATTTGTAGAATGTTTCAAATTAATATTCTTAAGACTTTACCTTTCAATAAGATTATGCAGGGCTTTAAAAAGTAATGAACGGCATTCATAAGTAAGACCTCTTTCCCAAGTGCCATTCCACATCATTTGATTGCCTAAAAAATAAGAGAAATTATAACAAAAAAAAATTGTCAACAATTGTTTTGATTTGGATATTGTAAGTTTTTTAAATAGAATTAGAATTTATAAAAAAATACATCTTTGAAATTTGAATAAAAAATTAAATTTTGGAAAAATTATTACTTATCTGGCCACATTCAGATGTATTAACTTCGATTATAATAATAAATTTTCATAAATTTATGATGAATATTCAAAATTTAAAAACTGTAGTAGAACTAAATTTGTCATCAGAGTGATAACAATTTCTTTAGAAACCTTAATTTTTACTGCATTTCTCTATGGGGATTTTTGGGGATGACGTGAGACATTATTTGGCATTAAACAAATATACAAAACTCCTAAAATCACCAGAGTTCAAAATAATGACAAAAATGTGAGAACATAGAAAATATAAAAAAAACAGCGGTTCTCTTTAAAACAAACACTAATAATGACGTTGAACAGCAAAAGTAGGCAATACTGCGTGTGTTTGCTGATGACAAGCAGCGGCGCCCCCCTCTGTTTACACATAACAAAAAACAAGAATAATGACGACATAATGCCTCAGCAAAAATTAAATAAACCCAAAAAGTTTTCAAAATATTTGTTGGTTTTTAGCTTGCATTTGATTTTGTATTTGCATTCTATAAGAGAGAGAGATTATTATTATCACTACACTAACGTTTACACACACAATGTTGTATCAGTGTTACCACTTTAGCATAATTTGTGTTAAATTTAGTAAAATAAAATGGTAAACTCGAGAATTATTAAAAAAAGTATAAAATGATTTCTAAAATAATCGAAATAAGCATAGTCGAAATTATTTGTCTGCCAGGTCTATGGTGACTGCCGCCGATCTTTTTTGGATTTAGCCGCCGCCGCCGTGAAATTTAGTCGGCGCTGGTCTCTGTCAGTCACCACTTATTCATATTCATAGTCGGCAACTCGTGATATTCTCCAGTCTATCATGGAATCACTTATAATCTAGGATCCAAGATAGACGTCGGTATTCGAAATCTCCATTTAGGGTATCTTATCTTAGTTGCTGGTTTGCCTTCCAACAAACAGCACAATCTAACACAAGGATATTTACTCATCAGGTTTATATCTATCTACCATTACAGACATTTTGCGGGAACATAAATTGAGATTATCAACTTCGAAATCCGCAGATTTCCATTTCACCTCCGGTGCCAAGAATATTTACGGTGTAAAATCAGAACATTTTAGACTTTCTCGCACGCATCCTAGTCAGCACCTCATGATCATAAGCAGGGCAAATTTCCTTTAGGGACAGTACTTTTCACCATAGTGTTCTTCTGGTCACTTATCTTCGTAGACAGTTGTCAGCCTACGCTCGAACCGTAACGTGAAATAAGTCACAATGAAATAAATCACAACAAAAATGAACTAATTACCAACCTTAAAAAGTGAAAAAACTCCCAAAGGATAAAATGAAACGATTTCCAACATATGAAATAGCAAATCAAACAGTGCTTACGAAAACCGCAAAGTTTTTACAGCAGATATGTTTCGAAATACTTCAGAAATCATTACTAAGCGAAATCGGTTTTTGATACACCCCAGAGAAGTTTGGTATTTCATAATGAAATAATACCCAACAAAAAAAAAATAATAAAATAAGTCTCAATGCATTAGAAGTTATTTCATAATGAAATAAGTCCCAATTTGATTAGAAAGTTGTGTGGGGGTTATTTAATATTTTCCGTGAAATAACGGTACCGGCTCGAACTGATAATCATATATACATAAATGTTTTAACGGGCCAGTTTAGGATATGACAACAGAAGATTTCTGGCAACACCATTCGTTAATTCTCCAAACAACAAACGAGAGAATTTCTCTGAAAATTAGGTGATTGTTAAAAAAAAAAAAAAATTAAAATTAATCTTGTTTTTTTATTATTAATTTTAATGTTGTTGTTTTGCAAAATATTTTCTCGCAGAAATGCTTAGGTACATACCAACCAACATACATATTGAATTTAATAGCCAAAAGCAAAAACAACCAACTGAGAGCCAGCAGCTCGTAATAAATGAGAAATAAGAAGAGCAAAAAACAAAACACCATACGTTGGGGCTTTCAAAAGGTGTGGGGAGGAAAAAGTATACAAAACTAGCAAGACGACAACTTACTTGGTCAACAACAAAATAATATTGTTGTTGAAAAAACAGTATATAGAGAAAAACGTATAATAAAGTTAATCATCATATCATAATTAAGGTAGAAAAAATTCAAATGAAAATGGAAATTCAACAACAAAAAAAAACTTATGATGTATAAAACAAAATATTTTTGCTACTGATCATTTGGATATTAAATGCACAGCTGAGGGTCAAGCAAAATATAACAAATAAATCACGTACTAGGCAGTAGGAAAAAAATTGTTAATTTAATAAGAAAATTAGTTTTCATCATTTCTATACAAACACTAATATTATATTATATTATTTGTCAATGAAGATTTTAAAAGAATAATATAAACATATAACTAACAACAACAATAAATTAGAATAGGGAGAAAAGATATCATAACAAAACAAGAAAAATAAAAATAAAAACATGAATGATTTACAACAAGGTCATTGAGAGAGAGAGCGAGGTAAGAAATGAGGAAAAACAAATATAATGTGGGGAAATACAAAGAGCAAATACAAAAAAAAATATAAAAAAAGAACTATTAAAACTTAATTAACTGTATTTTAAAAATGCCGTTAGGAATTTACTTTTAATATACATAGTTCAAAATTCTTGTATTCGAGAGATACAAAATAAAACGAGAAACAAAAATAAAACTAGAATAGAATAATTATGTTTTAGAATAGAAAATTATGAATTTCGTGTCGGTTTTCTAAATTTCCCATGGAATTAAAGGTTTTACACAGAAGTAGAAGGAGTTAGTTGCTGGTAGATTTTCCTAAACTAACACACAATAAAAAATTATTAAGTGAATTTTTAGACATTTTTTATAAAACCTTTTTTTTACCAAAGCTGTGACTGAAATATGACCAATTTAATAAACGAGTTGCTAACTGGATACATTCTCTCTCGCTTTCAAATGGAAGACAAAACAAACACAAAAAAAGTTCATACATGAAACAGCTGCACATATTATTGGAAACTCCAAAATCGAAATTAAACCAGCACTAAAATAACAAAAAGGGGTTTCTTTCGTTGCAAAAATAAAGAGAAAAAATAAGACAAATGAACACACCAAGCTAAGTAAAATACTAAATGCAAAAAAAAAAAAAAAAAATACAATAATGAAAAATATAATAACATAAGGTAACAAACACACCACCAGCAGGCCAGACCAGGCCAGGCATACAAAAATAAAAAACACTCACACCAACCAACCAACCACAAAAACACAACAGACAGACAGACAAAATACAAATATGTACCAAAGAAGAAATAACTAAAAAAAGAAGAAAAAACAAAAAACAATTCAGCAAAAAAAAAAAAATACAAAAAAAATTCAATGCAATGCGCAATGAAAGCCGACAACAACAAACACACATATATAATAATATCCACAATGGATATTATCCAATGTTGGAGCAGTAGCTACAGAGCAGCAGCAGCGTTAAAAACAGCAAACATTTTTATATCAAACCAATAACAAAACTAATTCACAATCATCATACCAGACGGTGCAACTTGTCATAGCTGCCAAAGGTAAAATAAATTTGCACTATTTTTATATTTTTTTAAATTCTCAAAACAAAAAATTCCTAATGAATTAAATTTAACACTTAAAAATTGTTATAATATGCTTGGTCATCGGATTTATCATAATGGTATCATGCCATCGGAAAAACTGTGATCCTTCGAATAATAAGTCGGACTCTGTAAAATTTCCAGAATTTTCGGTGATACATACTGGGATTTTAATTATGATATATAAAAAAAATCTGAATTTTAAAAAAATATATCTGAAATATCAGAAATTCATATCAGGGTTATGACGAAATTATGAGAGCTATAATTATTATGATATTGTCACGAAATTGTATTACACAGTGCAACACGTGTGTATATTTTTTTTTTTGTTTACATGACTCAAAAAATTACACACAGTGTTATCAATTTGAATTTAACGGTATGTAATAGCAGCTTGCAACTACATCATGTTTATCAACATTTATATCGGTAGAAACGTCTACTTACATACAATGTTGATTAGAAATTACTAGTAGATGTCGCTGTATATATCGCACTGGTTCCTCTAAAAAGAGTCAACTAAAAATTTTAAAACTTTCAGTAGAGGCAAATACACTCTTTTTTTAATACATTACAATGAAATTTGAAGACGGATACAACTGTATTTTTTGGCGAAAGAGTAGAGATTTTTACAGTGGGTAGTAGATATGACCACTGTACATCGATTTCTTGCAACAAATGAAAATTTAAGAATTTTGAGTGACTCTCTTTAGAGGAACAAGTTCGATATATGTTCCGAATTTGAATATGTGAAATATTTGTGTATTTTATCAGAAATATAAGATATTAAAAAAAAATCGGAGGATAGGTCGGGGTCGGGTTCGCGAAAAATTCTTTTTGCTAACAAATTCAGAAAATATTGAGAAAATAAAATAGGATATAAGGAGTGAGATCGTAAAATTCTTAACAAACGTTTTTCATTAAAACTTTTAACCCAAGAATTCTTCGATTTTTTTTTTTTTTTTGATCAAGTTACCTTTGTAAAACATGTCAGTTATTATGTTTAATGTCAAAGGGACCAGACAAAAGTGCATACTAAAATTATTAAATATTTTCAACAAAACCTAACTTGGTCCTACAAATAGTTGGCCAAGCATTCCAATGTTATTAAACAGTACCGGGAGAACTTGTCCGTTGATAGAAAACCTGGTTCAGGTATGGAATGGTCCACATGATGTTTCTAAAGCCAAAAATAGAAAGCATTTTCAAAAGAGCTCCCAACACATCCGGTAGGAAAGCAGCCCGGTTAGCTCAGTGATCGGACTATTTGGTACGAAATGTTAAAGCTAATGCAGGTTTAAAAACATACAAGGCTCAAAAAGTTCCTGACAGGAAAACTGCTAAAAATTTAGAGGCCAAAAACTTGCTCTGTTTTTGGCCTCTAAATTTTTAGCAGTTTTTGAAATTGAAGTCAAGTTTAAAAAAAAAATATTCTTGCTGCATAATGGATGACGAAACGTATGTTCTGGCAGATTTTTCGCAACTTCCTGGTCAAAAATGTTATGTTGCTGATGCTCGAGGGAATGTTGAAGAAAAGTTTAGGACCCAAAAGGAGACAAAATTTCCCAAAAAGTTCTTGGTATGCAGTTACGGCAAAAGAAGCCAATCATTTGTTACAACGGGCTCCATAAATACCGAAATTTACATCAAGGAATGTTTACAAAAAAGGTTGCTTCCATTCATAAGACTTCATAATGTGTCCACTTATTTTTGGCCTGATCTGGCATGCTGTCACTATAGTAAACAAGCCCTTGAGTGGTACAAGAACAATAATGTGGTATTTGTACCAAGAGAGGCAAATCCTCCAAACTGCCCGGAGCTAAGGCCAGTGGAGAGATATTGGGCTCTTATTAAAAGAGAATTGAAGAGCACAAAAAGGTGTCCAAAAGTGTGGTCGAATTTAAACAAAGATGGATTACTTGTTCGAGCACAGTGACAGAAAGCACTATAAAAACATTAATGGAAGGGTTTCCGAAAATGGTTAAAAATTTTCACTAGTGATTAAAACTACAAAAATTTTTTTTTCTTTGTAAATTGTAATACAGTGCACTCGCGGTGAAATTGTTCACGTTAGCGATTGTCGAATTTCATGGAATAAATATAAAATTTTATAATATAAAACTGTGTTTTACACGCGTGAACGTGAAATTCTTTTATTATTATTTTCATTATTGAAATATAAAACAAAAATTATTGATTAAAATGCATTACAAAACAAAACGAGATCACGATAAAATATACATTGAAATAAAATTACGTAGCTAATAAAATTACTCATTCGTTGCCATTAAAAACATTAATTTAGAGGATACAAACACATTTTTATTATAAGGGTATTCCGTAATCTTTGAAAATCAAATTAAATGTATGTATTTCAATGCTTAGAAAACAAATACAGTGAAAAAAATTGTTCACGTTATAGCGCTTTCTGAGTTTGTTCACGTTACAGAGTAGTCAATGTAAATAAAAGCTTGTTCACGTTAGACGGTGTTCACGTTACCGCGAGTGCACTGTAATAATTTCCATCAAATAAAAAAAAAATTAAAACTGTAAGTTTAGTGGTTTCATTTTTATTAACATATATGTATGTATGTATGTTAAGAATTTATCGATCTCACTCCTAAGTTGTTTGATTCAAACTGTACGATTATAGAAAATTTGGCTTAACTTAGAAAAATACTTCAAAAATATGTATGTCTAATTTAAAGGGCTTTGATCCTCGCTGCATCGATAATTTTAAAAGTATTTTTAATTTATTGTATATATAACCTAAAATATAGTGTATGAAAAATAACCATTTTTAAAATCTTGAATTTTAAATAAACATTTTACTCAGGTCAAGGTCTCGTAAACTATAAAAGCAAATCTGTAGATGTATCTAGGTTTTCTGTACTATGACATAACATATATAGACAAATGTTTGGGATTGGATCAAAAACAGAAAATTAGGATCGTTTTAAATTTTACATATACTCGAGGTCCTGTCGAAAAACTCCAACGACCGTTCAAAAATTTACGAGAATGTACAGTTGGCTAGCCTGGAATTAAAGTGATCTAAGTAACATTTTTGGCTAAATCCACCTATGAACATTTTCGAACAAAAATACGATAAATCAATTCAGGCAAAAGTGATCTATGTGTTATTACGTCACCAAAATATGGTTATCGTTAAACTACCACTTTAGAATTTATTGTGTTTTCACTTTGTTTAAACTACAAATGCGTTTTGTTTGATATCTCAAAATTTGTATTTTGTATCATAAACCACTTTAGTTCCAGGCTAGCCAGTTATTGATTTTTCCATAACTGTACATTTTTCTTATTAAGATAAAGTATACATAGTCAATTATTCGTGAGTATACTTGTTATGATTGGTCAATATTAATCATACGCCGCCATGGATCATGCCAAAAATGCAATTATAACTGAGGAAAAAACGAACGAAACTTTTACCAGGTTAGCCAGTTATTGATTTGTCCATAACTGTACATTTTTCTTATTAAGATTTCTTGTTATGATTGATCAATATTAATCATACGCCGCCATGGATCAAAATAAATTAAGAGAAAAATGTTAATTATATTTAAAGGAAGAGGATTAACAATGATAATAGCATCCTAAAATTATGAAATGTTACAAAAATAGAATTCGGCAGTATTTTCTTGTGCATACAATACGTTTAAAACGTTAAATGTAACCAAATGGCAACACTGTTATGAATATCTACAAGACTCCAACGATTTCACATCTATACCATCATACAATGTAATACAACCTAAACCGAACCAAACCGACTAAATATAACGAGTGATACAACATTTAAGCTGTGTGAGACATTTTTTAAATGTTAACTTATAATGGAGGTGTTGATAGTGATGGCGATGGTGATTTCCCCTACACACACAACACTCACTTACCCTCTTTTATTGCACCTCTCAGACACACATTCTCTCCTTTCTCAATACATATTTTCATAAAAAATGTGTGTATTTTATTTTACTGTTGCTTTTTATATCAGCTTCCTGAACAAACGTAAAAATAAATAAAAACAAAACGGCAACAACAACAACACAAAAATAACAACACAAACAAGCAGCACTTTTTTTATTATTGAATTATCGTATTTTGTGTAGCACGTGTGGTCGTGCACATGTTGCTGTAAATATCATACATAGAAACAAGAGAGATATAAAATACTGAACAAAAGAAAGAGTAAACTAATGAGAAACAGAGTTAAATGACCAGAAAATGAGAGAATAATACTGTTAAGGTCATGCTTACTTAAAAAGAAAACAAAACTACCATTTTAATATTTTATTATAGAATAAAAATTGAAAGGAATTAAGAGTTGAGAGCAAGGTTTTCTTAAAATGCAGTTAAAGTAAACATATTGTAATTGAAAATTTTGCTACCCTAGTGACTCTTCATACACTTGCTCCAATGTCAGCAGGACAAAGCAGCATAATGTCAATAGTAAAATTACTATTTTAGTAGACAAATGGTAACACTGTGTTTACAAATCCAAAGAGCACTGCTGCATACGCGCGTGTGTTTGTGTAAGAGAAGTTGTTTGTTATTTATATCTCACTCAAAATAGTGGGGCATTACTCATATTCTTGTTTTCTTTCTGAAAAGCACAATATAGAAAATTTTGCAAAGGTTTTATTTTCATGATTTTGTGAGTGTATGTTTGTTGTGTTGATTATTTATTTTTTTTTTTTTTTTGTTTTTTCATTATGTATTTGTTTCATATTCCGTAGTTGTTTTTGTATGTGATAAAAAAATGTACAAAGTAGATATAATAGAAAAGATATGTTTTATACAAAAAAAAATGTATTAAAAGCAATGAATACCAGTGGTTTCTTTTGAATATCAATGCGGTTAATGAACTTAAGAAGGAAAAACTTTTGTTAGTGGGAATACCTTGTGTTTTTTTTAATTTTTATATTATTTAAATCAAATACTAATTTTTCATGTATACCTATAATCAGTTTTAAAATATTACTTTTTTTTTAATTGCATTTATTTATACACAGTGGTTTTTGAAAAAAAAATTTTATATTTTTCAAGAAATTAAAAAAATATACACATATATTATTTAACCAACTGGTTACTCAGACAAAGTTTCAAATTCGCTCTAAATTTTAAAAATTATATGCAAATAACATGTGTACCTACATATCTATCTCTACTCCTATTGTACCTATATAAAATGTGTATATTTTAGAGATAAAAATGCAAAACAAGAAACTGAAAACAAAACAATGAATGAATGAATGGAATGTAATCCAAACTAAATGTTTAAAAATGGTGTCACACACACGCCGAGGAACAAAAAACACAAACTATACCACAAAATTATGTTAAACAAAAAAAAAATTACAAAAACATTATTATAATTAATAAAATTCGTTGGTAATGTAAAACATAATGAGAGATTTCTTAGAAATAATTCTCTTGAATTTACATACATATTATATCTCTGGCTATTTCAGAGAGATACTACATTAATACATACATACATATTTCCAAATATAGTTTTGAGAAATTTTCGCACAAAGAAAATAACAAAACATGAAAACAAAACAAAATGACAGCTGTGTTTGCGGTGCAGATACACACGAGTGATGCCAATTTAGTCTATTTTCAGAAAGTTTTTACAACATTTTACTTTTCTTAAAGACATAATTGACAGAAAAGTTTCATTTGTAAAAATTTAATTAATAAAAGAAATATGTAAATGTAGCCAATAAAAAATAATAATAAAAAGTTAAACAAATTACCCCCCATATCACTATATCATCAATACAATAGCGAATTTTTTAGAATCCGACCGAATATTCGATTTCGAAAGCTTATACTAAAAGTTATTTCAAAATCATTCGGAAAAACTGTACTTCAAAACTTTTCTGTTCCGGATGAAAATAATGAAAAGGGGGGAACTGCATCCTGTAGGACAGATAAAAAGAAGCTAGCTGAAAGATGCTCTAAAATCAAAATAAAGTATTTCAAAAATTAATAATACATTTGAAAACATTCGGTTTGTTTCGTATTAGGAAGAATAATGATTTTTTGAACGAATTGTAAGTTTTACCGTTTTCCTTTACTATAATGATTTGAAAGTCTTGGTCAGACTGATGTTTTAGTATTCATAAAGAAGAGAATAATGTAGTTACCCAGTAGTTATGGGTTACTGTCCTATACTTGTTATTTTACCTGACCACTAGTTACATAAACATGACTAGTTATTTCAACATGTGCATGTCATAAGCAGCGGCTCAATTCATCCTACGTTTATTACAAAGAGACTGTCCGTTAGCTGGTTCAAAGAATTTAACGAATTGGATTTACATACTGGTTACATAAAGACAGCTTCCTAACTGGTTACTTGATCAGCTACATAAATAATTATTTTTACATGTTCGGGTGCTAAGCGGAAGCTAATTGTCCTCAAATAGTCACAGAAGACTAGAGGATTTTAAATTTATGGGATGTCTCTTGATTTCTATACGACGACCCCAAGTAATGTGGTATATCTAAGTGAATACCAAGATATGTATCATAATCGAACTGAGCTATATTAACATTGTTAAGTGTGACTGATGGACTTTATACCACCCCCCCCCCCCCCCCCTAAGCGCTAAAGTTTCTTGTTTACTTTTTAACTCATTTACACATATTCACCAGTTTTATTACCACTTCTCCACACATATGAGGTAGCCTACGGTTGTCTGGATGCTGTGTGGGTTTTCGTGCGAGCTAATAATGGCGGTATCATCCGCAAATGTAGACATAGTCGAAGGTGTAAAGAAAATAGAGAGTAGGTCTTAGAACACTTCTTTGTGCAATGCCAGCTCTAAACTTATATTCTCTGGTCACGTAATCGTTGTACTTAACTGTTAATAAACTTTCTGATAAGACTCCAGTAGTTTATGGGTACATGGTGGCAGCAAACTTTTAATTTTATATACCAGGCCTTTGACCGTACTTTGTCGAAGGCTTGGACGACATCTACATAGTACAAAAAACTACCAAATAAACGTTTAAAGCAACTACACTCTACATTAGTTAGAGACACTTAAGCGATAATTGACTTAAAGCTACATTACCTGGGATATATGAAGTAACCAATTGACTTTTATCTGCACTACAAAGAACAGATGCGTGTCCAATGACCCAAAATATACAAATTGGAGTTAGCCAAGTGATCAGACATTAAAGAGAATTACAGTCTATAAGGGATACATTGACTACTTATAAAACTACTGGGTAGTAGCAACATCACTACAACATAAAGCTTAACAGAAACAATCATTATAATGATTATGTTGAAAACAACAACTACGATTAAAACGTACACGCAACAGAGGCCATGTTGCCACTTTTCTAATACATATATATTTTGCAGCAAATACAGTTATTTGTTACTTTATAAAAAAATTATTTCTTATTTTTTTGATAATACGGAGCATCTCATCTCTCAAACCTCTTGAATTCTAAAATTTATTTTCTTTATCACTTAAACAAACTATATACAATATTAATACCTTAGAAAGTGGTCACATGTAGCTAACATTCACACATTTGCACCTTCAGTGTCTTGAGTGATCGTCAATTCATAAGCTGAAGTAAATTTCAAAACTTTGTAACTTTTCCAAATGAAAACACTTCCCACTCGTACGTAATCCTTGCTTAATTTTTTATTTTTTTTGTTATTATGTATAAAATTTCAATTGACTCTGATCTAAAGTTAGTAATTGTATTTTAATTTTTGTTTTTACTTCTCTCATGAATGTCTGCCATTTTAACTTTAATGTTTAATACAACATCAGGTATAAAATAAAAACAATGCAAAACAGGTTGAATAACCTCAAAAATATATACGCTACAGAGACGAGACAGACTTGCATATAGTATATTGGCAAAAAGCTCCATACTATATTATGCGAATATTATTAGCCATCGTGCACAATTCCTCATATACATATACACACTATGTGAATTTACTAAAAAAAGTTAATTATTATTTTATAATTTTCAAGGTAATTACAAGTTGTATGACTACTTAAAAATATTTTATATAGTACATATAATTGTTCAATTCAAAACCTATCGTCTGATATTATAATTTGGTTATTTTTTTTTATAATTGAAAATTTAGTCTAGCACATCCAACTTTATTACCTACATACATATGTTTATTGAATGCGAAATTAATGCATCAGGGAGATAAAAGTTTATACATCTTTTTCAGAACTAATATTGTTTTATTTCCAGTAATATTAATGACCAACTAAATTAGACTGAAATACTTCAAGCTCATTCATCTGTTGTGGTTCACATTAAAGAATTTGAAAAGGACAATCGATATGTATCTTCGCTGGTAGATAGGCCGGAACCAGCTCTTATGCGAATCAAATCAAGACTAAAATACTTCAAACTTATTAAAGAGGGAGATCTTTCCTCTTTAATTCTTTTGAAAGGATAACCGATATATATCTTGGCTAGGATAGACCCAGTAAAAACTGCTCAAGATTCTTTCATGGGATATGAAAAGAGAATTACAAGAACATAGAAGGGAACATGAGAAATGTAAAACCGGATCATAACGGCTCGGAAGGGACGGTATGTGTCTTTCACTCGATTATTTGCTTCATATTCAGACTTCTGAAAAAACAAGATCATTATCACCACTATGAGTACTGCTGCTATTTATAAAGTAACTTATTCGGATGTATAAAACAGTTGCATATCCGGAATGTGTTGTAGTGCCTGTTTTGGAGAAACACTCGAAATCCAGGGATTACTAGACATACCGAACATTCCCTTCCTTGATTGTATTGATCTAGAACAGGCATCCTTGACAGGGCATGCGTCTTCTAGTGGATAATATCTGTGGCAACAGGAATGAAGTACACAACGAAGTAAATTACAAGCTGCCAAACAAATTCAACATTATTCGTGCTAAGGTCTCGTCTAATGAGTGGTCGGTAAACTGTCTGAAATATAGCATATATCGAGGCATTGAACCCTTTGAAATGTATGCATGTACTGTGTGTTATACATAAGAAACTAATAATCGCCCTCCCTAATCCCGAAGATTTTGTAACTCATGAGGTCACCGAGAGAACCGTCTCAGCATTCGCCCCTGTAGAAGTAGCAGTAACGATTCCTCCTCTTCTTCATCTAAACAACTTCTGCAATAACTGTTACGAGTACCTGGGTAACCCATACGTTCCGACATATGTTCAATCATACAGTGTCCAGTAATTACACCCGTATAAAGCATAATCGAATTCCCAGAGATGGCCAGAACATTCAGGATATTGTACAAGTGGTAACAGTAGACCACCTGAGTTCGGTCTCTTTTATAGCCCATTTGTATATCTAATACGATATCGCAGCTAAGGGGGTGATAACATCCCTTTGTGCTGCGATGGAACCCTTATTAGTTTGAGAAAGTGTGGTCTAATTTGGACCAGTGGGTAAATGTAATTGAAAAAACATGTCGATCTTATTACATACGAGTTTAGAGCCTTGATTGATGTATGGCTGACCACGTAAATATTTAAAGTTGAAGGTTCGAGATGAATTCTTCTCGCAGCAGTTTCGACAGTCCGTCTGCGACTAAATCTGTTTCAGGTTCAATACGGCATCCAGGTTGGTTTATGGGCCCATTCTGACTGCAAACGATCATCAGCCATATTTATAAAAAGAGAGGGCACGCGAAGTCATTGAATCTTCCTTATAACGATTACTTCAGAAGTTGGCATTATAAGAAATAGGAGCTGACAGTGAAACAATTCTTTGTCTATCCCCTTGGGAAGTTAGTTTTTGCACTACCTAACGAACCTAAGAAGGTTGTATATTGGAAGAATAGATTAATTTATTCATGCCATGGGTTCGGAATGGAAAATTCCAACATGTTCTTCTTTCAGATACCAGAAAACGTTGATGTGTTCAAGAACAGATATTGCAATATTAGCATGTGTCTTATCATAAAAAATGTAACAGCATTAACAATTTTATTTAGTATTTGTGTTTTGTATGGAGACCAAGTATGGAGTGAAGTAGAACGTAGTATGAGTCTATAAATTCGCTGGACATTTAAATATGTGGGCGGTGTTATGACCACATGCTGTAAACAAGTTGAGGACGGCACGATCTATACAGGACCAAAAGGCAATAAGCGGGTCGCACCTTCCTAACTTCAGTTTTATGTCGCAGATTCTTCTCGGTGTTTCTATGGGAACGGAACGGTCTATACGAGACCAAAAGGCATTAAGCGGGTTGCACCTTCCTGACATCAGTTTTACGCCGCAGATAAACTGATTAATAACTCAATATATATTTAAAGCAAAAATATTATAAAAATAGAAAATTGTATTTAACTTATCAGACAAAACGTAGATAAAGTTAAGTCAAACAACTGGGTTATTTACTTGGCATAAACTTTTTAACTATCAATAGGTATGTATGTATTTCTAGACCTCCGCATACATACAAATTTTTTGAGCTGTTTGATGTTTGTTTTGCAAAATACAAAATGAAAACAAACAGAACTCTGTCATTTCATCATGCAAAAAAATATCGAGATATTTATGTAGTATGTATGTACTAGGAAACCCGCAATAGATGTAAGTACATATACAATTACTCTCTCAAATGTTGAATTTCTTCTTTGCATTCCTTTATGTTTCTTCTCTTCTTTTCAATCAATAGAGAAATCAAAACAAACTAGCAGTTACTGTTTCTTAAGCTTTGACAACAACAAAAATTAAAAGAAAAATAAAACGTGAATGCATAACAAGAAAAATTAATAAAAAATAAATAAATAAAATAACGAATTTATAAGAAAAAACATGACCAAGAGAGCAGCAGCATGAGGATGCATGAGTGTGGTGGTTGGTTGAAGGTGGTGGTGGTGGTGGTGGTGGTGGTGGTAGAAAACGCAAGTCGTTCCTCATCATTGAGTAGAAGAAAAATAAAAACAATAAAAATACTAAAAGCCGGTGGGTTGAGTACCCATACAAACGCATATAAAACTCTATGTGCGTTTGTGTTTGTATTAAATTCCTCCTGCATGGCCTTGAAATTAAACGAAATTTTTGTCGTCCCACTAAATAATCTACCCACAATATTCATTTTTAAAAATACTAATAACTAAAGAGCATTTTCTTAAACATGTTGACTTACCAGCCACTTTTAATAATTCAGCATCCACCAAATCGGTTAGATCGGGCTCTTCGCCATACCAAAATATCCATAATTCTTTGGCGGCCGCTAGTGACAGAGGTGGATGCACTTTTGATGTGTTAACCACATCAAACATTGCACTTGGATCCGAGTTGTCTTGTCTGGTAGACTGAACACGTCTCCAAACGCATAGAATGTCAGCTTGCATGCATCTTGAATATGAGCGTAATATGGGATCATCCAGTGGATCACTGGATGCATTAGGTCGCTCATTGTTAACAAATTTGCGCCATTTTATACCGCATAAATCAGTCTAAAATGTAGAAGAAAACGAAAAGTTATTAATATAAATAAAATTAGGTTACTTTTAATTTAATTTAATTTAAATTGAAATTTAATAAATAGTAATAGGTTTAACATTATTTTTAAATTGCTCATTAATTGTTGCAAATATTTATAATACATATCAAGTAAAATACTATATTCGGCTGTGACAAATCCTATATACCCTTCATAAAAATATATTTTAAGATTGTCGAAAAAATTCGAGTTAATAAATGTCTCTCATGAGATATCCATATTGCCTACGTTAAGAACTTAGTAATACGGATATAAATTATAAATAGGTGAACATAGAAGTAGTCGTGGTTTTCTGCTTATATCTAAGGCATTGGTGGTCCCGAATTTAAATAGCAACTGAACCGGTAGGGCTACAGAAATTTGATTTCAACAGACATACGGACATGGTTATATCGACGCCGCTATATATAACAGTCTAGAAAATATATACTTTTGGCAATAATGTAATTTCTTTTCTTTCAAATTAGCCCATCTATCGAAATGACCAATTATTTATCGTTCCCATAACAATTGCTTCTTCGCTCCTGAAGACCCCAATATTGTTAACTCGGCGACAACAGTATCAACCGGAAGTTATTTCCTCAGGGTCTTTCCAACAACCAATTATTTATAATGAATTCAATATTTTTGAAGTTATCCTTTTTATTTATTCAATGCCTCCCACGTTCCAAGTCTGCTACAATTTTCTTAAATTATTTAAGGTTTTAAACGATCTCCTGCCACAACATCAGTCTTTATTCTCTCTAAAGCATTAAGAACCACTCACTGTGGTGCCCAAAATGATAATCCACTAAATTATACGAGCTTCAAATTATTCTCCACCACATTCAGTTTCTAAATAATTTTCTATTGAGTTTGATTAATTTGTCCCACAATATTGGCTATTGGTACCACTGAAAGGCACAGAAGAATTATTATTCTTCTTTTAAAGGACGCCATAGATTTTTTTAATTTAAAATCCCAACTATATTGAACTTAATTCAGTGATGGTCAAAGACACATATGTTTGTAATTGTATGTGAAGGAGCGAAAAACTCAGTGAATTTTAAAAAGTTGCACAAAATATTAACAAAGCATAGCCAACCACTGTTCATGATCGTAAGCCACACAAACCAGTTTATAGTGTACGTCGCCCGCAAGCAATATTTTGTAGCCAAAGCATGCGTGCATTGGATTTTGAAAATCAGAGGCTCCCATCAACTGTATTTATAGGCGCTTGGGAAAAGGTCAGCACGGTTCGTGCAAAATTCTATAATCGCTGTAATCGTAACATCCACGTACCTATATCCACAGCAATATTAACGACTATACTATAGCATAGAGTCTTCTACAGACACTATTCTATGGAATAGAGTCTTCCACAGACACTATTCTATGGAATAGAGTCTTCCACAGACACTATTCTATGGAATAGAGTCTTCCACAGACACTATTCTATGAATAGAGTCTTCCACAGACACTATTCTATGGAATAGAGTCTTCCACAGACATTATTATATGGAATAGAGTCTTCCACAGACATAATTTTATAGAATAGAGTCTTCCACAGACATAATTTTTCTATATAATACTCTTCCACAGAATGGAGTCTAGAATAGATTCTTCCACATACACTATTCTATGGAATAGAGTCTTCCACAGACACTATTCTATGAATAGAGTCTTCCACAGACACTATTCTATGGAATAGAGTCTTCCACAGACATTATTATATGGAATAGAGTCTTCCACAGACATAATTTTATAGAATAGAGTCTTCCACAGACATAATTTTTCTATATAATACTCTTCCACAGAATGGAGTCTTCCACAGACAATATTCTATAGAAAAGAGTCTTTTACATATACTATTTGAATATATATTGACCACCTTTAAGATAATGTGCCTCTAAATGTTTATACCTCTATATCTATTATTATTCCCATTAAAGAAAAGTACATAATAAAAAAAATTAATCATTGTTTTGTTATCTTAACTTTTATTTCCACATCTTTGATATTTCATTCACTTCTGTATTTATGTTTTTATTTTTCATTTCTCTCGTTCCTGCTCTATATTAACGAATATCTCTGCTCTCTAACTTAATTTCTCTCTTCTCTTGGTTTAACAAATAAGGGGAGCAACAAACTAAGGTATGGCAAAAATATTTAATAAAAACAACAATAACAAAAGAAAACCTACAGAAATATTATACCAGTTTAAAATTTATTAAAAAAAAAAATTCATACTCATATATGCACAGATACTAATGCCTCTGATAAGTAACTGTGACGTTGACTGAGACTCATACGAGTATTCTGCTCATACACTCTACTCTATTGGGATGCAACAAACATACAGATACACAAATACATGTAAATACCAACATACATACGCACAAACATATAAAACTATAAATAAAAGGTAAAAACAAAAAGAATAAGAATAAGAACAAACACACCACTGTAAAGAAAAGTGAAAAGAGTACAACTTTAAAACGGCATATCATTGATAACACAATAAAAACAACAAACAAAAAAAAAAACACTATACCTACATATAGATATTTTTTTTCTACAATAATATTGAGTTTGAGAAACGTAGCAAAATGTCAATATTTTTTCGTTTTGAAATTGTTAAGTAGAAATTCAAAGGTAGGTATAATTATGTTTGACTTTATATGCATTTAAAAAATAACAAGTTCACACTGAGGAAGAATGTGGAAACTAATTAAAAATGTTGTTTATCAATAAAATGTACATTGTACATAATACGATCTTATATTTAACCCAGTAAACACAATATTTTAAGTTATATTTAAGGCAGGACACTTTAAAATAAATACCTCATTGAATTGTAGGTAACTCTTCGGTAACATATTTTACTCAGCGAATAGATCTTTTAATATTGATCTGTTTCAGATTAGAGACATAGTATCTCTTATTATATTAGTTTAATCTAACCTTGTCTAAATAGTATTTGGATTCATTCATCTCGTTTTTTTAAATAAGTAGTTTTTCGCAGGGCGATAGCAATCAAGACCAGCCGCTTTTGCCCTGCCACTACCATTTTGTAAATATTGAGTTTTTACAGTATCTCACTCCCAAATTACACTATAGTTTGTATGCAATCCGGATTATGAAGTTATAAAGATGCAATCAATCCCGAATATAGAGTACACAATGTAATGAAAACTGATGTTTGGATTACCGAATAATCCGTATTAACGATGTCCAGATTATCAAGGTTTTACTGTATATAGAAACTACGGAAATACTAAAAGGCAATTTCGAGAAAAAAAATCGTGAATCGTTTAATTCAAGAAAATCAGATAAATCTAGAAATGAGTCTTTATAAGGAAATATTTTTATAAAAGTAATGGACTATAACATTCGTCTCAGCTGACTTTAGCAACTTGAGTTATTATGGCATTTTCCAACATTTTATTTATTAGAAATAAACAGTGCGCTCGGGATAACGTCAACGCCCCATTTCGTCAACATACCAAAACGTCTACACCTTTTTATTGACATTGTCTACTCTAAAACTTCAACCAAATAACAAAGCTCTAAAACGTCAACTCTAAATAAATCAAAATTTTAGCTTTAGTAACAATTAAAATACATATTGTATGTAATTAGTTCCGAATTTGGGTTTTACCCTTATAATTATGTATGTAGTAGTATAGATATGTTTAGTTGATTTCTGTTTAGTTGATTTCTCGCTCTCGTAAAATTCGCGCCTATAAAATGAGCTCAAATATGTAAGAGAGTTATATTCGGCTGTGCCGAATCTTATGTACCCTTCTCCAAATTATACTTTCAAATTAAATTTTAAAAAAAGATTTTTTCTATCACTAGATATCCATATTGTCTATATTTATGACTTAAGGTAGTGTCACACATGACAAATATTTGACGAAAAAGACGTAACCACTAAATAAAATATATTTGTATTCTTTTATTTATTTCAAAAACTTATTTTACTTAGGATGATTCAAAACAAACAATTTAGTTTTATTTTATTTGATGCTGTTTGATCTTACAAAACAATTGTAATAGTAAACACGTCAAAGAAATTTGTGCTAAAAAAGTGGTTACGTTTTTTTGACAAATATTTGTCATGTGTAACCCTATCTTTAGTAATCGAGATATAGAGCATAGGCCAAAAATAGAGGTTGTCCCGGTTTCTTCCTTATATCTCAGCCATTTGTGGGCCGATTTTCCCTGTTTTAAATAGCAACCGAGCCGGGAGAATTCCCGATATATTAAAATATAATTCATGTATGTAAGTTATTTGGGGGTTGTGGAAAGTTGATTTCAATAAACAGACGGACATGGCTATATCGATTTCGCTATCTATATCAAGGTTGGCAACCGATACCGTTATTAATACCGATACCGATTAAATACCGTTTAAAATTGAGTACCGGTATTGATACCGATACCGAAATAATTATTTCGGTAAAATACCGGTATTCAAATACCGTTTCCCTTAATACCGGTATCATACCGGTACAATACCGTTATCATAACGGTATCAATACCTTTATTATACCGGTATCAATTGCAAATCAATACCGGTATCATACAAGTTTCAGTACTGATATCATACCGGCATTATAATTAAATTTTGCAAAATTGTTAAAATTACATAATTTAACAAGTTTGCTGCTAGTAGAAAATAGTATTTGAGCCTTGTCCATCCCTGCTTGATGTTCAACTAATGCAACTCTGTCTTAGTTGTTTACTTACATACCAAGGCGAATTTATAGCAGGTGACCTCAGAAGAACAGCTGATTATTTTGTTCACTTGTATAGATAATTGGATTGTCAATTCAAGCAAAAACAACAACAGGCAACTTTGACAATTCAATTATCTTTTAACAAAAACAAAGTACCTGTTGTTTTGACATATTGTATTTTTTTGTAGCTCTTTCATATATTTCGATTTTTTATAAGTTTTTGTTAATTTTTATACCGGTATAAATACCGATATATTAGTTTTATACCGGTATACCGATACCGATATAATTTAAATACCGTTACCGAAATAAAAATAAAATTAATACCGATACCGTTACCGATACCGTTATTCGTTTCCGTTGCCAACCTTGATCTATATCGATCCAGAATATATACATATACTCTGTAAGGTCGCAAATAAAAAATGTAGAAATTACAAACAGAATGACAAGTTTATATATACGCTTGCCACTCATGGAAAAGGGTATACAAAATATATGTATATACATATTTTGATAATTGGAGAGAAAAAACAGCAGAAACACAGTTTAAACTACAGTATCAATAATATTTTGATCTTAAATTTGCACATTCAAAATGTCAACATTCTGATAAACATGAGCACTCGCGGTCTCAATTAGTTGTTGTTCTATTTGAAAATAATTCATCAGAAAAAATGTTTGTTGGGAAACACCCAATTAGTGTTGAAATAAATATTACGGAAATTACACTTCCTTGTAATACATAAAAGGTATATGATTTAGGATGGCGCCGGTCCCATTTGTATTAGCGAAGATACAAACTAAAATAACTGTATAAATATCAATATTTTAGGTACAATTAATTATTTAAAAAAAGAAATCCACCCTCATTAGAAAAACAATTTCATGATCAAGCCCACTAAAAACTGTTAAAATAAATAAATAAATGTTTAAATATAATAACTAGTGTACACTTGAAGAGTATTTATTATGCACTAGCTTGACCCGGTGCGCTTCGCTACCCCTGTCGTAGTCTATATTGGAAATTTCAATAAAATCGTTTCGGCCGTTTAGTATTTATTGTTTAAGAACTAAAGGTACCAATTTTTAATTATAGCCTATTGACGCTTCCAAGTAAGGATCTATCTACGTTCCAAATTTCAATAAAATCGATTCAGCCGTTTAGGCGTGATGCTCAAACAAACAAACAAATAAACAAACAAACTTACAATGACATTTATATAGATATAGATATAGATGATTAAGGAGGAGGTCAATATCACACACACATTACTCAAAAACAAAAATTTAAATTTACCAACAAACTAACAAACAAACACAAAAGCACTACAACAAACCAAAAGAAATTCAACACCTGTTATTATAGGTGTTATTGTTGTTGTTTCTCTGTTTTATTTTATTTTATTTTCTTTTTTTTTTTTTGTGCAACAGTTATTGTATTTATTTATATATTATTTGACAAACTCATTCACATGTACAATAAGAAAGAAAAATACATACACTAACATAACAGCCTTTAATAGTGTATTTGTTGTTGTTGTTGTTTGCTTCTTATTCCAAACTAGACAAACAAGTTTAAAAACAAGTTGTAATATACTTAAAAATTAAAAAATTTATAAAAATATAAACGCAAACATATAAAAACAACATCTAACATAAAAAGAAAATAGAAATACATAGTGAGAGAGAGTAGGGGTTGCCAGAAGTCATTTGACAAAATGCGATAAGTCGCTAAATCGGTTCATAAATGACTGAAATATATGTGAAAAACTACGACAAATTTACTACAAAAAATAGTAAATCAACTACCGTGTCAAGCATATCTCAAAAAGATTGACAATACATATAATGGAAACTTTTGAAAACCGCTATTGCTTCATTTCACTTTTCAAAAATATGGTCTTTTGCGTATTGTATTTCTAAGATAAAATAAAATTTACCATGTTTTATATATAGTAAATAATATAGTAAATTTCAGCATTTTTAAGGAATAACGTTTAAAACAAACTACTATTTCTGATTTTCTCGGACAAAACTATCTCTATGAATCAAGACCAATAATAACTATTTTTATTCCAAGTTGAAATTTGGACTATCACACGAATATCAGAACATTATGAAATCAAAATTAAAAACGAAAATCTTGTGACTAAAAATTAGCTAGGAAAGGTTAAAGTATCTGCAACAGAGTTAAAATGATTTTACAATTAATAATAATAAAAATAAATATAATTTATAATTTATTTTAGTCAAATGCTTAAAAAACTTACTGATACTTTGGAATTTATTTACAACTATTTCATAAAATGTTTAACGAGACTTTATTTAATTAAACTGCTCAAATTTATTATTACATATTAAGGGTACTCATTTAATCGCTTAAGTTTCCCATTTGTGCAAATGTGCAAATTTGCGCGACGTGTTTCATGAACCCACCTTTTCAATTTTGTGCAAGTTTACACAGAAAATTTATATTTGTTAAAAATGTCAAATAAAAATAAATTCAACAAATGCTGTAAAAATAAGTAAAAATAAATTGTATAAATTTAAATCCTAAAAATGTTGAATAAAAGTTAAATCTTTGGATTAAACGATGATATAGATAGTTTTCAAGATTTTGTTTATGTTCTAGCTATTGGTTAATGTTTCCATACACATTGCCATTCAATCCAATCATTCTGTTCTAAAGTTACACAATTTTCACATGCACAAAATATTTATATTTTATTTGATTTTTATTTTTCATAAATAAAAGTAAACAAGAGCAGCTGATTAATCAAATGCACAATAAATTCAAGTTTGCGAGTCTAAATTGTGGCGCAAACTTATCGGAGTTGTGCAAACGAATTTCCATACATTTTTTGACAGTTCATTTGCGAGAGTGTAAAACTGCACAAATTGCACATTTTTCGAGGCATATAAGCGTTTACATGAGGACCCTTATTATTTACATATTTATTTTTAATCATTATTAACAAACAAATTATTAAAAATCTTTTAGTTTTAAAAATATTTAAATGTTATCTTCTTCACTTTATTCGCTTAAATATTTAAAGAAATTTTAAAAATTTATCGAATACTCGAATAATATAAAAATTATGAATTTTTATTCGATTAAAATTAAAAGCGAATTTTTGATAGCCCTACTACTGACAGAGTAATTATATTTTTTATGTTTTGCTCACAACCTGGAGGAACTTAGATATTTCCTTGTATTGGACTTCATCATAGTTCTGAAAGGCGAACGAATATTCTTATTTTTGGTCACTGCAATCCAATCCAAACATAACTTGTTAATTTGGGAACCCTTTTTGAGGAGAAATTTGTTTGTAATAATTTGATCGTCATCATAGTTGATAAATCAAAATATTAAGTTATTTAAACTTTGCCCACAAATAACTAAGTTATAAGCAAAAATCCACGATTTCCTCGTATTGTTGAACTGTATCTCGATTATTAAATTTGAAAGGCCTTTCCAATGACCAATATAACGCCTTAGAAATTCGGACCCCAATGCGGCAAAATAGAGGAACACCTTTTTTTCAAGTTTACCTTGGTGAAAGGTACATAGATTCGGCTCAGCCGAATATAGCACTACATATTACTTGTAATTTTTAATTATTGTTTGTATAGAGGATCGACTTAATTTTAACGTTTTTGCATTTAACGTACGATTTGTTTTGATTTCTGAGATTAACAATGAAATATTTAATTGAAATTTGTATTTCTTTAGTATTATTCGTATTAATTTATAATAGAAAAAACCTGTGTTTTTGCTCTATTTATTGATTGAATATAACATCAGCGTAATGATTTATAACGTAAGGTAAGGGCAAGCTCTATTAATAAGGTCTGTGCAGCTCTACAACAATTCAAAAACAAAAAGAAAAACACGCATTTTGTTTGTGTAAAACTATAAGGAGTTTGTCAAAAACAGCTGACTACAGCACCAATCCCAAAGTATTTATTATACAACAATAAGGCGAATATATTACAAGATGGTGTCGATAGCATAGCATATTATTATTTTCTTAACTAGTTTAGAGGCTCAAGCTGTCAAATTTACTAGTGTTTGTTGTTGCCAACAATATACAAACGTAAAAACAATAGGCAGACTTTGACAACTCCGCACAATATAAACAAAAATTTTGACGAACACAGTATATAAACACATAGAACCAAAAAACGGTCACCTAATTAGTTGCACAGACCTTATTTAATAGACGTTGGATAAGGGTATATATAAGTCTGTCATTCTGTTTGTAATTTCTACATACATACATATGGACTCGACGTGACATTTGTACGTCAAAATATAAAAAAAAAAAAATAATGAAAAAGTCAAATTTTTAAAAAGTTTTTTTTTTTATATTTGCGAAGTGATTAAGTACCACTTTACTCAGAAATAATATTGCAACAATTGAACCTAAGGAGTTAAGATACTAGCTAAAAAATATGTGATTGCGTGACGTTACCAAAAACAGAAGTGCGGTTTGACTTGCATTACAAAATTTCATAACCGTGCGAATGGAGCAAGACTTTTTATCTAAAAGCGTTTGTAGTAGGATTTGTAATAATATAATTTTTTTTTCCAAATTATAAAATTTAAAAATCTTTCCTCGTTTTTAATTTGTTAGCCGTAGTATCTGAAGTGACGTTACATGACGTTACGTTATTAAAATTTCCATTTGATAAATTTTTTGGTTAAGATATAAGAAAAAGAAAACAAGTAAGAAATATGGTCAAGCATGACTACACTGAGCAAAATTTTTTTTTTTTTAATTTCAATAATTTATTTTCGGAAGTTAGAGCGAAATTTGATTTGAATTGATTAACTTTTAATTTTTCGGTCTAGGTGGACTTTTCGCTGGAAATGTCCATATTTAATTTGCGACCCCATAAAGTGTGTACAAACATAAATATATTCTGGTTCGTTATAGATTGCATGTCCGTCTATCTGTTGAAATCAACTTTTCGAAGACACCATATATTTTTTTTTTTTTTTTTTTCACCAAAAAGATGTACATAACTATTACCAATTTTTTAAAAAACTTCAGATTGATGGGTGTATGTAGTTTTTTTCTTTGATTGTAATAGGTATAACAATTAGGAAAAAAATTTAGTACATATTATAATCATTTCAAAATTTATATTTCCGTTACTGCTGTGAACTCTGTTAATCTAATGAAAATAACGAAAAAAAATGTAAACATACTACTCACCAAGGCAAAAAAGTTTGTATGGCAATCCTCCAAACTAGCGCCGTTAGTCTGATGTGATTGATGCGTCATAGTTCATAGATTTTGTTTGCAATACAACAGCTCCTCATTTTCTCAATTGTTGGTCTTAAATATTTTAGTTGTTGTTGTTGTTTTTGTTATTATTGTATGATAATGACGGATGATTGACAAAGATAACAAACAACAATGGTATTGTTTTTATATTTGTGTGTTTATTTTTTTGTTTAATCTGTTACGTTTTAATACGAACGTTTAGGCGTTTAATTTGTTTTTTTTTTATTTGTTTGTTCCGAGTGTTAATTGTTTAGGTGGCAAATTTTGTATAAAATTCTTCTTGTTTTTTTTTTCTTGTAACAATTGGAAGAAGAAGGCGATTTTGTAATACATACATTGATATTTTGTACTTATTCTTGTGGTATTATTTTTTATTTGCTGTTATTTTGATTTTATTTTACAGTATTATAAAACACACACACACAAACACTGTGATACAATTTGAATTAAACTGTAAAGATACTCTCACCAGAGAGGCTATGTAGATAAAAGAGACATCTAGTGCATGAGAGATAGATAGAGGGTGGGGAGAGTTGATATAATTCAAATACAAGTTGATCACTTATTTCATTTAATTTTGTTTATTTTGTTGTTGATGATGATGTTGCTCTTATCTTTGGCTGTATGTAAAAGAATTTTGTTTTTATTATTTATTTGTTGTTGTTAAATTACTTAAGATTTATTTGCGTTAGCTGTTATTAGCTTGTTTTTAATTTATTTTACACTGAATTTGCACCAACACTGAATTAAATTGATAATTAAACAAAAAAATACTCGTCAAATTTAATATTATCAAAACAAATGACCACAACAACAATATTTTTATTATACGTAGGTCGTTGGCTGTTTTGCTCATTTTTTATTTGGTTTTATTTGCCAAAACAAAAATACCTACTACATACTTGTGCAAAAGATTGTACCTACATAGGTACATATATGAAAAAAGTGAATAATATTATTTACTTTTTTTAATACATCTCTCACACGCGCATGTTAATGACATTTTCACTTTGTTTTTTAACTAGGTAGGTATAAATAACGAAACGTCCCCGAACGAATAACGCGTTAAAATATGATTGTACCTATTGATGTGACTGTTAAATTTAATACAATTGCTTATTGTGATGCTGTTGTTGTGGTATTTGTTTTTAATACATTTGTTTATTATTGTTATTATTTTGTTTTATAGGTACATATTGTTATTTATGTTTTTGTTTTGCTCATTTTTATCATCACTGTTTTGTATGCATTTATTACTACCAACATGTCAAAAGAAAAAAAACCAACACAAATTGTGTGTATGAGGAAAATGTAAATAAGGGTACTAAAATGCTATATGTTTGCAGAGAGGTGTAGTAGAAAGAAGAGAGCAATTTGAGTACGAAATAAAAGCGCAGAAAAATATATATATATTTTTTTGTTATTAGTTCGGTATCGTTAAATACATCGACGTAGACAGCAAAAATATCAAAAAATAACAATAACAAAAAGAAAAAATTCACAATATTACACTCTTGTGTTTTAATAAGTGAGTTTGATAGTTTGTTTGTGTGTACAGTGGTACATTATGTTGTGTACATATTTAGTTTAGCTACACTTTATACAATAGGTACATTGTTGTTTTTGTTTTTCCTTTATTTTTGTGTTTTTTTCCCCCGATTTATGTTCATACATGTATGAAGCAGCAGCAACCAACCGTAGACGACTGTGTGTAATATATGGATGGCATGATGACGACAAAAAAATATATTTATGAAATCAATGCTTCTTCTTTTTGTTATTGTTGAATATTTTTTTTATAAAGATTTTATATTTTCACTTTTTTGTTTTTTGCATTTTTGAATGTACAAATTTTTTTGTGAGCAAGAAAAGTATTTTCATATATAGTTTTTATTTCTTAATTTTTTAATGCTCTGCAATATTTTTTAACACTTTTTCAATATTTTTTTTTTTTTACAATTTTTACCAATATCTTTTTTATTATTTCTTAAATATAAAATTACTCAATGTAGAAATTTTCTTTATTTTTTGCAAAACAAAAAAATAATGTAGAAAGAGTATTAAAAGCAAAATGTTAACAACCGTATACGACTACTGTAGTCGTAGTAGCCCAACGAATGAACAACGACGACATCGATTGTCTACACAATGGAAATTTTGCTTGTTTTGCTTTATTGTATTTTTGTTGTTGTTTTTTTACTTATTGTTTCAGTGTTGCCATGTTGCGACGTAAATAAAACCAACACAAACGAAAAAAGCATACGTTGAATCATTAATGAAGAGAATTTATTTGCATACAGGAGAATGGCTAATTGTCATTTACATTTAGTAGGTATGCATGTGTGTGTTTAATAAAAATAATTTAAAATTCATTCAGATTTTTTAAAATTTATTTAAGGAAATTAAATATTGATGATTTTTTTAAATTAGTTTCTAAAAAAAAAAATTAAAAATTTCAAAACCGCGTCTGCGATTTACCAAAAAAAATTAAAGTTATTAAATACCCACCTATAGAAACAAAATCAGTTGATATAATATCTACTTCATATTTATTGGTGCTACTCGAGTATATTCGGTCAAACTCTACCATACGATACCCTACACCAAGAATATGATTATAAACAGATGGTATTCTTTTCAAATTTATATCGGAGCTATGACAAATTTGTGGACCGATCGTTACAAAATTTGGTGACATGACTTTTGTATAAATATAACATATTTATACATATTGAATTTTATTGGAATACCGATATTTTTTACAGATTTATGCGGTCCATATTATGATTAATTATGGACCGATCACCATAAAATTAGTTGGTGCCAGTTCGGCATATATAAAACTTATTTGTGCTTAATTAGGTTTGGATATCTATGTAACTAAAATATGTATTTATAAGAGCTGAAGAATTTTCAGAAGGTTTCCAAAATAATTGAAAACCTGAAAAAAGTTTCAGTCTTACTTAAAGCTTAGTACTCTGTTCATATTTGCGAAAAATTATGGTTTTTTCGTGCGAAAAAATTTATATGCAACAATTGATCAGCTGTTGGTTTTAATTTCGTGCGAAAGATGTGCTGCTTATGTTATTTCGTGTGGAAAAATAAGGTTGCCAGATGTATTTCACAATATGAACAGAGTACTGCTTTTGCGAAATTATTTCGCATAAATTTCATTTGAAATATTTTATATGTATTTTGACAGCATTTCGCACAAAATTTTGAACAGAGTTCTAAGCTTAAAGGTGATTTTATTGCGGAATTTCGTTTTTTATTAAGTTTATTCAATAAGCTAAACCATTTTAGAATAACGCTAATATACGTATTTCGTGCAACCTGCTCCATTTTCGAAATAACGGTATATCGCGAAAACAAGACCTAACCTAAAAAACGGTTAGCACCAAAGAATATAATTTATGACAGACATAGAGAAGAAGAAAGGGACAGGATAGGCTTAATTAAATAAACTGGTTCCGTATAAATATAATTGTAATCAGCAATAACTACTTTCCTGATATTTTAAACCCACAAAAGAATTATCCGATTCCGGTAACAAAATATCCAGGGACATGTTATGACGGATGAGCTTGCTACGTGTCAAAAAACCTATTATTTTGCAAAATCACTAAAAATGTTGTGACCCGCAGATCTAGCTTCAATTAAGTGTTTGAAATATTTCTCAAATCGTTATCGTTTAATATCCAATAAGAAACATTCCCTTGATTTTAAATAGGTAATTATTTTTCGCATGAATTTTTAGTGTCGAAATTCGTCGAAAATTGGCAACTCTTAGAGTAACTCATGGGATATTCTCTTACTTTAAATAAAACTAATAACAAAATTATAAAAAGAGCAAAATTATTAACAAAATATCGAACCAAAATTAGAAGGTGCGAATTTGATAGCAAGACTGACACAGCAGAGACATTATAAAAAAGTTTTTCAATTGGTGATGTTATGTTTTTGTTTCAAATTTTCAATTCCAGTTAATACCTATAAATTATTTATTTATTTACGTAGGTTGAATTTAGCATGATAAACTTTTTATACTGAACTTTATTTATATGCTTGTTTTTCTCTAGATTTGTGTAATTACAAAGTGTTTTTATTTACTGTCTGTATGTATACAATACATTTTTTCTTTTATTTTACACAAGTTATTTAGGTTTCTTTTGTCTATTGTTGCTTTGTATGAGAACTTAAAATCAAGTCGAGGGCGATGCACGCACACAAGAGTTCGCTTTAAATACACACAACCAAAGAGGAACAAAAAAAAAAAAAAAAAAAAGATGAAAACACTTTACACTGAAATATAAGAAAAAAAAAATATAAAAAAAATTTGTAATAACACAAATATTACTCTGCTTCGTTATTCAGTGAGAGAGATATTGGAAGAAAAGTCTCACACATAAAAAAAACAACAATAGTTCATACATAACTATATATTTTTTTGTTGTGTTTATGTTTTTGTTTTCATCAACTATTAATGGGAGGAATGGAGACGATGACAACACACTGCAAAAGGAGAGAGGGTGTTGTTGTTTATTTCTCATATGACTCTTGTTTGGTAGAGCCGCAATTATCGAGCAAGTAACCAAGCAAATATCAAACGAAGCATCAGAATAGCTTAAATACGTATGCAATTCAAAAAAATAAAAACATTTATTTATTATGGTTTCACTTTAATTTCTAAAAATTGTTTAATAATTCCAAAATTGTATTAAAATAATGATTAAGTTTTTAAATTGACTAAATGCCAATAAAACATATAAATGTAGTAAATGCAATTGTTTTGCTATTTACCAACGAATTATAAATTTTATGAAGGACAAATTTTATAAAAAAAAAAAATGTTCCCACATTTCAGTAATGTTATAGTAATTTTAAGGCAAGGTTTACAAGAATTAATTCTTAATTCAATTTTCTAAATCAAATTAAATATATGTATGCTTTTAAAAATTATTTTAAACCATTCACTTGGAATGAATTAGTTGGAATGTATGGAATTAGCTCAAATTTATTGAATTAATTCGAAGCTGTATTTATAAGTCATTCATAAGCTTAATGTTGTGATTGTTATTAAGTCTAGAAAGCGAAGTCAAAGTGCGTAAAATTGCTTTGAGATTTTTTTAAATAAAGCAGCGAAGAAATTACTAAACTGGGAGCCAATATAATTTCTGTTTGCAACTTTCAGTGCAGTGGAAATGAAATGTTATAAATAAACAAATAAATATTCGAATTTGAACAACCAAGAATTATTACATGTACTTTCCAATTTTCCAATTTAAAAAAAATATATATATAAAGTAACAGTTTCGACACTACCAACTTTTCATTATGTTCTATTTGTTTATGAAATCGTATCATTTTGAGAGACTTCTGTTAAATTTTCCTCCTTTTTAAAGGCATGTAAGCTATCATGAACTTAAAAGTTATGGCCCCATTTATAGAGAGCGTGCTTAACAACAAAGATTATAGACGTTCTTTCGACAATTGGAGCTTCGATCCGGAACGTTCCGAGTATTACTTAGCCAAAGATTGCCAACTCAGCGACAGCTGTATCAAACTGAAGATACAGTGTTGGAAAAAATAATAGAAACGAAAGCAATTTTTTACAATTTTGTAAGTATATTAGTCAAGTTTAGTTTTGTTAAAAAAAAAATGTATATGCTGTATATGTTTATCAGACATACAACATAAGAAAAAACATAATCATTCCTTTTTTCATTAATATTAATATAGAAACGCGTAAATGGATTGAATTTTTAGAGGCACAAATTTTTATTTTTTGTTTAAAAATTGTTTTATTTTAATATTTAGAGGCTCTACCTTTGTTTTTCACAACATCACTGCATCTCCGACACATGGAATCAACCAATTTTTTTGAAAAATTCCTTGTCAACGGAAAACCACTCTTCCTGGCTTTTTCCCACAATTCGTCCTTATTTTTCCGACTGATGCCCTCCAGATTCCTCTTGAGCACTCCCCAAAGGTGTTCTATTGGTTTAAGGTCCGGTGACTGTGAAGGCCATTCCATAACAGGTACTTTGTTGGCAGCAAACCAATCCTTTGCCAATTTTGAAGAGTGGTTCGGATCACTGTCCAGCTGAAACTCCCATCTCATGGACATCTCTTCCTCAACAAACGGAAGGATTATGCTTTGCCATATATTTACGTAGTCCGGGGCGCATATTTTGTTCTTTATCCAAAATATTGAACAGACACCAGAAGAAGAGAAACATCCCCATATCATGATGGATCCACCGCTGTGTTTGACGGTCTTCATGGGCTGTGGTCAGACGAAACATAGACAAATTTGTTTGGATCCCATGGGAAACATTATGTTAGGCACCCACACAATAAGGCATATTATCCAAAATACACCAAGAAGACCGTAAAACTCGACGGTGGATTCATCATGATATGGGGGTGTTTCTCTTCTTCTGGTGTCTGTTCAATATTTTGGATAAAGAACAAAATATGCGCCCCGGAATACGTTAATATATTGCAAAGCATAATCGTTCTATTTGCTGAGAAAAACAAAGGTAGAGCCAATTTTTAAACAAAAAAAAAAAGATGTGCATCTAAAAATTGAATCCATTTACACATTTTTATATTTTTATAAGTGAAATAAATCCCAAAAATTTTAGATTTTGGCTCTAACCAAGAAAAAGTACTTCTTAAAATTTTAACTGCACATTACTTTTGACTCAGTAAACATTGTTAACAATTTTTTTTCAGTTACTTAATTTCATGTTGAATAAAAATAATTTATTTCCAAAAAGATATGAATCCGCTATTAGCAAAAAAACAAACAGACATTTTAATTTTCAAATTCAAATGTCTCGTAAACTGTAAACCATAATATATAGCTACCTAGTAGGATGACTTTTGAAGATCTCTTCTGGCAGATTTCATAAGGGTACAATAAAAACTTTCGAGAACTAACACTTGGCAACGTTTTCAATTTTTCATATACACGAGGTACCTCACTTCAGTGCGTTTAGAATATGCCTCTGGGGAGTTAAGTCCAAATTCAAAATTTAAACATATTAAAATCGGACTATCCGTACAGAAATTACTGAAATTACTTTTCGAAATTCGAATTCATATATCACTTTTTTACTTTAAAAATTATTTAATATTTTAAATCAAAAGACCTCTGTTATTTATTGAAAAGGTTACGAATATTATGTAGTTTCAGTATGCCGGCTATTTTTTAACGAGATCGGCGAACATTATGAGTTGAGAATCATTTGGGTAGCAGGAACCCAAAAATAGAAGGATTTTAAAAGACAGATATGTACCTATACATATTGTAAACCATAGCTAAATTTAAATGATAAGAGAAAAATCCCTAGTTTTTTTTCGAATATCAAAATTAAGTGAATTTACTATGTACTAAGAAAAAATATATATTGTTACAAGCTTTGATAAAAAAAAACTGCTATAATCAGAGCAATAATGTTTAAGGTATGAAAAATTACAATTAATAACAAAAATTACGAGTCATAGTTTTCAAAATTATTAAACTTAATAAAAATATTCAATAAATTTTGGTGTAAATAATTGTAGATACAATAATTTAAGGGAAAACATGTGTCATTTACCTCTCCATTTTTAAATTTTAATAATTTTTCGCAAACAATTGATGTTAAAAATTCCCTGATAAATTTGATTATAACTTTTCTAAAACAGAAATTCTAAATATTTTTCTCATTTTTATTATCATGATATGATACATAGTTGTTTTTGTTTTTAATGAAAATTATGATGGCAAAGTATTTTGTAGTTTGAATATTTGTGCTGCTCTCATCTTGCTTTTGGGGCTTTTTTTCTTGTTTTTCTTCTGTTTAATAATATACAAAAGAAAAAAGAAGAATACAACGAACGTATACTTTACTAGTGATATTACTGACTCTGTTGGTGGTGTAAAGGAGCTCGTTTGCTGGTTTTATACGTATTTTTTCTTATTTTTTTTTTAGTTATTTTTGCCAACTTATTGTACAAAGTTAATAATGTATGTGCTCCATCCATCCATACAATCAACCAGCTCACGAATGAACGAACGAAATGACAAACAACCGCACACACAAAACAAAATAAAAAACACAAAAATAAAAGAAAGACAGAAAACACAAATGAACTTCTACTTCACGTTGAATTGCTGTAGTTGTTGTTCTTTTACTTTTTTTGCTTTTTGTCGTTGCCGTACTCAAAGTAGTCTTCTTTCTGCTGTTTTTATATGTTTTTCTTCCCTTTTAACGGAAATAGCAAAAGAGAACATAATAATAAAAAAAAAATTGCAAAATTACGCGTCATATAGGAATTTTTTCCTTTTGATATTTAAAATCGATCGAATATTTTTTTCTTATTTGCAACTTTGCATTTTTTATAATTTTTTTTTAATTTTGTTTGCTATTATTTACTTATTTCTCATATAATATGCAACTTGTATAAAAGATAGCAAGCAACATTATTTTGACTTTTTTTTTGAGTGTATTATAGTTTGCTCATTAACAATTTTTGCTCCACTTTCTATTCACTTGTGATTTTTCTAATCGATATTTTTTTTAATATCTCTTAATACACTTTTTTGTAACACTATTTGAAACACTTTTATATAAAAATTTATTATAAACACCTTAAGCGGATATGCCATTTGATTTGTTAATTACCGTAATAAATTATTTCATTTAATATTAAATAAAACGAAGGGGACACAATTTTTATTTAAAACGCGTTAGAGCAACATTGACGACGACATGACGTTTGCGACTGCGACGACTATAGAATTGAAAATGGCGTTGGCGAGCAGAAATATACAGATTTTTATTTTTTTGTCTTCTATTATACAGCCACACATGGTTGCATTTTTCAGTACTTGTAACTTTTAAAGAGTTAAAAACAAATTCAATTAAAATTGTTTATTGTTATTTAAGCCATAAATTTAATAAATCAATAATTTATTTGCAGAAAATTGCTTTTGCTTTATTATTAAAAACAATTTTTAACAACATTTTCTTACGTTTTGCAACCCTGTATTATCATTGTTGCCATTTCTTTCAAACAAATACACAGCAGTCGCACACGCACACTACCACATATTCCTAGTAAAGCCGTATATATTTACACATACACTATGACAAAAATAATTGATTTTCTCTCACTGCAATAACAAAACAAGTAAAACTTTCCCTTAATTTACATGACACTTTGTTCTTTCGTTAATCAATATTATTGAATTTTATTTTTATTCTCACGTTTGTTTATAGTTTTTAACAAAATTTTATTTATTTTTAAAATTTAAAGCAACAATTAGCTTATAAAATTGCGTTTTTTCTTGTTAACAATTTTTTTATTCTTTTTTATTTTCAATACACTATCGTACTCTTTTTCTCTTGAATCTTTTTGCAGTTAAAACACTATAGTATTGTCACTTTCTTTCATGTTGTCGGCAAAAATTCACCCACACACACACACTTTTACGAGAAAAAAAGAGACTTACATCTATACACACACACACACATTCTCACTAGCAACAATGCCAAATATCTGTGTGTAACCTTGTCATAAAAAACACAAATTACTTTTTTTTAACTCTTTGTTTTTGATCTTAAGAAACTGTTTTAAAAAAATACTTTTTAACTTTTCAGTATATTTAAAAAAATTTGCAAATTCTTTGTAGACTTTTTTTGTTCTCAACGAATGCAATTTGTTTTCAAGTTCACAGAAGTTTGTCTGCTGCAAAGAAGTAAAAACGAAACTGATTCGATTGCTCTTCTTTATTAAAGTTGAGCTGCCTCATCAAGACAAAAGTAACAAAAAAAAAGAGAAAAAATAATCCAATTATTTGAAAACGTACGTTCAGTGTAGGCTTACAGAGTTGCTACTATAAGTACTGAATAACTCTTCGTTAGCTGCGAGCTTGACGACAGCAGTAACTTTATTATTGCTTTTCAAGAAGTTCGGGTCTCAAAATTCAGAACCTAGTAGGGCCGTCACATAAAAAATTGTTACACTTTTTTCTATTTTATTTGAAATTTGATCAGAAACATAAGTGTTTTTTTTTTAATTTCCCTACTCTAATGTGCGCCAAACATTAAAAAAAAATGGTTCACATATAAAATTTCTTGATATTCGGATATGAACTGAATTTATGGTAATTCTTTTTAAATTTTGTAGTCCCGAGGTGAGCTACTTTGGGGGCCACCCACTAGCCCCCATTCCAACTACAAATTTATGTTAATACAAATCAACACAAAAACACCTCAACTCTGACTATGTGAAATTACAATCATTTAATTATTTTAATTAAACCAGTAACATGAATATTTATAAACCTGCAACTATAATTTACATTTCGACACAGTTAGTGGATTCACAATGCTATCATGTCATATTGTCATAATGTTTTCTTTATCCCAACTCCGTAATTATAATTACTTTTTTATTAACTCCCCTATCTCGAATACTATAAAAGAGATTTATATATAAAATTTAACTACTAATTCCACTCCTTTTTATTGGGAAATAAGTCGAATAATCGATTACATTATCCCACTCGAAATCGACTTGTTGGTCAGATAAAAGTCGAACAATCGATCACGTTATCCCAAAGAAAAATCGAAAAGTCTACTAAAACTGGCAATTACCGTTACCGCTTAAATATCGTCATTAACATTATCGTAAATAACATTAGCTCTAAACACTGTTATCGATGTTCTATAAATATTTTAAATTAAAAAAATACACATTTTTGATTTCAATAATTGATTTTATTGAAATCTACAAAATTTTAAATATAAAATAGCACTTTTAATTTTTGTAAATTTTACTAATAATTTTATTTAGGATGAAATTACCGTTACCATTGAAATACCGTCACCGAAACAAGGCTCAATCCATTTTTAACTCTATGTGCAATTATTTCTTAAATGTACAAACTACTGCTGGCTTCTCAGATAGTTTTCGATCCATTCCATGGTATTGTTGAGTATTCTAGTCAGCAGGAAGTCCATGGGTGATAAGGTATATAAATTAATTATGTATTTATTTAATAGCAAAATTATAAAATAATGTACTTCCTATATATCTAGCGATTTATATGAGATTTAATACTTAGTTTCTTGCAAGTAACTTAAATTAGTGCTGCCAATTTTGTTTAATTCAAATAAACAACATTATCGACATTCAACAGCTGTTTTTAGATTCTAACGCCGCTAGATATTTCATTAACTTTTAGTTCTACTACATCAACCAACCGCATTAAGTAAAAAAATATTAAAATCGAAAATTATAAAAATGCAAGCAAATTTAAGTAAATCTTTATGCAATTTATTACAAAAAAGTGTAAGTACTACTTAACTAAATACTAATTTTATTAAAACTTTAAATACTTTGTAAATTTTCATTTAGAACACTTGGTCCAGATGTTATTCAACCAAAGCAAAAACAGTCGGCCAAATTGAGTCTATAGCGCAATCCATAAGTGATAAAGGGTAAAAATTAATACAAAATATAGTTATACATATTTACAATATTTAACATTATTTATGAATTTTCTTATAGATTCCTAAGACCACTCAAAACTTATGAGGCTCCCCCCAATGTAGCCGAAAAGGTACAGGCCATATGCGCCACTTTGCAAATGTCCAACAAACAAGACTACAGTCTTAAAAGTCTAGAGGAGAAATTTAAATTTTTACAGGCCTGTTTTAACGATTTCGAACACAGTGTACCCAACTCTCAAGTTCATGAATTGAAGACTGTGGGTAAGTACCTTGAATTCTAATAAAATTTGTAAAAAGGTGATTAATTTGATAATTTTGTTTTTGAATAGGTGATGTTGTTAAGTTTTATGAAACTTCTGTTAATACTACTGTACCATACGATGCTTTGAAACAAATGCAACTACCCGAAAACTTACATATCCAATATGATTATGTGAGATTCAATCCCGAAAAGGATACCAAGTTTAATGGACAAACTGCATTCCCCAAGAGTTCCACGCTGGTGACCGGTCTTAAATATCGTGGCAAATATGACGGTCATGAAGCTAAACGTTCATGGCCTTAAGAGAAAAATACAACATAATTTGCGTTATTTACTTTTGTTTTAATTTATAAAATACGGTAAAAGAGAATATACATTTATTACATGTTATTCAATTAAAATTTCATTAAGTTTTCCACGGTGGACACCAAATTGGAATCCATTAAAGAATCCAAAGCCTTTTGTACTCGTACATCACTGAGTAAGTCCAAAATACGTTTATCTTGCTGTACGGCCTCCAATGTTGGATACAACAACTCGTAATGAGTTTCAGCGACCGAAGGTTTATTAAGAATATTCAGAATTTTCTTTTGTAGCTCAATTTCTGGATCAGGGGTAGATTTAATCATGTCCTCAGCAGCATCACCCAGCTCTACCTTAAGTTGTAGCTCGCGTCTCTGTTGTAGATATTTAATAATACGATCATATTGCAAAACTGTCAGAGGCATATTTGAGGCTAATAGATTTAGCAACATTTGTATTGCATCTGGATGACGTTCTTTTAATGGCGGTGCCATGTAATTCGATGGATTGGCTGGTATAATGGGTACAGAATTGGGTAAATGTTGTGGCACATTCATTGGGACCGGTGCTACATTACGCAGCTGTTGTGGATTTACTATACCGGCTGCTTTTTCTCGCATAATTTTCTTGCGCATATCATCACTTATCAATTTTATGGCATCGTCAACGGGCATATTACGATGCTCGGCCGGTTGGCCATATAAAATGTTGACGGTTATGCTGTTATGTTCCTCATGCTGATTCGTGATGAGTATGGCGTACGAACAGTCACGTGAAGCAATATTAGAAAGCTAAAAGTAGAAAAATAAAAAGAAAAAACATAAGATAGCTACATTCTTATACACTATTTACCAAAGTGAAAGGGTGAAAAAATTTTGTTGATAAAAAAATTAGGGTTAAAATATTTTTCTCGTTTTGTCGTATTGTCTGTCAGCAATTCTATGGCATTATATACGTTGTTCGAAAGGTATTTGAAATTTCTATTTTCAGATATCCATATTGTAATCCATATATACCAAAGATCGAGGAGTCGTGGATTTTGCTTAGAACTATTTGTGGGCCATTTTCCCGAATATAAATAGCGACCGAACCGGATATATTGACGTAGCAATCATGTAAATTATTTGGTGGCTTCGGAAAGTTGCATTTCAACCGACAGACAAACATGACTATATCGTCTCCTCTATCTATAACGATCCAGAATATATATATTATAATAATTGGGTGTAAAATTTTAGAAATCCAAAAATACGCGTAATAATTCCTAGTCCGATTTCGATTCAAAGAAAACATTTTCGTATACGTAAAATTCAAACATTTTCGGATCTTTTATACCTCAAAAGGAACTCATTGTTCTGTTCAGTAAAATTTGCAGATTTTTTAAAAATTTATGAATTCAGATTATTATAAATCCTATAAATTTATTTGTAAAAATTGCTATATTGATCAAAATTGCGAGAAATCATAATTAAGGTATTTACAGGCGACAATGCGGTAGATTAAAACTTTTCAAATTTAAAATATTAAATCCATTCGGTTTGTCAAGAAATTATTTTGAATTTGTTACACGGTAGAATGCAAAATATTTTTGTTGGTTACTAATGTTTTTCCGCAAATTTTGGCATAAATCAAGATCAACGAAACAGCTTGCATTTTAATAATTTTTTTGGTGTTGATAACTCTCATAATTATAAGTACAAAAACGTTAAAATTTTTGCCCGCTCTTACTTAGTTTAAGAGTTATAGAAATTTAAAGTCAATATATATAATAGTAAATTTCTCATATATTTGGGAAATAATCTGATCATTATGGGTATCATTGAATAGTGCTTCAAAATACCTTTCATATGATATATAATATGGTACTTTTCATTAACATTGTGAATCAAAAATTCCTTTTTGAAAATATATGACAGTACTTCAGAAAATTTTTGTATACAGAAAAAGTTATTTTAGCGAAGCCGGAGTTCGTTATACCCCAGATCATAGGGTACAACTAGAGGCGCAACTGAGAGTAAGCTGAGAGTAATAATAATTACTCTCTTTACACGTACTTGTGATATGTGAATTCACCATACTTGTGAGAGAATTAAACACATCAAAATACTTTAAATTTTAACTTTGATTTTCCGAGTAAATATAGACCGAACCACTTTATTACACTTCTATAAAATTTTTTGCGAATTTTTTTAATACTTGCAGGACACTTTTATTTCCGAAACACTTTTATTTTGCTCAAATGAACAAATTTATTTTTTATTAATTTTTGACACTTAAATTTATCTGTGGTAGAATTTTATTTATAGAACAGAGTTTCAATTTTTGGTATTAAAAATAGAAGAAAATTTTTATAAATTAAAATTTAAACATTTTTATAGAACTCTGTGTGTCTGGTGAAAATTAAAAAGGCACCAATACAACCTCAAAACCATAGGGTACAACTAGAGGCGCAACTGAGAGTAAGCTGAGAGTAACAATAATTACTCTCTTCACACGTACTTGTGATATGTGAATTCAACATACTTTTGAGAGAATTAAACACATCAAAATACTTCAAATTTTAACTTCGATTTCCCGACTAAATATAGACCGAACCGCTTTTTTACACTTCTACACAATTTTTCTCAAGTGTTTTTAATACTTACAGGACACTTTTATTTCCGAAACACTTTTATTTTGCTCAAATGAACAAATTTATTTTTTATTAATTTTTGACACTTAAATTTATCTGTGGTAGAATTTTATTTATAAAACAGAGTTTCAATTTTTTGTATTGAAAATTGAAGAAAATTTAAATAAATTAAAATTTATACATTTTTATAAAACTCTGTGTGTCTGGTGAAAATTGAAAAGGCACTAATACAACCTCAAAACTATGTACTAATACATTCTCACGACTTAGGTTTTTGACAACAGACTTAGGTTTTCTCCCTCTCAGTAGCGCTTCTATGGATATATTATTCTATGCTCAAAACCATAGAATAATATATCCATAGAAGCGTTACTGAGAGGGAAAAAACCTAAGTCTGTTGTCAAAAACCTAAGTCGTGAGAATGTATTCGTACATATTTTTGAGGTAGTATTGGTGACTTTTTAATTTTCACCAGACACACAGAGTTCTATAAAAAGGTTTACATTTGAATTAATTTAAATTTTCTTCTATTTTCAATACCAAAAATAGAAACTCTGTTCCATAAATTAAATTCTACCACAGATAAAAAAAGTGTCAAAAATTAATAAAAAATAATTTTTTTCATTTGAGCAAAATTAACGCGTTTTGTAAATAAAAGTGTCCTCCAAAGTATTGAAAAAAATTGCCAATAATTGTGTACAAGTGTAATAAAGCGGTTCGGTCTATATTTTGTCGGAAAATCGAAGTTAAAATTTGAACTATTTTGATGTGTTAAATTCTCTCACAAGTATGGTGAATTCACATATCACAAGTACGTGTGAAGAGAGTAATTATTATTACTCTCAGCTTACTCTCAGTTGCGCCTCTAGTTGTACCCTATGCTCAAAACTATGTACTAATACATTCTCACGACTTAGGTTTTTGACAACAGACTTAGGTTTTCTCCCTCTCAGTAGCGCTTCTATGGATATATTATTCTATGCCCCAGAGTTTAAAGTCTCTTCGCAATACAGAAAATATGAATATTAACAGAAAAAAAATTATGAAAACATTAACTGTTACTGGGATCTTGATTTGTTCCCAAATTTTAATTATTTTATATACTTTATCCACATATATTGTTTGCCTTTTTTATGTTTAAATTGTCACAAAAGAAAATAGTAAGTTTTTGGATTGTTTTAAAACATTTATGAATATTGATCGTAAATCAAAAAAATTATTTGTATAACAAATTTGGAAATCGAATACGATTTTTCTTTAGACGACGAAATTGTATTATGATATATAAGCTTTAGACAAATATTAATACTCAGTATTGTCGCCTGTAAACCTTTAAAATTTAAAAAAAAATTCTGACTATATCTGCATTGAACTCCCAGCAGATTGGGATAATTTGAAAAATCTGTTTTATGGTAAAACATCAAGTTTTTGTTTGGCTGAAAATATTTTCAACTTACCACTTTACCCAACGGAACATCAGCATTAGGAAATAAAACATCAACCCTTAAATTTAAACGCTTTAAACGATCTTCAATCATTTCGGCATATTTTCTATAATAAAAACAGTAATTTAGTCACCAATATTAGCAATATTTTCAATTACTTACGTATTTTTACGATCGACTACAATGATTTCACAATCATTAAAATTTGAATTATCCGCATTGTCCATTCCACCCACTGCTGTTTGAGGCATTACGCCGGGGCCACCTTGAACCGCTTGTTGCCAATTGCTTGAACCCGTATTCTGTTGGTTCTTCTTAGATGTGCCAGCATTGCGTACCGTAATGGTATTTCCTTTAAAAGAGGATTTAGAAAGGGCAGCGGCAACTTTGTTGGCCATCTCTTCCGATTCGAATTGCACAAACCCGAAATTTTTCTGCACCAACGAAGCTAGAACTTTACCATAGGGTAAACAGATACTTTCCAACTCCTCACGGGTGCATTGTGGTAAATTGCCAATAAAAATGCGATGGTTTGCCTTATTGGGATCTCTGATAATTGCTAGGTTTGGTTTATCATCAGTCATGTTAGTTAGTTGTTTTTTCTTTTGGTTTATTTTCAGAAAATGCAAAAATTTGCAGATGAAAATTATTGTAAACAAATCGAGTTTTTCACAAATAAGGAGTCTTCATCTTTTTTGCTGAAATTCACTGTGGTGTGATAACAGAAAATAAAAATGGCTGATTAAAGTAACTGTCGATAATAGCGTCTTGTTCCAAAGACAGTTATTGGCATATCCCTTTTAAATGCTATCAAAATATTTAAGATCGAATATTATTTCAGGAGATATTTAAGATTCTAGTTAGGGATGTAAATGAGTTTCTAAAATTCGCCCTCATGTGCATGGAATATAAGAATACTAACCCGTAAAATCAATACATATTACATAAAAAATATTTTGCGACATCGAACGTTAGTGTTGTTTAAACAAAAATTTAATATTGCTGAATTTGTGTAATTCGGCAGTCATGTGTAACACTGTTTTAAAAATAAATGTATAAAATGGTGTTCCCTAACATTATTATGCTTGTGGTAAATTTACGTATGATTTTTTTTAACTTTTTGAAGTTTTAACGGCTTCTACAACAATTAGTGCAGGTATATTATTTGTTGATCACTAGATACTAAGTTAATCTCTAATTGATTTAAGTTATCAAAATCGATTTAAAGCGATAACACAAACAAAACATTTACAGTTACTTTGCTACTTTTTAGCAAAGTCACGAAGTAATTTTTTAGTCTGTATAAACATGTGTTCAGCAAATGATAGTGATACTACGTATTGTTCTGAAGTGGAAGAATTAATAAAAAATAAATATATTTAAAACATAATTTAATGCAATTATATAATTTTACTGCAATAATATCAAGCAACTTCCACAATGGAGAAATCTCGTAAAAATCTGCCAGTACGAAGATCTGAACGTCTGTCACAGAAACTTAATGTGTCACAACCATTTTCCTGGAATAATATGCACATTACCAAAACTGGCAGGGTATTTAAGACGGGATGTATACTTTGTCCAAGTCAGCGTACACAGGATTTTGCAAAGGTTGAGACGGCAAAAGTAAATAAATGTACTCAAGACATTTTTAGCACCGAAGATCTTAGAGAAGACCAAGAGATTTTAAATCCTGCATTTTACTGCAAACAATATAATATTTCTTTAAATAATAATCTGAATTGCAATAGTGAAAGTGTTAAGCTCATAAAAGCCAAAAAAGACGTACCTTTAGATTTATCAAATAAATCAAAAGTGTCAATCAGAGAAACGTCTCATGTGGAACATGATATTTTAAATGCGGCAAATGACTTGGAAAATTGCAAAGTTAAAAACAATATAGAAGAGGCTAGCCATACTATTAAAGGTAAGAAAAAAACAATTTTAGTTACGCTCCATATTTATTTTGTAGAAATGTTGGAACTTTTTAATGTATATTTATACCATTCACCATGAGTGGTACGGGCATAGGGTAACATTGAGACGAGACGTAATTGTAAAAAACCAAAGTCTGTTGTCAAAAACCTAACTCTTGTAACAACAAAATACATGCTAGTCAATGTCTTGTGTTGTTGTATGATCGAAGTGTCTCGTCTCTATGTATAATTCTCTATGGGGAAGGGTGTATATAAGTTTGTCATTCTGTTTGTAATTTCAACATTTTAAAAACTATATATCCATGTCTGTCTGTTGAAATCAACTTTCCGAAGTTCTCCGCTATAGTCCCGGTTCTGCTTTAATAAGTGAGAAGCCATTGCTAGCTCGATTTTTGACATATATCTGGATAACTAAATCATTAACATAGACAATATGGATTTATTTGTGTTATTTATTGTAACACTTTTTTTTTAATAATTTAATTTTTTCTATGCTTAGATGTTATTTCTAAGTAATATCAAAGATTTAGCCAAAGGCCATAGGAAAACATAAGTCTTCCTATATTGACCATATTCGGAGAAATTTTCATATTTCAATTTATATTCTTTTAAATTTCGAAAAACTCGCGATTTTATTCACGGCATAAATTTTGTTTAAAAAACAAGACAATTTACATGGTCTTTAATTTCAAATACTTGTATTTAATGAAGCTGTAGTCGAATTTTATTGATTTAAGATGCATTTGAAATATAATTTTGTTCACTAAAAAAATGCATTTATGATAAAAATGCAATTTTCAGATGCACTCTTTTTTGGAAATGTTCTCCTCTTAAAATTTTGAAGGTTTTTGAAATAATCTTAAAAAGTGTTGAATTGACTAAACACCCAAATTAATTTTTTTATGTGAAAGAAAGTCTTTTTTAAAATTTTTTTTATAATTCACACCAGCACTTTTTTAAAACAAAAATATATTTATTTAAATTTGAATAGGCAAAACAAAACGTCGACGAAAACCAGGAAGGCCCAAACAAATATGTAATAAGGAAACTATAAAAGAATATTTAAAAAAATCTACAATTGATAATTTAAAACCTAAAGAAACAGACGTAAAACTAGGTCAACCATTTACAACAATCCAACTTTTAGCAGAAGGCAACAACAAAGACTTGGAAAATCATTTGAAACCAGAGTTTCAAGTCAAAACTAGCAAAGTAACTCATTCTAAAAGAAAACCAAGAAAAAACAGCAATAAAACTAATAAATCGGATGTGATTGTGGCTACAACCAAGAAATTTTCTGATGTACAACTAAAATCTTCTAATAACAATAATTTTAACATAGAACCAAGCAAAACAATATCTGTAAAAAGTGTAAAAAACAATTCCTCAATGGAGTCACAACCAAGTGAATTGCTTTCAGAATCTATTAAAAACACTTTTAGCTCCCTTATATTACCAAACATTCAACTCAAAACTAGCAAAGTTAATCATTCTAAAAGAAAACCAAGAAAAGCCTCTAATACAACTATTAATGCAGCTGTGATTGTGGCTACAACCAAGGAATTTTGTGATGTACAACTGCAATCTTCTAATAACACCAATTCTAACATAGAACCAAGCAACTCTTTAATTTCCGTTAAAAGTGGGGCAAACATTAGCTTAATTGAGTCAAAACCAAGTGAATTTATTTTAAAATCTACGAAAAGAAATTCTGCAATTTCATCAATTTGTGAAAAAAGATTTAAAAGCTCAAATGAAAATATAACAACGAATGATTTAAAGAATCAAACGAAATTAGTAGATAACACTCTGAAAGCTTCCAATAAACCTTCAATAATTTGCCAACAAATTAAAATTTTGGAAAAGTTGGAAAATAAAGCAGATGTTAATAAATCTAAAATACCTAACTACAAAGATATCTTTGAGAAGCCTTTAAATGAAACTAAATCCATCAAAAGATCACAAAAAATGTCAATTAACGAAAAAAGGAACAATACTACAGTTGAATTAGAAGATTTCATACAACATATTAAATATGAACCGTTCACTTCATCATGGGAACAAAAATCAATGCAAACATCTTTAAATAACAGCAATAGTAACACAAATTCCACAGAAAATATAAATACAATGAAAACTTTAACAAATAAATTCCATAATAATGGTCCACAAATAAAATCTGTTGCTTGCGGTAATGTGAAATCACAAAGCACAACAGCTGCCAATAAAGATAAACATAATATAAAGGAAAATATTGAAATTAAAAAAGATATTATATACGACAATTTAAAATCAAAAGTTAACCCCCTAAATTCTTCTTATGAAACACAACAAATTAAAACATCTCAAAAATCAAGACTTACTAGAAATAGTCAGAAACTTTCTGGAGAACACACTCAAAAAGCTGATACTAAAACAAATGTATTAAAATATCAGTTAGAATATGGTAAAGCTAATTTAAAATCATCTAATGAAACAAAAAAACCTAAAACCTTCAGTTCTGGCGAAGGAAACAAAAAATTAGATACAAATATTAAAACAACAAAAGTAAATAAAAATTATTTGAAATCTTTTGATAAAACGCTGTTTCTAGACAAAATACAAAGTTCTAAAAGTTACTCGCAAACATGTTTAACTCAAGATTGTAACTATGACAAATCTAATCTTATGCAAATACCACCAACACCTGCCGAATCAACACAACAAGATTTATTGAAAAAGTCAATTTTAGCCGATGTCTATCCTTCACATTTCAAATATCAACTAACACCCGGAGCAGTACTAACACGCTCGTTGGATGCCCAAGTGATAACACCTGATGACACTATTACCTCAGAATTGCTAGACTCATCATCAAGTTCACCTTCATTGCCGGAATCTCTTTGTGAACTATTTCAGACCAAAGACATAAAGGATATTTTAGATGTTGAAAAGGTCTCGTATCGTCTTTACGATTATCATGTACAAGCCTTAGCTTTAATTCTAAATCTACGCATTGAATATTTGCGCAAAATGTTAGATAAAGTAATGAAAATACGACCCAATGTTTTGAAAAACATTGACAAAGCTGTAAAAATGCCATTTGTACCAGATTGTGATTTATTTGCAACGTCACCGGTTGAATCGTGGCCCGGCAGTGGTGATGTGGTGTTTAACAGTCAAAGCCCGAAGCAACGAAGAATGTCAACAATTGGAGACGGAATTAGATGTTAAAAGGCGGTAAGTTTAAGTTAAATTCTTTAAAATAAACTACAAACATATTTATTTAATATTTATATATAAGTTTGTCATTCCGTGTTGAATATTGAGAAATATTCATCTGAGACCCAAAAAGTATATATGCCTGAGTGTCTGTAAAACACCGAAATTATTAAAATTTACGCCAAATTATTTAAACATTTTTCTAGGCAGCATGGTATTGAATAAGCAGCATGTTATTGAATAAGCAAATTCAAACAAGCTCAACATTTTTTTTTTTATATTTTTCACATTTATTGTTGTTTTGTAATTTTGAAATTCTGCACTCGTCCCTTTTATGATAAAAGTACAAAGTCTGTTGAAAATGCTAAGAATCGGCCCATGAAAATAATGCTCATATGTATAAATAAAAATCTCTGCACCGAATTAAGTGAAAGCTCCCTTATTGGTGATAGCTCCCTTATAATGACCAATTCCGAAAAATACATATGTAAATCTTCAGAAATATCAACAAAAATATCGATATCGAACCAAAATTTTGCACAGAAATAAAAAATTTTAGTAAAAAATTTGACCACAGCTCCCATATATGGTCCAATTTTGAGAATGAATATAGTACCAAAAATTTTAAACAAACGATATTTACAATATTTTATGACGATCGGACCATAATAGGTCACAGCTCACATATAAGGCCTACATCTGAAGAATACTTTATCGTACATAAACACCAATATAACTCATTTAAATATACAACTTGAGTCTGAACAAAAACATACTTTTGAAGTTCGTTCAAATATATTGTTATACCTATAGGGTAACAATGACAGGCTCTGTTGAAAATGGTAAGAATCTGTTGTTATTCCAATTATAAATTGCTATATACTTGAAATAAACCAAATTTGTCACATATTCGTATAAAATACAGATGAAAATTATTGTAAACAAATCGAGTTTTTCACAAATATGCATTCTTCATCTTTTTTGCTGAAACTCACTGTGGTGTAATAACACAAAATATAAATGGTAGGGTTCTATAGTTGAAACAAAAAGTCGACTTTTCAACCTTTCGACTTTTTCAGATTTTTAAAAAGTCGACTTTTCGAGCTTTCGACTTTTTGTAATTTATGAAAAGTCGACTTTTCGAACTTTCTACTTTTTAGTTAAATCGACTTTTTTCGACTTTCTTACTATTTTCGACTTTTTACAATTTCTTGTAAAAAATACATGGTTTCTGCATTTATTGATGCGCCTTCTGTAATGTTTAGCAATAAAAATTATATGTATTAAGGCGATAATAAATTAAATGATATCACTTTTGTTCTAATAGTTACATTTAAATTTATAATATAGTAAACAAATTTACATTACTAATTTGGCATGCTTATTATCAAATATTTTCCTTAAAGTTTCTGTAACTCGAGTATATACGATATGTCTAAAAACTTTTAGTTTTTGTATAAATATTTAGTGTAGAAAGAGCATTTTTTTTAAAACATTTACTTATTCATTTTGCACACACTAGAAAAAATTAAAGTGTATCAAATTGCAATAATATAAAATTATTATGTTATTCTGTGCATATTTTGTTTTAGTATAATGTTGCAATTAAAAATTTTTTTAACAATGTAAAAAGTCGGCTATTTTCGACTTTTATGCGTTTTAATTGAATAGTGCTTCAAAATACCTCTCATATGATATATAATATGGTACTGTTTATTAACATTGTGAACCAAAAATTCCTTTTTGAATTTATTTGAAAGTACTTCAAAAAATTTGGATATACAGAAAAAGTGATTTTAGCGAAGCCAGAGTTTAAAGTCCCTTCGACACAAAATATGAATATTAACAGAGAAAAAAAAAAAAATTAAAATATAAACTGTTACTGGGATCTTGATTTGTTCCGAAGACAGTTATCATTGGCATATCATTTCTTTTAAATGCTATCAAAATATTTAAGATCGAATATTATTTCAGGAGATATTTAAGATTCTAGTTAGGGATGTAAATGAGTTTCTAAAATTCTCCCTCATGTGCATCGAATATAAGAATACTAACCCGTAAAATCAATACATATTACAAAAAAATATTTTGCGACAACGAACGTTAGTGTTGTTTAAACAAAAATTTAATATGTTACACTGTTACGCTGTGTTACACTATTTAATGTGTAACACTGTTTTAAAAATAAATGTATAAAATGGTGTTCCCTAACATTATTATGCTTGTGGTAAATTTACGTATGATTTTTTTTAAATTTTTGAAGTTTTAAGGCTTCTATAACAATTAGTGCAGGGATATTATTTGTTGATCACTAGATACTAAGTTAATCTCTAATTGATTTAAGTTATCGAAATCGATTTAAAGCGATAACACAAACAAAACATTTACAGTTACTTTGCTACTTTTTAGCAGAGTCACGAAGTAATTTGTTAGTCTCTTTAAAAAATGTGTAAACATGTGTTCAGCAAATGATAGTGATACTACGTATTGTTCTGAAGTGGAAGAATTAATAAAAAATAAATATATTTAAAACATAATTTAATGCAATTATATAATTTTACTGCAATAATATCAAGCAACTTCTACAATGGAGAAATCTCGTAAAAATCTGCCAGTACGAAGATCTGAACGTCTGCCACAGAAACTTAATGTGTCACAACCATTTTCTTGGAATAATATGCACATAGTATTTAAGACGGGATGTATACTTTGTCCAAGTTAGCGTACACAGGATTTTGCAAAGGTTGAGACGGTAAAAGTAAATAAATGTACTCAAGACATTTTTAGCACCCAAGATCTTAGAGAAGACCAAGAGATTTTAAATCCTGAAGTTTACTGCAAACAATATAATATTTCTTTAAATAATAATCTGAATTGCAATAGTGAAAGTGTTAAGCTCATTAAAGCCAAAAAGACAGACGTACCTTTAGAGTTATCAAATAAATCAAAAGTGTCAATCAGAGAAACGTCTCATGTGGAACTTGATATTTTAAATGCGGCAAATGACTTGGAAAATTGCAAAGTTAAAAACAATATAGAAGAGGCTAGCCATACTATTAAAGGTAAGAAAAAAAAACAATTTTAGTTACGCTCCATATTTATTTTGTAGAAATGTTGGAACTTTTTAATGTATATTTATACCATTCACCATGAGTGGTACGGGTATAGGGTAACATTGAGACGAGACGTAATTGTCAAAAACCTAAGTATGTTGTCAAAAACCTAACTCTTGCAACCACAAAATACATGCTAGACAATGTATTTTGTTGTTGTATCAGACATATGATTTGTTTTATTTTTGTTTGACAAATCGGAGTGTCTCTTCTCTGTATTATTCTCTATGGTTATACCCTTTTTTATACGGTTTTTCTTCACATGTTGTGTATATGGAAAACTGTTAAGCCAATCGGGTAATGTAAAACAATTATTAAGTATATAAATTGTTAAATAGCACAAACTATTTATATTATAAAATGACAAGCTCTGTTGAAAATAGTAAGAATCTGTTGTTATTCCAATTAAAATTGCTAAACATTTGAAATAAACCAAATTTGTCACACATTCGTATAAAATTTGGCTGTTATTAATTGTAATATCCACGGACTACAAATTTGTTTACGATAATTTCAATGTTGGAAAGATTAACTAAACTATTATTTTATTGTGTTTTTTTTTTATTTTTTTTTATGTGTGATTATTTTTAATATTTATTTGTTTACACTTTATCTTATTACTTAAAGAGGTTAGCAATAAATATATTCCTTTTCTACTTTTACTTTGTTTTGTTGTAATATTGTAAATAAGTTTATGTATTATTTCTTTTGGAAGAAAAATTAAAAAAACACTTTCTATACACTAAAAACTAAAACTAGGTTAAATAAGGTAAAATTTATAAAGAGATTAGCTCATTTATGTTCTGGAATTTCTCTTCTGAAAAAGTTTTCTGTTAAATAATTTAATTTAACATTGATGGTAGGAAAATCAGCGAGTGTGTGGAGTCTACGCGTTGAATAGTGCCATGGAAGTTTAAAAATCATTTTTAAAAGCTTGTTTTGTGCCACTTGGAGCTTTTTCCTGTGGCAATTTGCTGACGTAGACCACACAGGTGCACAATAAAACATTATGGGGTGGAAAATGGATTTAATAAAAAAATTTTTGTTTTCAATTGAAAGATCGAATTTTCTGTTTATTAAGGGGTATAACATATGTGTGGCCCTGTTAATTTTGTCCCTACGAAATGTGGTTTTTTATAGTTTAGTTTTGTATCAAGAATAATAACACCTAGAAACTTCACATTTTCTTCCCAGTTGATGTTGTGATTGTAGAACTGCAATGAATTTTTGGGAGTAAAGCAGGACTTACGCTTCCTCGTAAAAGTATATCATTTTTAACTAATTTTTTAATTTTAGGTAATTGTTGGGATGTATTGTGTTGTCTTCTAAAACCAAATTGGTTAGTAGAAAAAATATTATGTAAATCAACAAAGTTCAATATTTTTTCTTTAATTATCTTTTCCAATATTTTGCTAGTTGTTGGTAAAAGACTAATAGGTCTGTAAGACCCCGGAGATTCAGCAGGTTTATTTGGTTTAGGAATTGCTATTGTTTTTTACTTTTTCCATTGTTTTGGAAAGTAGCATAGCTTTAAGCATATTTATAATATATTTGATTCCTTTTTTTTTGGCAGATTTTTTAAACATTTGTTGTTAATTTCATCTATACCAGGTGATTTTTTTATTTTTGATCATCTTAATGAAATGTGATGTATTTTCGGTAGATATATAATAACTCTGGGATATGTTATTTATTTCAGTGTGTTTTATACTATTAACGACATTATTAACATCTAATATAGTTTCGTCGTCACTAAGATGGTTTGAAAAATTGTTTAAATAGTGTCTGCTAATATATTGCATTTTTCCTCTAGTGTACTGTATATTCTTTAAGCAAAGGAATATTTTTGTGTTTTCTTTTTATTATGTTAATTCTCCATTTATAAGAGATCTTGTAAATAATATTTTTTGTACAATAAGTTCCAGTTTCTGAAATTTAACAATTTTAACAATATAAATAATCATAGGTATAAACTTTAACAATATAAATTAACAAGATAAATTTAAATTAATTTTCATAATATAAAGTTTATACCTATGATTATTTGAATCGAAATTATGAAAATTAATTTAAATTTATCTTGTTTATTTATATTGTTAAAATTATTATTTTCTCATTGAGTTTTATTTTTTTTGTTAAACAACCCGCTAAAACTAAATACAGTTTAAAATTCTGTAATTTAGTGTTAAAAATTTCCATTTTCCGTATATCAATCTGGTAGCACTATTGCTAAATGTCAAGTTACAGTCAACAGCTGTTATTGTTTACATATTTTTCTCATACAATTTATTTAACAGTGTCTGTTAATCGTACATTCGCTAACATTCAATAAATAACATTGCAGCGGCTGCACGTGTTATAATTTGTTTATTGTTTTGTTAAATTAAAAAAAGGAAAAAAACATAAAAAATAAAATGTTTTTAGACAGCAATGATGCTGAAGATGATTTCTTCAATGAAGATTTCACAGAAGGCAACAAAACATGCAATGAAAGTGCTAAACGTCGTACAGTAGTGGGACCCTGGAAGAATGTGTAAGTACATGCTAGATAAATCATTAATTAAACTAATATGTTACTAATTTTTAGCTCCGAATTTAATAAAGTGTATGAATGGCTATTTGGTAAGGAGTATTCACTGCAGACGCGACAAAAAGCCCTAAGCCAAATACGCGTATGGAATCTAAGACGCAGCACTTTATGCCCAGCCGCTGTGTTAGCCACCAGTGTTATTATAGATGTTCAGCTGAAAGATTCAAATGAAAATAAATTCAGTGACGAGGAATTGCAGACACTATATTCCAATGCCTTTACCAGGTTCTTCAATTTCATGTCATCCATAATGCAAACACACAATATGCGCACCATGTATCAAACTGCCAATGAGCTAGGTCTACAATCATTTGTAGTGGATTTGAGACACATTTGTGCTCATGGTCAAGTCTTGCCACCACTGCAGGTTCTTCGTAATACCGCAGAATATTGCGTGTCATGGCTGCATGACTACTATTGGGCCTCTCAAGGCAACACTATGTGTGACATTGATGCAGCCCATATTAGACGCAAAGATAAAACTGAGTTTGATATGAATGTCTCCGAATTGTTTCAAATCTATGATTCTGCCTTGGAGGGTCACATGAAGGGAGCTACAAACCTAAAAACTCTTAAGAGACATTTACATGGCAAACGTTTCAATTCACTTAAGGAATTTTATGCCCAAAATAAACTTAACTCTTTGCAAAGTGCTTTTGATGTTATTGTGCAACAACTTTGTGCTGTGGTTAAACGTGATGTAGCCATTAAGGATTTGTCTGAAATTTATGTAGAGGCTTTTTTGAAAATGAGTTATTTCTTCAAAGTGAACGTATCTCATAGTTCCGATGCTGATTTTATTTCTTTATTAAGTGTCACACAAACACTGTTTCGTATGTTGGCCGTTTATGGATTTGTGGAGGATTTATTTTTGTCTTTAATCGAAATCACGGAAAACCCTATAGCCGAGGCAAGTAAACGTTCGGGTGCCAGTTTTTGGGCAGTTGAAATGGCGAAAGGTTTTCTGGCGTTTCGTCAGTGCAAGAAAATGTTTAAAGCTGAAATGGATGCGGTAAGTAAAGTTGATTTGAAATGGTTTTATTGTGTGATGGAGAATAATTGATATTTACAAATGGGTATTTTCCTGTATATATGTAGGAATTTATAGGTACTGACTTCTTAATTTTAAGACTATTTTCCAAAAAAAGTTTTTCCTATCGCTGAGATATTAGCAAAAACAACGACTACCCCGATTTTTGATCTATATCTGGATTACTCAGTCAATAACATAGAGAATATGGATATATAATGATATACATTTCAAAGGCCATTCCAAAGACGTATATAACGCCATAGAAATTCGGTCAAAATAGGAAAAAATATTTTTATTTCCAAAAAAAAAAAAAAAAAAATGTTCACCAAACAATTTTTTTCAGCCAAAAATTATTTTCAATCATTGTCTTTAAGTATACTTTGGTGAAGGGTATACATATAAGACTAGTTTATTTAGTGTAAACACGTCTACACGTTTATTTTTTGTAAAAAAGTTTTAGAAATGGTCCTAAAATCATTGGATTTAGATTTTTCATTAAAATTATGATTCTAAAATATTTCTGTAGAGTTTTTTAGAACTAGTTATTTATAATTAGTTATATAGATATGTACGTTGGGGACTTTGCAGCAAACTAGTTCTAATGAACTTCATGGAATCGTTTAAGTATGAACTCAAGAATAGATACATAATCAATTTTTCATTAAAGGTACAAACGCTTACCTTTGTTCTAGAACTGTTCTGAAGAAGGTGTTCTTTTCTTATTAACGCTTCTTTAGAACTAGTTCCGATGTTGATAATTTCAAGCAATTCAATCAATTATATTAAATATCTAGTTAAAAAACTGTTTCAAGGAAGATGTGTACAATTTCGAATAAAAATCAAACTAGAGGGGTACTGGCTTTATACATACATATCTTCTTAAACTAGTTCACGGTAAATGTTTCTGGGGAAGTATGTATTGATGAAAGTTATGTGAGAATGTTAAATTCGGTGAAACAAGTGTCATGGAAAAAAAAAAAAAACATAAAATATTGTATCATAAAGCCGTCTTCATGAAATACTTTTAAATTTATTTGAAATAATTAGAACTAATTATTTGTTATTTTAGGACACCACCATTAAAGAGGCACCTTACACCAAGTCAGATTTAACCCAAATATCAGAGGGCACCAGAGAATTACTCATCTACAGTGGTGTCGACATGAAAAGAACAATAATATTTGGAGATCATTTTCGTCGTCCTTGGGTGTGGGTATTTGAACGTAACTTTATAGAAGATCGTTTAGAAGCCGCCAATGAATACACAGCACCCATATTAAAAAGGTATTATAAAATTAAACAAACAAAAGAAAAACTGAATAAATTAACTTAAACAAATATGCCTAAATTCCTACAGTTTATTACCTCTAATTGAGCCAGAATTAAATAAAAATGAAATCAACACATTTACCACACTCATCGATTGCCTATTTGAGTCAAATAACGAAATGGAAGTGAAAGAGAAATCTAAAGATTCAAATAAAATCTATACAGTTTCTGATCTATTAAAGAAATTAAATAAAAAGAATGAACTGGAAATGGAAGTGGAGGAGGAAATTAATGATGACAATGATAATGTAACTGGAGAGCTGCTGGGTGATGATGTTGAAGTTAAATACGGTATATGGACTTTAATGCCTGGTAAATATATGCATATATGTTATCCATTAAATTACACAACTTAATTTTTTATAGATGATGAAACACATGATTGGAAAACATGTCCTTTGGGCCGTTTACCTTGGGAGTAAATAATTGAAACTTAGTATGTAAATAAAGACTGTTTATATTTTTTTTTGACAAAAAATAATGTTTGTTACCATTTGTCGACAATGAAAGAAGTACTTTTAGATAAAGAGCTCTTGAAATGTTTGTTGTACTGTTATTATTTGGTTTTACTTCTATTAAATATGTATTTTCAATTTAAATGAATGTACAGTGAGCGGCAATGCAATGGACGTTTTTTTTTTTTTAAATTTATATTCCGTAATTTTATTTTTCAAAAACATATACATTAGGTTGGGCCATTTTTTTTTTGATGAAAAATCGTATAGCAGAAACGCATTCTACGGAAAATTCTAAGAAATTTTCCCCTAAAATCAAATCCTATCTTGCGCATTTCGTATTTCTTCTATTGGTATTTCAGTATTATTATTATTATTTTTTTTAATAGTTTTTTTTTATTGGATAAAAGACGAAATGCGCAAGATAGTATTTGATTTTAGACCAATGGTTTCTTAGGGAAACTTTCTTAGAATTTTCCGTAGATTGCGTTTTTGCTATACGATTTTCTACTTTTTGATCGACCATACAAATCGACCCAGCCTAATATACATACATATATAATAGAGTAAACTTTAAAAATTTGATTTGGGGGTATCATAATTTTTTTTAAGGTTTTTGCGTAAATAAAAATAATGACGGTATTTTTTTGGGAAAATTTCCACTTCTTAAGATGGTTCAATGCACCTAATCTCATTGAACCCCAAGTTCACAAATAAGACAGTCAAGTTTGGCGGTAGCAATATATGGTGGTGGGGTTGTTATTCAGGGCAAGGTATGGATACAATTTATATAGAAAATCTATGGGAAATTGTTGATAGCAAATTATTGACTCGAAATTATAATATTTATTGGAATAGCAAAATGTTTCAAAGGAGACGATTGGTTCTTTGTTTCAATTCATCATCTCTGTGAAGCAGTAATAAAAACAAGGGATATCTTAGAAACTTATTATACACTAAAATAGCCATTTACGTTTATTTCATAAACTATTTAAACATACTTAACAAAAAACATTTCAATCTTATGAATGTTTATTACAAATTTTATTAAATCGATGTAATTTAATTTTTCCACTAAATAAAAGAAATCTCCCATCGATTTTTCAAAACCTAAGTAGAGTTTATTCTTAAAATATGTTTCCGAACAAATAATTGCAGATTATTAAAAGTACCTTCAAACATATACAGTATCGGCCATAACTAAAGCACCCCCTCAATGGATTTTTTCATATCATAATTTTTTTTTTTGATAAAAAAAGGTTTTTTTGGATTCACATCGGATGCATTTAAAAATTCCAGCAAGGAATAACTTCTCCAGTGAATTTAAAATTAAAGTTATTGAAGACTGTAAGGCGGGCTTAAATATTAAATTAACAGATCAGTTATTTCCAGGCTGATTTATTTCAAGTCGTTATTATAGCCTGGGAAGGAATATCGCAAGACACCCTTAACAAAACTTAATATCTTCTATGCCTAAGAGATGTGCTTGTGTCATCCAAAACAAAGGATTTCCAAAAAAATATAAATTAAAAAAAATGTATATTCTATCCATGAAGGGGTGCTTTAGTTTTGTCCGTTTTATTTTCCAGCTTTAAATATTTTTTGATTTAATGTTACTTCTTATAGAACGAATAACTTTAAAAGTATTTGTTTATCAATAGTAAATATGTTGACAATTGAAAATAATACATAATAGAAATTTAAAACTTAGTTTTTATAAAAAAATACATAATATGAAAAAAATTCACTGAGGGGGTGGGTGCTTTAGTTATGACCGATACTGTAGGTATAACCTATTAGAGTTTTCAAGCATTGTTATTTTAATTTAATTTGTATTAATTGCACATTCCATAATATGAGAATATGTTGAACAATTTATTAAAACAAGTACAATAATATATATTTAATATTTCTGGTTCTGATCTCTTAACTATTTGCTTGTTATACATATTTATTTATTTAATTACAAAATTGTTTGCATAAATAATATGAGTCATTATTTGTTACAGAAAAAAACAACTTTTAAGAGCAACTTTTTCTAGATTTTTTTATTAATATATGCTATTTTGTAAGTTGCATGCATGTTATTGTCACGCCCAATATCATTTTATTTGTCTGACAGTTGTCATTGGCAGAAAATAGTTTATGTATTTCAATTAAGTTAAATTTGAAAAAAGGTATCACTTTGTTTAGTTTAATAAATTGAAGGATTAATTATTACAATTTTTGAATTCGGCGCAACATAGTGGATTATTATTGAATTCGTTATTTAAGGACTGAGATCGAAAAATTCTTAACTACATATATGTTTATAAAAATGATACCACTAAACTTACAGTTTTGATTTTTTTTTTTATTTGATTGAAATTATTATTACAATTTACAAAAAAAAAAAAAAATATGTTTATAGTTTTAATCACTAGTGATGAAATTTTGAACCTTTTTCGGAAACCCTTCCATTATGGTTTTTATAGAGATTTGTATCACTTTGTTCTAACAGGTTGTCCATCTCCGTTTAAAATCTACAACACTTTTGGACACCTTTTTTGTGCTCTTCAATCCTCTTTTAACATGAGCCCAATATCTACCACATTATTGTTCTTTTACCACTCAAGACCTTTTTTACCATAGTGACAGGGTGCCAAATCAGGCTAAAATAAGTGGACACACTAAGAAGTCTTATGAATGGAAGCATCCTTTTTTGTAAACATTCCTTGATGTAAATTTCGGTATTTATAGAGCCCTTTGTAACAAATGTTTGGCTTTTTGCCGCAACTGCATATTGCTTGCCATATCAAGAACTTTTTGGGAAATTTTGACCCGGAAGCTGCGAAAAATCTGCCAGAACATACGTTTCATCATCCATTATGCAGCAGGAATATTTATTTTATGAAATTTGACTTCAATTTCCGTGCTCTGTTTTTGACCTCTAAATTTTTAGCAACGTTCCTGTCAGGAACTTTTTTGAGTCTTGTATGTTTTTGAAAGTGCATTGCCTTTAACTTTTCGTACCAAATTGTCCGAGCACTGAGCTAACCGGGCTGCTTTCCTACCGGATGTGTTGGGAGCTCTTTTGAAAATGCCTTATATTTTTTTGGCTTTAGACACATCATGTAGACCATTCCTTCTACCTGAACCAGGTTTTCAAGTTCTCCCGGTACTGTTTAATAACATTGGAAACAGTTTGACGGCAGACCTTTGAATGCTTGACCAACTTTTTGTAGGACCAAGTTGGGTTTTGTTGAAAATATTTAATAATTTTAGTACGCACTTTTTTCTCCTTACTCATTTTAATCAGATTAACAATAAATTAACATAATTGATATTAAACATAATAACTGACATGCTTTACAAAGGTAACTTGATAAAAAAATCAAATAAGAATTTTTTTGTTAAGAATTTTTCGATCTCAGTCCTTTGTATATAAAAATTTAAAATAAATAGTTTTTTCACCTTGTAAACGCATTTCCCAACTCAATACCTATGTGGCACGTTATTAGAGTTGGGCATAATCGTTCTTTTAACTGATTGGTCATTTTTGTTCGGAACAAATAAATGAACACAAGTTTGTTCTTTTTGTTCATTTCTGTTCTGTGGTGTTTGACTGAACTAAGTGAATGAACAATTGCTCAGACGAATGTCTGTTAATTCGGTAATTTATTTATTTCCGAATATGTAATAAGAATGTCATCAGCATTAATAATAAAGATGTTATACAGAACCGGTCCAAGGAGTAATTTCTGCGGCACACCTGCCGTAATAGATTCCTCGCCTGATAAAACTTTTCCCAGTCTCCCTCTATATGTAGTGTTCTACATTATTGTATCCCACATATAGCTTATACATTAGCTTGTATCTATCCCCACCTGGTATATCTTATCAAAGGGCAAGTCAAAATTCAAGCTCATCATTGTTGTCGCCGGAACTGAAAGTGTCTAATCTTTGACTCTAGTCAACACAAAATACTCAAGTAATTTTCCAATCGGCAGTAGACAGATCCAATGCTTTAAAATGGTTGATCAATATCGAGAGAAATCCCCTAGACATCATGTTTTCCTAAGAACAAAGTCTGGTATACCGTCCACACCACTTGACCTCTTGTTTGACCTCCTCTTAAGTTCATCACCAATCGTCCCAGCATCACCAAATATTCATGGCTCTAAGGTAATTCTCTATATGTGGTTTAGGGAGATGGACAAATATATACATATCACAATTTTTTTCAATTGAAAAACGTTAAAATAACCTTACGGTTCGATATTACTTTTTAACAAGTGTCATTTGTTGCACATCTGTAATAATCTGTGATCTAAAATATTTAAACAAAAACTGTTACAAAACAAATTTTGATTATTGATATATTTTTTTTTTTTAATTTAACAATAATAAATACTTAAACATAATATCAACAAATAGCCTCTTTAAAATTACGTTAAGTTCCAAAACCAGTTTCTTTGACAATCTCATTCTTCTCCAACAATTGCACATCCTTGGTGGCATTATGCTGTGAGTAATCATTCCATTTCTGGACAGAGGAATCAGCAAAAAGAACATATAGAACACCACATCCAATTAGCATGGCAGCACAAATAAGAAACACATTTGTCCAGGCTTCAAATGTTTGCTAAAATATTAAGATTTTTGTAATATACATAATACTTAAAATTTATGATTAAATAATAACAGATCTGCTTACATTGTCCAATGTTAATACACCCACTAGATAAGCCGATATGAAACCTGGCAAACTGCCTATAGTGCCACATATACCACAAATAATTCCCGCATAGTTGGGTGCTATATCAATCATTGAGGACAAAGGGCCCGAGGAACCAGCACCCTGAAACATGGTTGCCAACGATATCAGCACAACAGCATACATGCGATTTCGACCAAAATATGCCAATGCTAAAACCACCAGACCCATAACAATGGCACCTTAAAGATAAATTAAAATTATTCATTAATAGGTTAATTTTCATAAATTCCTACACTTTACCAAATATCTAAAAATTGTGATTTAAAAATAGAACTCACATATGGCTGTGGCAAATTTCCTTAATGTTGTCCTTTCCATTTTATTTGTTCTTAACAAATAATCTGCATATAAAGAGAAAGCATAAGCGAAACACATTCGTAGTATATGAGGTATTCCAGATAATATGCCAGTCTGAAAATAAACAATAATTTTATATATCTATAGTTTTATTTGAAATCATTTACTCTTACTTACCGCTCTTATATCCCAGTTATGTATGACCTTAAAATAGGTCGGTGACTGAGTCATCAGAGTAAATAGGCCCCAAACACCAGCCCACTGGCCCATAACATTCATCCATACAGGTCTTGAGGTAAATATGTCCTTCCAAGGTGTACGCATTCTATGCGTTGTTTGCTGAACACTAGAGCCCAATGCCTTCTTTATAAACCGCAATTCGGATATCGAAATGCGAGGATGTTGCGAAGGACTATCATAGACCATAAACAGCCATCCTAACCACCAAATAGAGCCGGCTATACCACAAATATAATAAACCCATTCCCATGAACTGTAGTGCATAATATAAGCAAATATCGGATAAGATAAGGCGACACCAATTGAGCTGCCAAAATAGGCGGTCACAAATTTACTACGCTCATTTGGCGGTATCCATTTGGCAATAAGTACATGCATGGCTGGCCAAGTTAAACCCTGTAAATTATAAAACGAACATAAAGTATGCTTTCACAATATTTTTGAATTTCTTACTTACTGCTATTGCTCCCTGTACGATCCGTAGTAGAATAAGTACCTTAAAGCTGCAATATGCCGCCATTGGTATAAAGAAACACATCCAACAACAGAACACATTGGAGAGACCAAATATCAATTTGGTGCCATACTTTTTGGCCAATATACCACCTGGCAATTGGGTCAACCAGTATAGCCAATAAAATGAACCCAATATTAAGCCTTGCTGATACTCATTCCATTGGAATTTTTCGGATTCAGGTTTTATCTGAAAGCAGATATTATTAATAATAATACAATCAATTGTTTAAAAAAACCTGTACAATGAATATTGGACCCCACTGTTAACTAATTAGAAAAAATTACAGAACTTCCAAACCATTATAGATAATCTGAACAAATATCAACCGACAACTAAGTATTTAAGCTTTTAAAATGTTATATATTTGTGGATTTTAATAAACCTTCGCAAAATTAAAAAAAAAAAAACTATTAAAGACAGAAGCCATTTTATTATTTTGTATAATAAATTTGATCTTGACCGCAAGGCTCCGTTTTTTCTCCTATTCTATTCCTTATTTTTCTAAAAGACCTTCTACGTCAAAGTTACAACCTTATCTATTCTCTTGCAGATGACAGAAACATTTCCCATTCATATTCATTCAGTTATAGACCAAGCCTTTAATCCCTTATCGGGACTTTGTGGCAATCTCTGAATGCGGTCGTTTTCAACGCTCACAAGACTTAGTGTTGCATGTTGACACAAAAAAGAACGACAGATGTTGCTTCATCTGTATTTATGGGTGGTGTAAATATTGTGGAATCAGATGCTCTTGATGTTCTGGGCATGCGAATACAATATGATGTCCGCTGGTCTTAACACATCTTTGAAGTGTCGAAAGAAGGATTCAGGAATTACTTCACTGTATCTGATCTCCTCACTATTTACACCACCTACATCCGACCGAAAATGGAACAGAAATCCCATGTATTATCCGGCGCTTCAGAGTCTACTTTGTAGGTTCTCCATCGTGCTCAGTAGAGGGTGACAGTAGGGTATTGATTCGCTGGAGCACCTACGCAATGTGAGTTGCATTTCACTGTTCTATCGGTACTACAATGAAATGTGTTCTGATGAAATTAGGGAACTTGTTCCTAATACCCGCAGATTTTTACGTAATACACGTTTTTCATCAAGAACACATCCCTTTGTGGTCGATTGGCCAGTGGACCATTCTTAAGTCGTACTGTCCATATGTGGAGCAAACTACCCACTAAAGTTTTTCATGTCACTTTCAATGTATGAAAGTTCAAATCGAATGTCCACAAACAATACTCCCTTCCATAACCTATTTTCCTAGTTGCAACACAATGCTTTGCAACACAAAATTCGTTATTGGCGTGTAAAGGGGCGGACAGGGGAAAAAATAAAGTAAACAGTTTGGTACTTTTTAAAACATAAATGTTTAAATTTGTATCACCCCCGTCTTGACTAGCCAAGGTCCCCTGAGTGCTGCTCCAAGAAGAACAAATTTTTGGTGAGTAAAGGGGAGACGGGAGAACAAATTAAGAAAAGAGTTTGGTTCTTTTTAAAACATAGATGCTTACATTTTGACTAGCCATCAATTTGTTCACTTAGCGAACAATTTTGTGTGCGCACATTAATTTGTCTTGTTTGGATACCTTTTGTCAATGTTATGTTCTTGTCCATATGTGAAATTGTCCGCTAAATAAACAAATTAATGGCTTGTAAAGACGTAGGGTTATTTGTATGTCATAATTCCCAAAAATCTCAAAAATGAAAATTTTATAGAATTTTGCACGTTGGAACCAAACAAGACTTCCATGGTATAGAAAACTGTATTACGTTGGGCATTTTAAAACAAATAGGCTAAATTCGAAAGTTCGACATAATGAAATAATCTCTGTAATAATATGTTTAAGAACATAATAAACATATTGTACATTTTTAAGCAATTGTTTTCAGGTGCTAAAATTTGTATGAGGGATTCTCAACAAAAATCGATCAAATTCAAAATGTCTGAAATATTAAACATTAAAGTCATCTATTTTTGTATTCGTATAAAATATGAATTTAAATCAGATTTGTATGATCAACAAGTAAGAAAGTTGGTTGGTGAAGCCCGATCATATAATACTCTACACTGAATAAAATTTCAATAATTTATATTCGGAAGTGGGCCTTATATGGGAGCTATGAGGAATTATGTACCCATCGCTATGAGTATGAAACTTATTTGTGTTAAAGTTTACTTTGATTTCAACATGTTTAAGAGATTTATGCTCGACGTGAATTTAGGAAGTGGACCTTATATGGGAGCTATGAACAATTATGGACCGATCATCATAAAATTAGGTTGCATGACTGACTTCCGTATATGTAAAACTTATTTGGAGCGAAATTTGTGTAGATATCTACCTATACAAATTAAACATTTATGCACGATAAACTCCTATCTCGGGGGGACATTTGTTAGGGGGCCAGGTGAAATAATGGACCAATTTCAGCCAGTTTCCATGGGCCGATAACAGTGTACAGACAAATAACGTGTACTTTGCGCACAAGGAAGTGTGGTTTGACTTGCATTACAAAATTGCATAACTCTGCGAATTGGGCAAGACTTTTTGTATAAAACCTTTTGTAGTAGGATTTGGAATAATATAAGTTTATTTTATAAATTATAAAATTTAAAAATCTTTCCTCGTTTTTTATTTGTTAGCCTTAGTATCTACCTGACGTTACATGACGTTATGTTATTTAAATGTCCATTTGATATATTTTTTGATTAAGATATAAGAAAAAGAAAACAAGTAAGAAAGTATGGTCGGTCAAGCATGACCATATAATACCCTACACTGAGAAATTTTTTTTGTTTAATTTCAATAATTTATTTTCGGAAGTTGGCGTTATATGGGAGCTATGACGAATTATGGACCGATCGCCATGAAATTAGGTCTATATATGGGAGCGGTCCTTATATGGGAGCTATGACTAATTATGGACCAATCATAAATTGGGTGCCATGATTATTTTTCAGTCTGGGAGGACTTTTCGCTGGAAATGCCCATATCGCAATTAAATTTGTTACGTTGCACAGTGGTGTCAATCGAAAATAAACTGGCAATAAATCTAAATCATCTAATCATCTAATCTAAATCAAACTACTTGTCCGATTTTCAAAATTATGTATGAACGAATTGTAAGGAAGCCACGTTAAAGCTAATTTAAATTCAAAATTTTATAAAAAAATTGGTTAAATTCGGAAGAGCCTATTGTATATTTTAAGCGTTTTCTATTTTAAAACTATACCTGCTGAGATGATACAAAAACATTTTAAGTTCCTTAAGAAACATTTTTCTAGGAAACAAAGAGTTTTATCTTTCTGACAACTAAATATGAACATTTTATCAATTTTGAAATTTAAAATCGATTATTATTGGACTTGTAAAAGATATTGCTTTGAAGCTATTTTTTTCATTTGTATCTTCAAATGCGTATAACTTGATAACTATGTAACTAACTATATGATAAAGAATTATTTTATTATTTCAACATAGTCTACTCTATGCACTTTGTCCAACGTTTCTGCAATTTCAATTATCCATACCAAAAAATAAAATTGTCGAGGCCATCTACACCATTTCATCGTTGGAGTCAAATCTTTTTCCGCCGAGATATTTCTTTAGGTTTGGAAACAAGAAATAGTCTCTCGGGGCTAATCTGGAGAATAGGGCGGAAGAGGGAGCATTTCGTAGCCTAATTCATTTATTTTTTCCATGGAAATTGCATACCCAAGTGATTATTTATAATTGAAACCATTGAGCCATATGAGATGCCTATGGCTTCCACAATCTCTCGCACTTTCAATCTCCATATCGTGTCTTTTTTCAATTGTTTCGCGTGTAGAGACCTCAACTGGGCGTTCAGAACGTTCGACATCTTCCGTGCTTGTACACAACGAAATTAAGTTGTGGTAGCACCATTGAAATTGATGGTACAGAGTTCCCATAGTATTTATTAAGCTTAGCCTTGATTTGAGTGATGGTTTTTTTCCAAAAAAAAATATTGCTTATTGAGCAGACGAAATTCACTTTTTTCCAATTTCTCCTCAAGTCACCAGGTAGTCTGCTGTCAAACACAAACTAAATGACGTAGCTTGTTTAAATTTTGACAGGACTCGATGGCTGTCAAACACAAACTAAATGACGTAGCTTGTTTAAATTTTGACAAGAGACGACTGATGCCTGTTGGCAGGAGCAGTGTTGCCCTTTCAGTTTAGACAAGAGACGACTGATGCCTGTTGGCAGGAGCAGTGTTGCCCTTTCAGTTTAGAGCCTGAAAATTCAAAAAGTCGCTGACTTATTGGCCCACCCTCGTATTAAAAATATTTTATCTCAGGTGTGTTTTACGTTTAAACCTCACAGCGTCGAGGTCTATGGAGTCCGTCGTCAAAACTTAAACTGGATTACTCCTCTGTTACGCCTATGTGAACATTCATATCAATCGGATCAGACTGTTAGAAATGGCTGATTTATTTTCAAATATATATTGATTCTGTCCACTGTGCAGTGGACATAACAGTAGTTAGCTTAATGATTAAAATTTGTATAAATATTTTTTATGACTTTCACTAAAAACAAACGATAAAGCGTGTCTAATGATAAAAATGCATTGTTTAGCTAACATAAACATTTGGCTTTTTACAAATTTAGACAAACTGACTGAGTTGTATTGTTTAGTTAGGTGTCGTAAACATTTGCTTTTATAATTTTAGATACCGAAAGACGTGGGAGGTTAACAAAGTTCACCAAAGTCATATATAACAAGGTTGTCGATCAATACAGCCAACTCGCCTTCACCTCTAAAACATCGTTTTTGAATTAATATAAAGTTTCATTGCCGGTATAAAACATTTTCCAATACGCGTTTAACTGATGGGAATCTTTGAGATACATAGTGCCTTATAAGATAGATATTTTCTATTATGGGCCGATTCTTACAAAATTTGGTGGTGTTTGAGTTTTAGTTGTTTTGCTAAATTTTGTATTGTTACACACTTATTTATAGTTAGTAAATCCTTAAAAAAATACTTACCTCCGACTCAATAGTTGTTTCATTATTTACAATTGATCTCTTTGAAATTTCAGATATTGTCAGTTGATTTTTTTGCTGTTGTGGCTCAGCCTTAATAACAATCATATCAACAATTGTTATATTCAGATTTATGCAAAACATATAATTTATGACAAAACCCCAAAATACCAAATGCCATAATATTGTACGAGTTTTAACTAAAATAAACCACAATATATATATAATTAATGAAATTGACAAGATAATAACAAATGGAAATGTACTTTATAAAACAATAATTTTTAATAATTATCTTGAAGTACTTATTTTAGAAAACACAATGATTTGAAATTTTTACCTTTCATTATTGTAATTTATTTTGCAACACTTTGAGGCAATTTTAGTATTATTTTTAGATATAGTGTATCAATTTTTAAGCAACAAGTATGTTCTTTACATTATTTATTATCGGTTTGGTTTATTTTTAATTAATGTAGGTTCTGTTTACATCTTTACTCTTTGAAGTTCAAAATTCTTATGCGATTAGAATTTGTTGGTTGATTTCAAATAAACACACCACAAATTGTGTCTCAATGATTAGAAATACTACAAAGAGATGAATGATAAGAATATTTAGTGGGACATATTTATTAATCAGTGAGCAGAATTTAAAAGAGTTTATTTATTTTCCAAAATATTTAAAAAGAAGAGAGAGAGAAAAACTAGTTGCTATATTCATAAACATATCGCTCATTTGCTGCAACAACGTCATAATTCAAAAAAAAGTCGTTTCGAGAAAAACGGCTTTGAATGTTTTATGACATTTTATTACATAGATGACAACTAGATAGGTATCTGAGAGCCAAAAACCTAAGTCTGTTGTCAAAAACCTAATTCATGAGAATGTATTGCATACATTTTGTTATTGTATCACCCGTATGTGTGAAAAGAGAGTAATTTCTTCAATTTAAGGGTCTCTCCTTCCGTTCTATGATTTTATTCTATGTTTTACTATTTCTTAAATAAATTTTCAACAAATCATGAGATTTCATAAATAAAACATATTTGGTCAATTCACAAGGTCTCCTATCATGTTTTATAGTCATAATGTCCTAATATTTCACAATGGTTTGAACATGTTGTTATTGCCTTTCAAGCAAAAAATGTCTTAAAATAATACTACTTTGTATGCTATGTTTATTGTGTTATCGTAACCAACCAACCTGTGCCGAATGCCTAAGAGTCGGTTAAGCCGAGCTGTCGATTCTTGAAATATTAGGACATTATGACAATATGACATGATAGCAGACCTTGTGAATTGACCAATTATGTGAAAAGAGTGAATCAACAAAAACTACACACTATTTCAACACAAACTTATCCTTGGACTAACAAATCATTATTTTTTTTAATCTATTATTTGATGTCTTTTATAAATCATTATTTTTTAAATATTATTTTGGTCAAAATTGTCATCGTAAAAAAAAGTACGTGAAAAAATATTTAAAACTTAAAAAAAATCCAAAATGGACTTTCAAACAAAAATAGCAAAAGATCTGAAGGTTCATCGTCACACTGTTTCCAAAGCCATTAAACAGTATTAGAAAGACTTGAACATTGAAAGGAAACCTGAATCAAGAACAAAATGTCCAACAGATATTGATAAGGCAAAAAAAAATTGAATAACTCTTTCGAATAGCACCGAACACTTCTATCAGATAAGCAAGTCGTATAAAGTTCCAGATCGCAATTCGGTAAAGAACTTAGAAGCAAAAGAAGTTCTTTACCGAATGATGAAACTTACGTACTGGCAGACTTGTATGTTATGAATTGTACGAGGTAAAGTTCAAGAACAATAACGGACAAAAACAATTTGTTGTACCACGGGGGATAATTGTACCCAATAATTAAAAAAAAACGCCTCGATAGAAAACTCCCAAAGTTCATTGATGATTTCCGCTGGGTCTTTTTTAGCGAATATTTTCCTTTTCAATACTGACCAAAGATGTTAAATCGGATTTAAATCCGGAGACTGGGGTGGCCAATCTAAAAGTTTAATCCCATTTTCTTCAAACCACTTTTTAGTAATTCCGGCAGTATGCTTCGGGTCGTTGTCTTGCATGAAGATGTCATCCTGACCCGGCCCTAAACCAAATATATCCAAACTTGGCATGTATGAGTCTTCAAGGATTGTAATGTAATCTTTGGCACACATTCTGCCAGTTATTCGCCGTAGTACACCCAACTGGTTTCCACGAAAACAGCCCCAAGCCATCAAAGATCCACCTCCAAATTTCATTGTGCTTGTAATATTTCGCTCTTGGACTCCAATTCTTTTATCAACCCATGTCCATGCTCGTACTTTCTATCAACAGACAATTTCTCCCGATACTGTTTAATAACATTGGAATCAGTTTGACGGCAGGCCTTTGATTGTTCGGCCAACTTTTTGTAGGACCAAGTTGGGTTTTGTTGAAAATATTTAATAATTTTAGTATGCACCTTTTTCTCGTCACTCATTTTAATCAGATTAACAACAAATGAACATAATTGACATTTAACATAATAACTGACATGTTTTACAAAGGTAACTTGATAAAAAAAAAATTTTTGAATAAATTTACGTATTGTTGAGAATTTTTATAATGAAAGGTTTAAGTTTTATTTTTCGGCTAACTCTTTATTTAAAAGTAATCGGAAATGTGCCTTATGTAGGTCGTAAGTAGAGTATCCGACAACAATAATAATTATTTATATACTAAATAATAATGTTCCATCCAATTAGTTACTTCAAGTACTTAATTCATTTTCTTTTATTTCCTCATTTTTTTCCAACAATTGCATGTCCTTGACTGCATTGTACTTTGAATAATCATTCCATTTTTGTAAAGAGGAATCAGCAAATAGGACATATAGCACTCCACAGCCAATTAGCATTAAAGCACATATGAGAAACACATTTGTCCAGGCTTCGAAAGTTTGCTAAAAATATTGTGATGTTAACATAAACAATTTAATGGTTATAGTGTTACTTACATTGTCCAATGTTAATACCCCCACTATATAAGCCGATATGAAACCTGGTAAACAGGCAATTGTGCCACATACACCAAATACTATACCAGCATAGTTGGGTGCTATATCGATCATAGATGACATGGGTCCTGTAGAGCCAGTGCCATTAAACATGGTGGCCAATGAAATCAGCACAACGGCCCATATGGGATTACGTCCTAAGTAAGCCAAAGCCAAAACTGTCAGACCCATAACAATTGTGCCTTTAAAAGTTTAAAAGATGTTTTTGTTTAACTAAAAGGTAGCAATTTTCTTTATCCTAAAATTGTAATTAAAACTTACATATGGCTGTGGCAAATTTCCTTAAATTTGTTGTTTCCATTTTATTTGTTCTTAACAAATAATCTGCATATACAGAAAATGCATAAGCGAAAATCATTCGTATTATATGGGGTACTCCAGATAATATACCAATCTAAAAATTATTTAAATGTTTTTCAGTTCTATTTAGGAATATAATTGATTGTTATAGGAAGGAGTCTTTAAAAGGAAATTAGTACTAGTACTTAAAATAAACCGATATCGATATTTGGGGTACCCAGTGTTCCCTTAAATCTGTCCCATAATAAGAAATGTCTCATCATACTTACCGTTCTTATATCCCAATTATGTATGACCTTAAAATATGTCGGCGACTGGGTCATCAGCGTAAATAGACCCCAAATAGTAGCCCACTGGGCAATCACATTCATCCATACAGGTCTTGAGGTTAGTATCTCCTTCCAAGGTGTACCAACACTTTGTAATGCTTGCTGAACACTAGAGCCCAAAGCCCTTTCTATATATCGTAATTCTGAATGTGAAATACGTGGATGTTGTGCAGGACTATCATAGACCAACACCAACCATAATAGCCACCATATAGTGCCGAGAATGCCACAAATCAGATAAACCCATTTCCAAGACATATAATGCATTATGTAAGCAAATAGGGGATAGGAAAAGGCCACGCCAATTGAGCTGCCAAAGTAGGCCGTCACAAATTCACTGCGCTCATCTGGTGGTATCCATTTGGCAATGAGTACATGCATGGCTGGCCAAGTCAAACCCTGTAATTTAATTTAAGCTTTGAATTAAAAACAAGTAAGATAACTATGTATATTCGGCTGTGCCGAATCTTATATACCTTTCACCAAATAAAAATGTTTAATACTTGTAGGTAAAAAAAATTATTTTTTTTTTTTCAAAATTTAAAAAAATTTTTTTTTCAAAGTTAAACATTTTTTTTTTTTCAAATTTGTTCTAAAATTTTTTTAATTTTTTTTTTTTAATTTATTAGTGAAAAAGAATTTATGACAAAAAATTTTTTGTTGGTAAAAAAAAATTCGGGTTAAAAAATATTTTTCCCGATTTTAACCCATTGCAGGTCCAAATTACTATAACCTTATATACATCGTTGCAATGGACTTTGAAATATCTATCATTAGATATCCATATTATCTATATTAATGACTTAGTAATCCATATAAAGATAAAAAAATGCCAAAAATCGAGGTTGTCCCTTTCCTTATATCTTCTTTCTTGATTTTAAATAGCGATCGAGCCGGAAGAATTCCCGATATATTGATTTATGAATTATGTTTATAAGTTATTTAGGGGCTTCGGAAAGTTGATTTCAACATACAGACATGGCTATATCGACTTCGCTATCTATAACGATCCAGAATATATATACTTTGTGGGGTCGCAAATGAAAAATGTAGAAATTACAAACGGAATGACAAACTTATAATATACCCTTGCCACTCATGGTGAAGGGTATAATAAAAGCCTTAAAGTATGCTTTTTATATTTAATATTAAATTAAAATACAACTTACCGCTATTGCCCCCTGTACGATTCTTAGTGTAATGAGTGCGTTAACACTGCAATATGAGGCCATTGGTATAAAGAAACACATCCAAGAACAGATCACATTGGACAAACCAAAAACCAATTTGGTGCCATATTTGTTGGCCAATATACCACCTGGTAATTGTGTGAACCAGTGTAACCAATAAAATGAACCCAATATTAAGCCTTGTTGGTATTGATTCCATTAAAATTTTTTGGATTCAGGTTTTAACTGAAAGTAAAATTAATTCAATATTCAATGAGTCTAGTCTGTATTTTCAATGTAAAAAATAATTATAAAAAGCATCAAGTGGAAAAATTTTATACTCTTAGAATTATATTATAAAAACATACGTTGATTGATTATCGTTAACCAGTATTACGAAACTTCAGGGCCAATGAAGCAGAACGTTTGTGTGCAGGACCCATGCATGAGATTAACGTTTACAGGTTTATTAATCCTTAACAAAATATTTACTTACTTCTGGCTCAATTGTGGTTGTATTTATTTCAATTGATCTCTTCGAAATTTCCGATATTGGCAGTTCAGTCTGTTGCTGATCTTGCTCAGCTTTAATAACAACCATATCAACAATTGTTATATTTAGATTAATGCAAAAAATATAATTTATGACAAAACCCCAAAAAACCATATGCCATAATATTGTACGGCATTTTACTAAAAGATAACAAAGTGTAATTTATTAATTAAAATATAATTATAAATATCTGACTATTTTTAATTTAAGACACACTGATTGCACATATTTACCAGCCATCATTATTAATTTTTATTTAAAAACGGTTACTCTTTTATTTTCATTAACTGTGTTTTTTGTAAGTCCTTCATTTAATTTTTTTTATTTATTTATTTATTTTTTGGTAAAATGTATTTTTGAAACATATTTTCTTTTATTGTTTTCAGTTTTTTAATTGAAAATGTAGGTTCTGCTTATAACTGTGCTCTTTGAAGTTTAAAATTAATATAAGATTAAAATTTGTTTGCTGATTTCCAAATAAACGCATAATTTACCTTTAATTGATTAGAAAATTAAAGATAAAATTGATAAGAATTAAGTATTTGTTGCTATACAAATAATTTGTATACAAAATTAACATTTGCTTTAAAGAAGGTAATATTTTAATTATACCCTTCACTGTTAGTAGTAAAGTTTATCAAGCCGTTTGTATTTCTACAATTTTTATTTGTGATCCCATAAAGTATATATATTCTGCATCCTTATAGGTAGAGAAATTGATATAGCGAATTTGAATGGTTGGTTGAATTAAAATCTGTCTCGTATACGTTCGAGAATACTCTATTGAACATCAGCAAAATCGTTCCATAAATGGCAACAAGCCACGACTACCTCGATTGTTTGTAGTTGAGCGACTTTTTCACTAACATTTCTTTTCACCAATTGTTTTTATAGCCACCATAAAAAATATTGGTTGTATATTGATTTTGTCATTCCGTTTGTAATATTTGTCGCAGACATTAGTGTATATTAGGGTGACAGCCGATTTTTTTTTTTTAGATTTCAAAGAGTGCCGGGTGTGGAATATTGTGACACTAGGTCTAAAAGATAAGTACTGAAAATTTGAGCCAAATCGGACAACGATTTCGTGACGCGCATCGAGGTCAAAGGTCAAATATATGTAAATTTTTACTATTTATATGAAATAAATTTGTGAAATTCCTTAACTTTCTACATTATGTAACAGAAATATATATATTTATATTAATGAAAATTACAGTCAAAAAAATATTTTTCAGATTAAACCTATATCTCCTTTGGGTCAAATTGACCCACAAACTGTATTATCGTAAAAATTCGGAAAAATGCAAATTTTTCAGTTTTTGCAAAATTTTTGCTACTAAATAATTATTTTTGCAATCGAATGCATAAGAATCGAAATGTGTACGTAATTGTCGTTCTAATGAGATATAAAAGATAAAAATTGGTTAAAAAATTTTAAAGTTATTAAAAATTCCCCAGACCATTAACGTGTCTCAGGCCACTTGAACAAGAAATGTAGGAACAAAATTAACATATTTTAAGAAATATTAACATAAAAGCTAATTTTTACTTAAAATATATCCGTATTTACATTCGTATTAGTTTTTGTCTTTGTAGAATACCGTTAACCTATTCGCAGGGATGGCAAAAAAAATTAATTTTTTTAACGGCAGTTTCAAACCTCCATTTTCAAATTTTTAAAAATTTTGTTAAACAAATTTCAGAATTTTTTGATCATCACATTGGGATTTATTGAGATCATAATAGAGAACAAAAATATGAAAAAATTATGTCAATACCTCTTACAGTTTTTTCGTACCTACGATTTAAATTTTGTGATTTTCGGGAAAAAATAGTTTTTTGGTCATAATTTGGCGAATGAGAGCAATTTCCTTACTGTTACAAATTTTAGGTAAAACCTATACAGAATCTTATAACTCCGATAACTTCAGATATACTATGAACGTTTTACTAAAATCGGAAAACGTTAACCCTTAATTGGCGAAGGTTAAAGGTAAAATTTTTCAATATTTGGAATATCTAATGTAATGATGCCGAAATGTTATATATTTTTGCGCCGATTTTAATGAAACTTGAGAAAAATATATTACAAGGTCTAAAATATACAATAAAGGTGCAAAAATGGAAATTAACCCTTAATATAATTTGGGGTCCAAACTCTTAAAATCGCGAAAACCACAGTCAAATATAGAGTAATTTTGACCCCAAGTGCTTTTAAGGGTTAATATCCATGTTTGCACTGTTATTGTATATTTAAGACCTTAAGGTATATTTTTCGCAAGTTGCCTTAAAATTTCTTCAAAAATGTATAATATTTCGCTATCTTTGATTAAGAAATTCCAAATATTGCTAAATTTTACCATTATCCTTCACCATTTAAGGGTTAAAGTTGTCCGCTTTTAGTAAAACTTTCAGAGTATATTTAAACTGATCTGAACTATAAGATTCTGTATAGCTTTTACTTAAAATTCGTAACAGTAAGGAAATTGCTCTCATTCGCTAAAATATGGCAAAAAAAATATTTTTTCCCGAAAATTACAAAATTTAAATCGTAGGTACGGAAAAACTGTAAGAGGTATTGACATCATTTTTTAATATTTTTGTTCTCTATTATGATCTCAATAAATCCCAATGTGATGATCAAAAAATTCTGAAATTTGTTTAAGAAAATTTTTAAAAATTTGAAAATGGAGATTTGAAACTGCCGTTAAAAAAAAATAATTTTTTTATCCATCCCTGCGAATAGGATAACAGTATTCTACAAAGACAAAAACTCATATTAATGTAAATACGGATATATTTTAAGTAAAAATTAGCTTTTATTTTAATATTTTTTAAAATATGTTAATTTTGTTCCTACATTTCTTGCTCAAGTGGCCTGAGACACGTTAATGGTATGGGAAATTTTTAATAACTTTAAAATTTTTTAATCAATTTTTATCTTTTATATCTCATTAGAACGACAATTATTTCGATTCTTATGCATTCGATTGCAAAAATAATTATTTAGTAGCAAAATTTTTACAAAAACTGAAAAATTTGCATTTATTCCGAATTTTAACGATAATACAGTTTGTGGGTCAATTTGACCCAAAGGAGATATAGGTTTAATCTGAAAAATATTTTTTTGACTGTAATTTTCATTAATATAAATAAATATACATATTTCTGTTACATAATGTAGAAAGTTAAGGAGTTTTATAAATTTATTTCATATAAATAGTAAAAATTTACATATATATGACATTTGACCTCGATGCGCGTCCCGAAATCGTTGTCCGATTTAGCTCAAATTTTCAGTACTTTTCTTTTAGACCTAGTGTCACAATATTCCACCCGGCACTCTTCAAAAATCGAACTCAAATTTTTTTCCATACAACTGATTGTCACTCTAGTGTATATGTATATTCTGGGTCCTCATAACAAGCGTTGTTATTTTGACTCACCCGGTATTGCGGTAGCTGTCACTTTTGAAGCTTTTATTCTTTGACATTTGACAAGTAGAAACTACGCCTTTACGATACACGCTTCAACAATGCATTGAAATTATTAAAATTCACTACAAAAATGGTGAAAATCTTGCAGTCACAGTTCGCAAAACTAAAGCATTTTTGGATCGTCGTGAAGCACCTTGTCGGACCGCAATACAGAAATTGGTGGAAAAATTCGAGTTGTTGGGACAAGTTAGTGATGTAAAGAATAAAACCCGTGCACGTCGCTCAAGAACGACTGAGAATATTGCTGTTGTAGCCCAAAGTGTTGAAGAAAACCCTAGTTTGTCCATTCCTCGTCGTTCTTTGGAATTGGGCATTCCACAAACGTCATTACACCGTATTTTGGTTGGAGTTAAATGATATTGATCTGGACAACGTTTAATTTAAAACAAGACGGCGCTACGTGCCACACAAGCAACGAAACCATTGCTATTTTACTTGAAAAGTTTCCGGACCGTGTTTTCTCTCGAAGAGGTGATTACAATTGACCAGCAATATCTTGTGATTTAACACCTTGCGACTTCTTCCTTTGGGGCCCCGTGAAAGATAAGGTCTACGCCAACAGCCCAGCGTCTATTCAAGACCTCAAATATAGAATTCGTGAGGCTATCGAGGACATAGAGCTGCCATTTTGTGATTTGGTTATGGAAAATTTCATGAGCTTGGTCGTGGTGGCCATTTGGCTGATGTTGTTTTTCATTATAAACAGCTACCTTCCTCTTTATTATGAAATAAACATCCGATCATTTATCTCAAAAAATTTCATTTTTCTTTGAATATCAAAATAACACTTCTTGTTGATAAATCCTGTATTTGATTTACACCTCTGACTTGCCTACGTGCGATAAATTAACAATTTCTACATTTGCTAATTATACCGTCATAATTAGCTCACACGAAAACCCACTCATAGCATCCACTCAACTACAAAATTATCTCGTACGTTATTATCAGCCCCACTATGGTGGTGTAGGGTATAATTAAGTCATTACATTTTTTCAATTTAAAATAGAATTTCTTTTTATTTGGAATAAACAATAAAATGAAGGAAACATAGTTTTTGAAATCTATTTGTAATAGATTAGAATTAACAAAAATTTAATCATTAAAATGTTATTGTGCATTAATTCAGAATTCTGTAAATCAGCTCATAAACTAAACTACTTCTTAGTAATGCGGATGTTATGTAATGGTTATTAAAATGTAAATTGATCAGTAATTGCAAGTTTTTTCTAGGTATGTCTCAAAAATATTCAGTCAAAATTCTTTTCAAAATATACAGTTAGGGACAAAATTGTTCACAAAAGAACCAATATTAAATATAAATAACTTGCTTTTAATTCTTCATTGTTTTTATTAAAATTTTTTAAATTGATTTTAATCTTTACATTATGCTTTAATAAAAAAAAAGATAAAATTAACAAAAAATATTAAATTCACTCTTTAAATTTAAAAAGGTTTCACATGTTAGCTGTGAACAATTATGACCCTTGACGTAAATCCTTAAGTTTTTGGCTATTAATATTTCGTGTGCCCCCTCTTGCAGTTTTAACAGCTTTTATTCGTTTTGGCATACTATTTACAAACTTTATTAGCACCTGTGGGATAATATTTACCCACGCCTAGATAGAACGCTCCCAAAGCCAATATTTTCCTTTTCAATATTGACCAAAGGTGTTCAATCGGATTTAAATCCGGAGACTGGGGTGGCCAATCTAAAAGTTTTATCCCATTTTCTTCTAACCACGTTTTAGTAATTCCGGCAGTGTACTTCGGGTCGTTGTCTTGCATGAAGATGTCATCCTGACCCGGATCTAAACCAAATATATCTAAACTTGGCATGTATGAGTCTTCAAGGATTGTAATGTAATTTTTGGCACACATTCTGCCAGTTATTCGGCGTAGTACACCCAACTGGTTTCCACGAAAACAGCCCCAAGCCATCAAAGATCCATCTCCAAATTTCATTGTGCTTCTAATATTCCGCTCTTGGACTCCAATTCTTTAATCAACCCATGTCCATTGGCGCCCATCAGACCCAATACGGTTGATTTTTGTCTCATCTGACCAAGTTACCTTCATCCAGTCGTCTGTCGTAAAATGCTTGTACTTTTTTGCAAAAGCCAACCGCTTTTGTTCGCTTAAATAAGGTTTTTTAAGTTTTGTTCTTGTCGCTAGGCCGTTGGATTTTAAACATCTTCGAATGGTTTTGGAACTTATGTTTAAACTATACTCTTGGTTGAGTATTTGTGTGACCTCAAAAGCTGTATTAGCCTCACCAGACACCATCAATCGACGAGCTTCTCGAGCATCGGCAAGCGAAAGTTTTTTTGGACGACCATATTTTTTTCCTGTGGAGTTTAAACTATTCTGATTCTTTATTTTATTCACTAACGCTATTGATATTTTATATTTTTTAGCGATTTCGCGATATGGGACACCTTCCATTACGTCTTTTGCCACATTTTGTTTCAATAGGGGAGTCTTAGCTTTTCCCATTATAAAAGACTAAATAAATTATTTAAAAAATTAGTATTTTATTTAAATAAGTTTAAATAATGTCATTTACTTACGTTATTAAAAATTTTTGTTTTTTTGCTTTTATATTTTTTAAAAATTGAGAAAAAGATCTGAGGGTCAAAAATGTTCACACACGTGGATATAGTTGTTTAATTTCTTTTTAGTAAAAAAGTAACGGTACTCCAAAAAACTGTTGCCATACAATAAACAACATTGTGCCAGACTACATAACACATAATGGGTTGCCAGACCTATGTTTGTAAAAAAAATGTTTCTAGATATATCTTTAATCATACTTTTTGTGAACAATTTTGTCCCTTACTGTATTTTATTAAAAAAAAAAAAAAAAATATGTTCCATCTAAAATTTTTTGGAGCAAAATATCTTATTCTTAATTTTTATACCCTATACCACCATAGTGGGGAGGGTATAATGGATTTGTGCAGATGTTTGTAACGCCCAAAAATAGTAGTCTAACACCCATCTTAAAGTATACCGATCGACTCAGAATCACTTTCTGAGTCGATTAAACGATGTCCGTCCGTCCGTCTGTCCGTCCGTCCGTCCGTCTGGCTGGCTGGCTGGTTGGCTGTCCATGTAAAGCTTGTGCGCAGAGTACAGGTCGCAATTTTGAATATATTTCGATAAAATTTGGTAGATATCATTTCTTCTGCCCAAGGACGATCCCTATTGAAACTGGCTGAAATCGGTCCATTATTTGACCTAGCCCCCATATAAATGTCCTCCCGAAAGTGGATTTTATCCGTCACAAATGTTTAATTTATATAGGTATCTACACAAGTTTTTGTCCAAATAAGTTTTATATATAGAGAATTCATGTCACCAAATTTTATGATGATCGGTCCATAATTAGTCATAGCTCCCATATAAGGCCTGCTTCCGATAATCACTTTAACGAGCATAAATCTCCTACAAATGTTGGTATACACATAAAATTCAACATAAATAACTTTCATATAAACATTAATCACGTGACCAAATTTCGTGGTGATCGGTCCATAATTTGTCATAGCTCCCATATAAGGCCCACTTCCGAAAATCGCTCACGAACATAAATTATTGAAATTTTGAAAGAAAAATGTTTTTGCTCATTTACTTAGTGTAGGGTATTATCTGGTCGGGCTTGACCGACCATACTTTCTTACTTGTTTTGTTAAACATATATGATTGGCCACAATCGAATATAGCACTCTAACTTGTTTTTTATATTTTTATAACTATGTATTTTCAATCGTTTATGTCGCTATTTGATAAATAAAACGAATTATTTATCGAATAATCACAATTCTGTTAACAAAAAAGTGAAAAATATAAATAGTTCTTATATTGGTGCAATAAAATTTAGAGATATTACTATTTTTATCAAAGTTGCCAAACAATTCGTAACGGTTAAACAGTAATGGTATTTTGGATTATTTTGAAAACGGTATTAATTATATAGATAATCGTGTTTGAAAAGTAATTAAAAAAATTTAATGTACAAAATAAGTACATAAAATGTTAGAGAAAATATACTAATATTTTTGTTTAACTGTCTATAACTCCTTACTCTATGTACTACTTTTTTGTAATAGATTAGTTTTGCTCAATCAAATGTGATCAGTGATCAGCAATTTATATTCAAAAAGTTATGAAACTTTTAAAAGTCTGTGTTCAAGACTTTCAATATTGACTCACATTTTGGTATTGCTTTAATGTAATGCTGTTAATGGGTTAATTCCCAACCATTAAAATAAAATGTTATTTTGTAGTAACCATTTTAAAATTGCATTGGTCAGGCTTATCATGCTACGGACCTAATTAATGATATATTTACATTGTGAAAATAAGACTCTCTCTCCTACGCCTTTTTGTCCCTTGCAAACGCTCGTACGTCCGTTCGTTCAAATCTAAATTCTTGCGGGGCAATAAAACAGAACTCATACGTAAACAACCACAATTACAATTGTCTTGGGTACTAGACCAATCCAATGAATTATGGAAAGCTAATTGTAAACGTAGCAAAGGGACTGTCATCAAGCAACCACCACGTATGGTGGTACGAATGCGGACATGTTGCAGTAAACTGAAAAATAATGAACCAAAAAACCATTAAAAAAAATCTTAACAATATTGTAAGATGATGATGGCAGACCATATTAAACAACAAAAAAAAAAAACGGGAAGACATGCAGAGGAAAAGAAGGTATGTAGGTAGGAAGGTACAACAAAAAAAAAACAAAAAAACTATGAAAAACATTGTAAATTCGCACAAATTGACGGCAACATACCTTTAATGTTGCTGAGTTTATTTGTACTCGCATGTGTGTTTGAACTTGATATGCCATAAACGCAAAAGTTTTATGGATGTTCCTAAAACCAAACCAAACCGAACGTAACGAAATGTACTGGCAATTGGTAATGAATGTGGTATAGTTGTCAACATGGTCATCTTTATGGTGGCTATAGACGTTATGGATGAAGCACCAAAAAATAAAAACCAATGGCAACAAAAACGCTGGAGCGGCCTTTTAAGAAAACCCTTTTTATTTGCTGTTTTTTTTTCAAAGGTAATTTGTTGTTAAAGACACTTTCAAAACTGGTTAAAATACGGTGCTTACGGGGTATACACAATGCCAAGTACAATTATGCACAATGGGCCTATGAGTAATGTTTAGAATGTATCAGTTTGATAGCTTCTAGCTATATTTAGCATATTCCATATCCAGCCTTCTGCCAGCCAGCTAAAATGCACCAAAATGATAAGCAATGTAAAAATAAACTTAATGTAATGTAAAAATAAACTTAAAATACAAATTAATCCAAGCACAGACTGAGGGCTAACGACTCAGTCTCTCAAAATCAAAGTGAAGTAATAAAGGTCTATGCATTGGTTCCTTTGTGATACACTAAAAGATCAGGATCTTCACATGTCGCTGTGCGAATGATCGAATTCATCCTCCTAATATTCAATCTCCATAGATCTTTTAGGTCGTGCAGAAAAGGACTACCCAATGTCGCAGTCGACATAGAGCTGGGGGCAAAGGCAGATGACTTTTACGGAAGGCATTGAAAGGAATATGTAATATTCTTTCATGCGCACCTATTAAACAGTGCCCTGTCAGAATCCGGAGCCGATCCCGTGAGACCTCTGTCAATGACTCCAACTTGCGATTGTCGTGTTCGGACCACGTAAGCTTCGACACAGACAAGTAGCAAAAATAGACCATCTGGTCTAAGTAGACCCATAAAGTTCGCGTTGAGGGCTGTCCCACATTGGAGGTGATCCGCCCGCGATTGATAGTCTGTCGCACGAAGAGAATGGATGTGCAGTACTTAGTCAATGTTTGGAGGAATGTTAAATAGAATTCCCACAGTAGTCACTGGCCACCAATCTCAGACCTCCATATCCCATAGTACTGAGCCTGACCGCTGAATTTAGGGCCATGAGATCAGCCGGTAGCCGGTGCATTATAACAAAACTTGCGATGTGAAAAATATGTGCTCATCAGTGCAGAAGTTCGCAGGATCCTTTTGAATGGTGGGTTTACCAAGTGCAACCACCATGTCGCGTTTCTTGCATTTTTTCCCTAGGTGCTTCCTATGGCCCTTCTACTAGTATATTTTGCAGTAACTACCTTTGACACTCGCTTAGATATTCAAGTTCCAGAACAATTTGGAGTCTTAAATGATTCCCAGATATTTCGCATAGTATATCTCGAAGAGCCTTTGACGACCTCGCTTGGATATTCAGGATCAAGGACAGTTTGAAAACCGGTAATGGGAAAGATGGTTTCTTATTTTTCCTTGAAAATCAATTCATTGCCTCAAGGCCAACTGTACTTAGTGAGGTTTGTAGGCATTATGAGAGAGTCGCCAGGTCTTTTCCAGAAACAGCCACAGCAACATCATTCGCATACGTAACAGTTTTCCGCATAATGGAGACTAATTCGCTACTATAAATATAGTAGCAGACCCCATAGTTGAGATGATGACTATATTCGTCAGAAGCAATCTTATGAAGCGATCAACCTATATTCTATATTCGTCAGAAGCAATCTTATGAAGCGAACTATAGACTGGTATTTATTCAATCTGCAAGCTTCTTTAATATCTAAAACGACCTTTAAAGCATATTCCTTGTACTCAAGTGATTATTCCACATATGCTGCAAGCGAATGTAGTGCCATCTCAACAGATCTGTCCCTCATATAGGCAAGCTGAGAGGTAGAAAAACGAACTGGATCTGGATATCGACGATCGCAAGTGCATGTCGATTAACCTTTCCATGGTTTTCCAGTGTAAGGACGACAGGCTAATGGGCCTAAAGTCCTTCGGTTATTCGTCGTAAATCATCATTTAAGGTCAATTTAAAATCGGAGCACTAATTGTTGGCCCATAGTGCATTTGTGTGTAAAAGTTACCAAATTAAAATGCGAATGAACGCATAATTTGTTATTTTTCTTGATATTTTTTTGCAGCATTGTGCGTTTCTTTGCTCTGTTCTCAACTTGCATTAATTACCATTAATGTTTTGATGGAGACACCCTACTAAATCTTCAGTGGTGACCAAATAATAACTTAAACATTTTTTTTTAGGAGAACTCAAACAGCAAGCCAACAACCAAGTAAACACAGTTCCAATATCAACCAACTACCAGCATCATTTATCAACAATTATGTTTAGAGTTGGCGATCAGCAGGATATAAACATTTAAGCGACTTGTTTGGAGTATAAATTTCATTTAATTTTTCATCGTTTCTTACTTTTAAAATCATTTTCAATTGACGTTACTTTCTGGTGAATATTTTGGGTGAATTTGTTAAGGGGCCACGCAACATGATCGTCGTCATCGTCATGACTGATCAACATTCTTTTTATAAGTGTGTGGATTTTTAATATTTCGTTATTTTCGTTTTGGTATTAGTAAACATTTTTGAATTTGATTGAAAGCCTTGGGGTGTTGTGCTGCTTGTGTATGTTGGAAATTAGACCAAACGATTGATGGATGTATCCTTTTTTCATGGGGTCGAAATATTTTCTAAAATTTTTGGACTTTGCATGTTTAGTCTCCTAAATATTTAAGTGAGTAAATTATTTTCAAATATTGCAATTAATTATTATTTATTGCGGACTAAGGTTGTTGTGTGCAATCTGTGGCACTCTAAAAATTAAATTAAATGTAGAAATTATATTTAAAAAAATACGAAGCATTAGTGTAACCATAATATAATTGTGGCATGCTAAAAAACAAAACATTTTGGAAATAAATCTGACCTTTCTAACTGTCTGATACGATTGACATGCAATTTCATATAGGCGTAGCGGAGGAGTATTCGAGTTAAAGTATTGAGGACGGACCAAACAGACTCCCCAGAAGCGTCGCTACGGGGTGTCAAATCATGCCACTTCAGACATGCAAAACACTTTAAACGCTTGCCCATTTGTTTGTGGTTCTTCCCAATTCAAAGTTTTTAATATATTCTATTAGGCCTATTAAAACATTTTTGCGTATGATATTTATCTTTAGTTAGCGAGTTATACGTATTTGAAAATTCGAATTTCAAAATTTAAATACAAATTTTGTAGAAAGAGATTCCATAATTCCCAAATAATTTAAAAAAAAACTCAAAAAGGAGAATTCTTTGATTTTTGATCATTAGGATCACATTTGGTCAGAGGCTTTGTAGAAAATAAATTACATAATTCCCTAAAAGTATAAAAAATTTTATGTTTTATTACTTTTGCTTATTCGGACCATTTGGTCAGAGGCTGATAAAAGGCCCAAATGACATATTTAAAAAATACTAGGTTAGGTTAGGTTCCATGGGCAGCCGCTCCTCATGCAGCTCACTTGGGTCCATTCAAATCCGTTGCTTCCAGATTAAACCAGCCAGATTCCCGGATGAAGGAGTAGATTCGTCTAAGATTCATCCTTGATAGCTCATCCAAGCATGATAGGAATGGAGATCCTAGGATGCGTTCCCTCAGGTTTGTCAGAGCCGGGCATTGGCAGAAAAGGTGATACAAAGTCTCTTCCTCTTCTTCATTATGGCATTTTCTATAGTAATCATTGTACCGTAGGCCCATTCTTCTAGCGTGTGTTCCAATTAAACAATGTCCTGTAATAAAGTAGACAATTAGCCTTATTTGCTCACGACGGTAATCCACAAGTAGATTCGTCCTGCTGGCATCATATACGGGCCAGGTCGACCTCGAAATAGCACAGGAAGGTTCATTAGTCCACCTGTTTTGTGCAGTCTCATATAGTATCTGCAGAAAAGGGGTCGATTGCCTCATCATTCATCATCGCACCCCTTATGGACAAAGCGTCTGCTATACAGTTACCCTGTTTTCCATCGTGTCCAGGGACCCATATAAGCGTTATCCTAGAATGTCTCGCTATCTCATTTATGGATACCCGGCATTCCTCGGTTAATCTAGATGTCGTGAGGACACCCGCTATTCCGTTAACGGCAGCATTGCTGTCAGTAAATATACATATATCACCAGATATTCGATAATACCTCAGCCAGTTGGATGCACGTTTAATGGCAGTAATTTCCGCCTGAGTAGTACAAAGTTTTAAATATAGAAACCTCCACCGACCCTATTTCCCCTATTAGAGCCGTCAGTGTATATCCTTATGACATCATCAGGGGGAAGGAGTCCGCTATGCCATGAATCCCTATTCGGAATCATAATATGGAATTGCCTATCGAAAAAAGGTTTTGCGATGCAGTAATCGACATTACCATGTATGTGCCCATAGTAATTCAATATCCTAGAGTGTCCAAGGTCCTTGCCAGACCACGAACATCCAGCATTTAGCCTCACAAAGTGCCTTAGAGGAAGTAGACCTTATAGCGCCCGTGATCAGTATCGCTACAGTCCGTAGTATTCGTTCGACGGCCTTCCGGTGAGTAGCATTGTCCAAAGGATGCCACCACACTAATACTCCATAGAACAAGATGGGTTTAACAACTGCTTTAAAGATCCAATTGATACCTTTTGGCATAATACCCCAGTTAGTGCCAATTGCCTTTTTGCAGGAGTAGATTGCCACATAGGCCTTATTAATCCTGTTTTGAATATTCAAATTCCAGGATAATCTTTTATCCAGAATGATGTCAAGATATTTCGCATTATCCCTGATCTCAAGACTGATTCCATTCAGTCTAGGTGGTCTAAAGTCATCGATTTTATACCTCCTAGTGAAGAGAACCAGTTCCGTTTTTTGGGGGTTCACACTAAGTCCACTCGATATGCTCCACTCACTCAGTGTGCTTAATGCAGACTCCATACAACTGGATATTGTATCCAGAAATTTACCAGATATTAGTACTGCAACATCGTCAGCATACGCGACTGTTTTGATCCTTCTGTTGTCCATCCTGACCAACAGGCTATTCATAGCCAAATTCCACAGAAATGGGGATACTACACCACCCTGCAGGGTACCACGATTGGCCACTCTTGAAACATTTATGCCACCTAGGGTGGCACATATGACTATACACAGAGAAAACAGATTCGTGATAGCAACCGAATTTGTTGCCAATCGAATGATTCGGTTGCAAACATAGAATTTTTCGATTCTATCAACAGAAAGTTAGTTGATAAAGAAAAATTTCGTTTGAAGCAACCAAACTTTTGTTGCCCTTTCTAAAAATTTGTAGCCACCAATGTAAAATTCGGTCAGTAAGGTAGAATCATTCGATTGCCAACAAATTCGGTTGCTATCACGAATCTGTATTCTCAGTGTATAACCGAGTATCTCTCTGACCATTCGGCGTACACATTGATCAACCCCATGTTCATCCATCGCAGATAGGATGGCGTCGGGCCTGACATTGTTAAAAGCCCCCTTAATATCGAGAAAGCCACAAGTGAATACTCTTTATGTGATAGCGACTCTTCAATGGAGCCGACTAACGAATGTAGAGCTGTTTCCACAGATTTGCCCTTGGTGTAGGCATGTTGGGATTTAGAGATGAGTTCCTAGATCTGAAATTTATATATAAAAAGGGTGAAAATGTGAAAGAATGTTTTGGACTCGTACGAAATGTTGATTTTGAAACTTTTTTCATCTGATATTTGTATTTACTGTTTAACTAACAGAAAACAATATGGATATCCAATAATAGATATTTCAAAGACCTCTGCAACGATGTATATAAAGCCAAAGTAAGTCGGACCTACAATATAGTTCTTTTACTTATTTTTGGATAATTTCTGATTATGGTAAAATTTCCAGAAGTTATTTATTACATTGTGAATAAGAAACAGAGCAACATTAAGGAACTATTCAGTATAGATTTTCAGTTGGAAATTCATCAGGTCCATGCGGACTTATCGACCTGAGCTCATAGGAAAACTTGTTGATATTTTGCATATATAAGATTGACTGTTGAAATAGATTAGCAAAATTAGATCTTTGTGGTAGAACTGTACAACATAACCCCCTTAAAAATCGCTTTGCACCTACCTGATTCTAATGTCCATTTTTTTTCCATAAACAAAATTTACTAAAATTATTTTCAAAACAACTTCAAACTGATGGACTAGTTTGTTGCACGCAATTCCTAAACTATTCTCTAAAGTTTCTTTCCCCATTAATTTCAACATTTATCAATTAAGAGACTCAAGTCTTTTCAGTCCATCAAACATTCACTCACGCACTAGGCGTAAGCAAAAAAGTGTGCTGTATATAACAAAATATAGAAAATAATTTGAATTTTTTCTCTAAATCAATGTCTAATCACAGTGTTTGAAGTCAGCTAATTTATGGCATGTTGTAGGAGTTTTATTTTACTGTTTTTTTCTTTTTTTTTTCTAAACAACCAACCAACGCCTTTGGTTGGGTTTCCTTTTTCTTTAGTTTGGCTGCCGAAATTGATGAAGTGTTGTCTAAGATGGTGTATGATTTTATTTGAATTTTTTGTTTTTCTGTGTTGTATTCAGTTAGTATTATTGCATTTGGTCGTTTGTATTTAAATGTAGACAAAATTAAATTGATGTAGAATAATTTATGTAGCCGGTATTTTAGTTTTTGTTTGTTTGGCAAATATTATACAATTTTTTATTTATTGCAATTTGACTTTAGAGTCACGCAACAACTTTCAACATTTATAAATGTTACAGAAACAAAACACACACACACACATACAGTAATTGTAAGACAATTCTTATAGACTGTCAGAAATTATGCAATAATTGGGAAAGGAGTAATTAATGGAATGATTTGAAATAGATTGACGAAACTTGAGTCATTGCAGTCAATGGAGAAACCCTGGTCGGTAATTTTATATAGCGCATAGTTGGGGAAATGTTCCAGATCATCGTAAAATCGATCGCAAAATCTCTAAGTTCTCTATTATGTAAATTGTTTTTGGAGCATCAAATAGAATCAATATTTTTTTTTCAACTATAACTTATATGTCGTTTTGAAGAGTATATATAAGTCATTTATCTAGAAATATTGCCGAACAGTCCTTTTTTTGTTCGAAAGATTTTCGTATCTCTCCAGTTAGGCGGTTAACTTGCTCAATTGTTCCGTGTTGCTGACATAATCCGAATTGATGATCTGGTATAATGTTTTGGCTATTTAAGAATGTTAGAATTTTCCCTTGGATTATTCTCTCAAATAGTTTAGACGAACAAGGAAATAAGCTAATAGGTCTGTACGATGATGCCAATGTCAAATCCTTTCCTCGCTTGGGTATCATTATAATTTGGGAGATTATCCAATCATTCGGAAAAGCTCCTAGAGACAAGATCTCATTGAATAATACTGTGAGCACAATAATTGCCACATCTGGTAGGTTTCCAATTATGGAAGGTGTAATTAAATCATAACCTGGAGATTATTTTAGTTTAAGATTGTCCTTTATGATCTTCTGAACATCTTCTATACTAACATTGATTAGTTCGGAGTCTGTTTCTATGCGAACAAGTAAATCCCCCAATACAAAATTATTTGTTGAGGGGTTTAGTTGGAATACATTTATCCTTTGGCTTAATGTTCTTAGCTGCCTTCCAAAGGGAGAAGTTTGTGTGTTTAGTATTGGTTAAACTTTCAATATAGTTTCGATTTCTACGAGCCTCTGCTTAGCAGCAGGAGATCTGTTGTGTTGCCAATCTCTTCTACATCTCCTCTTTTCGAGGAGAAGTCAATTAATTTCTGCATTAGAAATACACATTTTAGGTTTAGGAGGAATGTGGCACTTAGAGTGATCCAAGGCCGAAAAAATTAGAGACTTGAAGTCTCTGATACAATCGTTGATATCTTCCTCATACTGTATGTTGTATTCAGTGTGGATATTTCTATATTTCAACCAATCAGTCTTGAATAATGAGGTATGAGATGATTGATATTGTCCGTAATAGTTTAGTATAACGGGAGAATGGTCAGAAGATAGTTCATATGATATTTCTGCAGTAATAGAGTTTCTATTTAAATTCTTTGATATGGCAAAATCTATTAGATCAGGGATTTTTCTAGAATCAGAAGGCCAATAAGTGGGCTGACCAGGCGATATAAAATTTAGGCAATTTTTACGATTAACTAGAGTCCTGTACAGCTGTCTGCCTTTTAGATCCATTAATCTGGAACCCCAATATGTATGCTTAGCGTTGTAGTCGCCACAAGCCAGGAAACGATCTCCTAGTGTATTAAAAAATTCTTCAAAATGTTCCCTAGTCACATCGTGGGGGGCAATATGTTGAGCTTAGAGTTAAATCTCCAACTCCCATTCTAAGCGAATGGATGTTGCTTGCAAATAGTTTTTGGAGAATTTTTCTAGGGTATAATGTTTTATCCTATTTCTAATTAAAATGCCAGTACCACCGTGTGAAATATAAAACCTGGAATATTAAAGCTCTTGAATGGTATTTTGCATGGATGTCATGAAATTATACATGTTTTGTTTAAGTGTGGGGGACAATTGTCCCCCAAAATTCGGGAGGGTTAGAAATGTAGATAAAATACTTTTTCCGTATCTGAAGGACGATAACGAAGCAGACTGGGGCGGTTTAAAAACCTGGACGACCCAAATATTGCCCAGCTGACGATACGCAGGACAAATGGTTATGATATCTGAAGAACTGCAACTTGAGTTGTGGAGTTGGCAAGTTGTGATCTACAGTTCGGTTTATCTATAAACCGATGAAGAAGGACGACATGATCGTGGTCGGGTACTACCATATCCACTACTAGCATAAATTGAAAGTTTTTGTTGAATCACACCGAAAAATCTAGGTAATTCTACTGACAATTCAAAGACTATTGTTTTATTTAATTAAAATTGTCATTATTGTGTTTTTCTCAATCACATCCTCACATAAAGTTTTCTCTCAGTGATAAATATCAAAACGTGAATTTTACAATGTGAATGACAGCAAATAACATTATGAAAATAAGTCGACCCCTTATTCCCAGTATTGTTTGATGGGAGCACAATGTTTGCAAACTTTTAAACATAATTTCTTCTCAGTGTATTTGCATGACTTTAAATCCAAAAGATTCTTTTTTTATTGTAATTTTCTTCATAAAACAACTCTACTGGTCTTAAAAATTAACCACCACCATCGTTTTAAACAAACACTACAACATGAGAGCAATTAATTTTAAGCATGAAACCAAAAAAAAGAATTAAAAAAAATCTAGTGAATACAACACAACCTGAGAAAATATTCATTCCATTCTTCTAAGCTGGAAAACATGAGGAAAAGTATCGTTTGTTAGTTGGGCATAATGCTGCTGCTTTTTTTTTTGTTGCAGTAACTGCTGCATGTTGGTTGACTGTTATTGATGTTGTTGTTGCAGATGTTGTTACTGTTGCAGTTGTTCTAGTAGCATAACAATTTGCACTTTTAGGTGTCTACGTGTGTTTTCAGTAAAAATGTTATTTTTCATTAAATACTTTGAGTTCGTCTTTTTTTTTTTTCTTCTTCTGTGTTTGTTTGCTTTGGTTTCGTTTGTCTTGGTTTGTTTCCTGTTGTCAGCTCTTTGTTAAATAAGAAAATAGAGAAAACAAAAACCCAAATCCTCAGGCGGTAAATAATTGAATAGATTGGTGTCATAATTAAGCACACATATAGACAAACGGAGGACCTGGGAGGAAAGTGTTGTTATCCATTTGAAAGTTTAGCGGAAACTTAATTGTGGAGTTAACATTTTCTATGGGTGTTGAAACATTTAGTAACGAGGTTTTTTTTACAATATAATTTGCAGTTCTTAGAGGTGAAATATTACAAGTTTTATATTTGACATATAAAAATAAACTTAATCTTGAGTATAAAATGCTTGATAGAGTACTACAAAGTTAATTATATGGAGATGTTAAACTTTCGATGGGTGTTGCAGGAAGTAATGAAGGGAATTACAGCTGAGATTGGTTTAGGGAAAAATAATTAGCATTTGTATGTTTAGTTTGTCAATTATTTGAAGCACAGTGGGGCAGAACCAATTTTTTAGGAAATAAATCTGGCTGATTTGACTGACATGAAATTTCACATGGGCATACCACAGGTGTTTTAAGGAGCGGCGCTGTGGGGTTTCAAATTTGGGCACCTCAGACTTACAACATTTTCAAACGCTTGCGAATTTTTTGTGCTTTGTGTGAAAGCAACGATTTTAATATATTCTTAAAACTATCGGTTATGCATATAACAACCGTAGTGGCGTGTGCTTTTTAATGCTTATACGCGTTTGAATATTCAAATTTCAATATGCTCGCAACATTGGTAATAACGATTTACAAAAATAAACGATTTCACAAGTTTTTATTGAATTATTTTACGGGCTAGAAGCTTTTTGTTAGATTTTCTACGATGCAGGTCGTTAGGACACTCCCGTGTTATACTCCAACAGTAATCTGCCATCATATGTCAATCTATATTCCATCACTTTTTGATAGAAACGTTATTTTTGTTCTTCGCTATACGATCCACGATTTTTAGGAAACTAGTCTAAATTACACAGTCATTGTGCTAATATTACATCCAAATTATTAAAACTACTGGGTGTATGACTTAAATTGCGGGATTTACAATAAACGGCGTATCTTTTGAACGCGGTTTTTGTTTTTAATAACTTTAATGTCAATTTGAAGGGTACATATCAGTCATTTATTCTCACTTTGTTATTGAACATTATAGTGTAAACAACAAAGTTTTTTTTGCTTCAAAAATTTCGAATTTTGTGCCAACAAAGCGTCATATGCGGGAAGTTTTGCTTTACTTCATTAATTTAAAAAAAGTACCGCTGAAGCACACCAAGGCTTATGTTGATTATCGGTTTCAACGTGCGAGAGATGGTTTGGAAGGCAAATATCGCTCAGGCCAGCTAAAAAAGTTTGAAGACCAAGAATTGGAGGCATAACTCCATGAAGATTGTTGTCAAACTCAAGAAGAGCTTGCAAAAACATTGGGAGCTACTCTAGCAGCAATTTCAAAACGTTTGCGAGCAGCAGGATTCACCCAAAAGCAGGGCAATTGGGTACCATACGAATTGAAGCATAGATACCTTGAAATACGAATTGTCATGTCCGAAATAATGCTTAAACGCAATAAAAGAAAATAATTTTTGCACCGGATCCTTAGTTGCTATGATAAATGGATTCATTACGATAACCCGAAGCGGCCAACCAGCCGAGTTGACATCAAAGCCAAATATTCATGGCGCTAAGGTAATGCTCTGGATTTGGTGTGACCAAAAGTGTCCTATCTATTATGAGCTGCTGAAATCTGGCCAGACCATCACAGGGAACCTGTACCGAACCTAACTGATTCATTTGAATCGCGCATTGGCCGAACGCCTAGAATATGAGGCCAGACTGAAACTGTAATATTCCATTACGACAACGCTAGGCCACATGTTTCAATACCTGTTCGTAACTATTTTCAAAGAAGTAGTTGGGAAGTATTGCCTCGCCCGCCTTATATTCTAGACCTTGTCTGGTCCGACTACTATTTGTTTCGATCGATGCAGAACGCTCTCTCTGGAATACGCTTCACCTTAGAACAGAGTATCCTTGATTCGTTCTTGGCCTCAAAAGATGAGCAGTTCTTTAGGTTCGAAAACCATACTTTGAATTAATTTATATTGTACAAATGTTTCAAAATAAATGGTACTTTTAGTGATTTTCCATAATAATTGATCTATAAACATAAAATTATGCATACTGAGGGAGTTACAAGCTATAGGGGACCCTTTATGGAACGAAAAAAAGTGAACTAAATGCTGCATTTAGCTGCGAGAGAAAAAAAATTGTGATGTATATGATTCGAGTAAAGTGGGAACTTTTTCTTCACAGATGACAACTTAGTAAGCTCGAAAAATTCTTAACATACATATACAAGGTGGCGCAAAAGTAAACTTCCGATGTTTTTGGCTGTAATAAAAAAAAAATGAAAAACTTTGATTCTTCTTGTGGATTATTTTTATTTGGTCTTTTAATTTTTTTTACATCAAGTCGAGATTGTTGATTGTCATTTGAGCCCTTTTTATGGCATTTTCCATCACTTTGGCCAAAACTTCCGGCGATAGGTCCTCACATTCTTGACGGATATTGTCTTTAAGAGCTGCCAGAGTCTGAGGTTTGTTGACATAAACCCACGACTTCAAAAAGCCCCACAAAAAGAAGTCTGGAGCGGTCAAATCAGGCGATCTTGCTTGCCAGTGCAAATCGCCAAAACGGGAGATTAGGCGCCCGGGAAATGCATCCTGCAGCATATCGGTTGTGGCACGTGCAGTGTGTGCCGTTGCACCGTCCTGTTGGAACCACATGTTTTCCAATCCCAATTCATCAAGTTGCGGCAAAAAGAACTCGTTGATCATTGCTCTGTAGCGCTCACCATTCACAGAATAAAAAAGGTCCGATGACTCCTCCAGCGAAAACAGCACACCATACAGTGACTTTGAATTGCTTATTTACGTACCCGCTAAGATGGAAATGGGCCTCATCACTCATGATTATTTTTGATGAAAAATCATCTCTTGGTGGTGATTAAGGATGGCTTGAGCGTATGTTAGACCCAATTGGCGGTCAGCAGCTAACAGCTGATGCACCGTCTGGACTTTGTACGGAAACATCTTCAAATCTTATACCAAAATTCGCTGTAAAGACCGTCGATTGATACCCATTTGCGTGGCACGTCGTCTGGTCGATGTCGACGGCGCTTCCATGACATCCTCGGCTACAGCAGCAATATTCTCTGCAGAATGGCTACTCCGGGGTCTGCCACGCCTGGCAGCATCTCGTGTTGTGCCAGTCTCTTCGAGGCGAGCTGCTAAACGTCGCAGTGTTTCACCAGTAGGCGTTGGACGGCCAGGAAATCTGCGACGAAATTCACGTTGTGCCAAAGTCACCGACCGATTATTGGTCAAATAAATAGTCAGCAATATTCCGCGTTCTGGAGCAGTGTAGCGTAACATTGTTTATTAACGTGTATTTCGCATGTGTTTACTACACAAATGTCAAAACAGAACTGACATTAGGGGCCAATCGCAAAATTTATAGCATTTTCTGATAGGAGGATTACTTTTGCACCACCTTGTATGTTTACAAAAACGAAATCACTAAACTTACAGTTTTAATTTTTTTTTTTTATTTCATTGAAATTATTATTACAATTTACAAAAAAAAAATATATATATATTTTTATAGTTTTAATCACTAGTGATGAAATTTTGAACCTTTTTCGGAAACCCTTCCATTAACGTTTTTATAGAGCTTTGTGTCACTTTGCTCGAACAGGTAGTCCATCTCCGTTTAAAATCTACCACACTTTTTGACACCTTTTTGTGCTCTTCAATTCTCTTTTAACAAGAACCCAATATTTGCAGGATTTGCTTCTCTTGGTACAAATACCACATTATTGTTCTTGTACCACTCGAGACCTTTCTTACCATAGTGACAGATGCCAAATCAGGCCAAAAATAAGTAGAGACATTATGAAGTCTTATGAATGGAATCAGCCTTTTTTGTAAACAAGCCTTGATGTAAATTTCGGTATTTACAGAGCCATTTGTAACAAATGATTGGCTTCTTTTGCTGCAACTGCATATTGCTTGCCATACCAAGAACTTTTTGGGAAATTGTGTCTGCTTTTGGGTCCTTAACTTTTCTTCAACATTCCCTCGAGCATCAGCAACATAAAATTTTTGACCAAGAAGTTGCGAAAAATCTGCCAGAACATACGTTTGTCATCCATTATGCAGCAAGAATATTTCTTTTATAAAAGTTGACTTCAATTTCCGTGCTCTGTTTTTGGCCTCTAAATTTTTAGCAGCTTTCCTGTCAGGAACTTTTTGAGCCTTGTATGTTTTTAAAACTGCATTAGCTTTAACTTTTTGTACCAAATAGTCCGAGTACTGAGCTAACCGGGCTGCTTTCCTACCGGAGGTGTTGGAAGCTCTTGAAAATGCTTTTTATGTTTTTTTTTGCTTTAGAAACATCATGTGAATCATTCCTTCTTCCTGAACCAGGTTTTCTATCAACGGACAAGTTCTCCCGGTACTGTTTAATAACATTGGAAACAGTTTGACGGCAGACCTTTGAATGTTTGGCCAACTTTTTGAAGGACCAAGTTGGGTTTTGTTGAAAATATTTAATAATTTTAGTACGCACTTTTTTCTGGTCACTCATTTTAATCAGATTAACAACAAATGAATATAATTGACATTAAACATAATAACTGATAAAGGTAACTTGATCAAAAAAAAAAAAAAAAAAAAAAAAATCAAATAATACTTGGTTTAAAAGTTTTAAAGAAAAACGTGTGTTAAGATTTTTACGATCTCACTCCTTACTTAGATAGATAACTGAGAGCCAAAAACTTAAGTCTGTTATCAAAAACCTAATTCATGACAATGTATTGCATGTATTTTGTTATTGTATCACCTGTATGCAGTGTAGCCAGATGTGGGAATTTTTTCCCAAATTGAATAATTTGGGGACAATTTCGTGGGGAGAGATTTGGGGATTTTTACAAAATTTGGGGATATTACATGCAATTTATGTTGTTCGTATTCTTAATGACACTTTTTGAATATTCTATGTTTGTGTATGTAGAAACGTGAAACTTGGTACTTATGAGTAAAATTGCAACTTACAAAAGGGAATTAGTGCCACTTTTCCTTTATTCTAATAGTACATTTTTATTTCTATATATTAACAAACTCGTCTCGTCTTGGGTAGGCTAGTTATATAAAAAAATATTTACGCCCTTATTCATAATCAATTTTAAATTTTAAAAAAGGTTTTTATAAAACAGAATTTCCATAGAATATTTGTTTTATAAATTTGTAATAAATTGAAAAATTGATTATGAATAATCCCTTTAAAGTTTATCCAAAAACCCTATTTTAAGCAAACTTTTCGGACCAACAAAATTACTCCCAGTGTATGATATTAAAAATATTTTTTAATTTCACAGCATTATACATTTCATTACCTTTCCTATGATGGCAAACACAAGTATTCCATCGATTAACTATTCACATTTCCTAAATCCAACATCTCTCGTAAACATTAAAACTAAACTATGTTTTAAAATAGTAAAAAGCTAAACAACTGTAATAAAGAAGTTTAAATCTAAATAACCATTATAAAGGAGTTCAAAAATAGTTTTTCTGCCTTTATTACTAAATCAGCCAACAACAACCTTAATAGGTAAACAAGTGGCTTATAAACAGTCAACAGAGTTACGATTGAACTGCACAGACATAGACACACACACAAATACTGCAACGTATGGAAAAATATCAAAGTACATCACGTAATTTTATGCATTTGCCAAGTATGAATTAACCCAATCACTTTGGTAATAATCTACTTTTCTTTGGTCTGTATCAAATACACAAACAGACGGACGGACTGACAGAGAGACAGGCAGGCAGGCCAGGCCGATAGCAGCAGCAGCAGCGGCAATAACATCATCAACAGCAACAACATTTTAGCAAGTGCAAAAAGCAACTTGAGTGGCAGTATTGATATCGTGCTGCCGAAGAATTTGTTGTTATCCCAGCACTGCTGGTGGGCATGTTCAGCATTTTAATTGACACAAAAACGGATAAAAGCAAAAAAATTAAAGAAATATAAAAAAAAAAACTAATGTTGCAGCAACAGTGGCGGTGGTGGCAGCATTTAACAGCAGTATGATGTTGTCTCTGCTTGTCTGCTTTGCTCTTCTTTTAATGCAAAATACTGCAGAAATATTAAAAAAAAAAAGAAACAACAACAATTTAACACAAAAGTTCCGACTCGGCTCAACAATGTTCACAGTTTGGATTAGGATTGTTTTTCAAGGTAATTAAGACATTTTTTCCTTCCTTTCCTTTCTTTCGTTGCTGCTTGCTGTCTTTGTGTTTTATGTTGTTGTTGCTGTTGTTGTTCTGTTTTACAGCATGAATGAACATTATAAGAATAAGATATAAATGCAAGATTGTAGGGCGTAATGGAAATTTAATGTTTAATCAAATTAGTTTAATTTCTTTTTATTTATTTATTTGATTTTAGAAAAAAAATTGTATTATTTATTCCACTATGCCAGATTAGGCTGCTCCAAAGAACTGAATTTATGAATATTTATTGTAATTGGCCCTAGAATTGTTTCTTGGCGTGTTATAATGTCCAATGTCATAACGTCTATTGCCATTGAGTCCATGGACATAATAACAGAACAAAAAGTGTCTTAATGTTCATGTGCATAGTGTCACAAAATCCATGGTTCCAATTAGTAAAGATATCCAAGAAAACTTAAATATGCGTAGCCGGTGTTGGAAATACACCAGCGTTTCAAACCCCGGCCGAAAATTCAATCCTCACCGGAATTATGATCAATTCAATCCGGCTAAAGTTCAATAGCTTCTGGAAACCATATAAAATATTTCAATATTTTTCTTAAAAAAAAGTTATCGTTTTTCTTAACGATATACTTCCAATTAATATAATTTTTGTATGAGAACTGTCAGTATATCGTCACGATAAAAAATAATCAGAGATCGAGGAAATAGGGCTAAGTGTGTGGGGATGGGATCTATGACAGCAAGAGGAATGTATCGCAGAAAAATACTGAAATAAGGATTAAAATGGTCGGGTGGGGGTAGGAGGTTAAAAATTGTCCAAATTAATATAAATCAAACAAAAATGTTTGGGAACATCTTTTTCTGGATAGGGACATTCCAATGACCTAGCGGTATGAAATATATTACACGACCTAAATATTCTCATCCAAATATACATAAAAAAATCATAAAACTCGGTAGAGCCGTTTCGTTCTATTTGAAATTCAAACAGATGTTGAATTATTTGTATATTTCTCATATAAAAATACTAAAACCGAGATAAAAAACAAGTAAGAAAGTATGGTCGGTCAAGCCCGACCAGATAATACCCTACATAAGTAAATGAGAAAAAACATTTTTCTTTCAAAATTTCAATAATTTATGTTCGTGAGCGATTTTCGGAAGTGGGCCTTATATGGGAGCTATGACAAATTATGGACCGATCACCACGAAATTTCGTCACGTGATTAATATTTATATGAAAGTTATTTATGTTGAATTTTATGTGTATACCAAGATTTTTAGGAGATTTATGCTCGTTAAAGTGATTATCGGAATCAGGCCTTATATGGGAGCTGTGACTAATTATGGACCGATCATAATAAAATTTGGTGACATGAATTCCCTATATATAAAACTTATTTGGACAAAAACTTGTGTAGATACCTATATAAAATAAACATTTGTGACGGATAAAATCCACTTTCGGGAGGATATTTGTACGGGGGCTAGGTGAAATAATGAACCGATTTCAGCCAGTTTCAATAGAGTTCGTTCTTGGGCAGAAAAAATTATATGTACCAAATTTTATCGAAATATCTTTAAAATTGCGACCTGTACTCTGCGCACAAGCTTTACATGGACAGCCAGCCAACCAGCCAGCCAGGCGGACGGACGGTATGAAACATACTTCATACCTATTAAATATACATAAAAAATTTCATAAAAATCGGTTGAGGCGTTTCGGAGTAGTTCAAACAAAAACATCGTGACACGAGATTTTTATATATTAGATAATTGTGAGGCAAATAACATAGAAATAGGCTCAAAGTATCCTGAGAATCATTGGATAGTTGTATACAATACTTTGGGCGACAACCGTTCACATTCTCTGAAATATTATTTTTTATAATTATTATTATTATTAAGGCACGTTCACAATTACAATTCATTAACAATTTTAATTTGAACTTAGTCTATTTACAAATGTTTTCTACGAATTTCTTCCACTCTTCTCTCTCTCTCTCTCTTGCTATGTCTCTTTAGCTACAGAATTTCTCCATGATGTTTTTGGTCGACCAACTTTTCGAAATCCCTTTGGGTTCCACTCTTCTCTCTCTCTTGCTATGTATCGTAACTGGTTGTAGGAATTTCTAGTCTCTTTAGCTACAGAATTTCTCCATAATTTTTTTGGTCGACCAACTCTTCGAAATCCCTTTGGGTTCCACTTTTCTCTCTCTCTTGCTATGTATCGTAACTGGTTGTAGGAATTTCTAGTCTCTTTAGCTACAGAATTTCTCCATGATGTTTTTGGTCGACCATGGCTTTGAAATCCCTGTGGGTTCCACGTTTTTCTCTCTCTTGCTATGTATCGTAACTGGTTGTAGGATTTTCTAGTCTCTTTAGCTACAGAATTTCTCCATGATGTTTTCGGTCGACCAACGCTTCGAAATCCCTTTGGGTTCCACTCTTCACTCTCTCTTGCTATGTATCGTAACTGATTGTAGGATTTTCTAGTTTCTTTAGCTACAGAATCTCTCCATGATGTTTTCGGTCGACCAACTCTTCGAAATCCCTTTGGGTTCCACTCTTCACTCTCTCTTGCTATGTATAGTAACTGGTTGTAGGATTTTCTAGTTTCTTTAGCTACAGAATTTCTCCATGGTGTTCTTGGTCGACCAACGCTTCGAAATCTCTTTGGGTTCCACTCTTCTCTCTTTCTTACTATGTATCGTAACTGGTTGTAGGATATTCTTGTCTCTTTGCCTACAGAATTTCTCCATGATGTTTTTGGTCGACCAACGCTTCGAAATCTCTTTGGGTTCCACTCTTCTCTCTTTCTTACTATGTATCGTAACTGGTTGTAGGATATTCTTGTCTCTTTGCCTATAGAATTTCTCCATGATGTTTTCGGTTGACCAACGCTTCGAAATCCCTGTGGGTTCCACTCTTCTCTCTCTCTTGCTATGTATAGTAACTGGTTGTAGGATTGTCTAGTCTCTTTAGCTACAGAATTTCTTCATGATATTTTTGGTCGACCAACGCTTCGAAATCCCTGTGGGTTCCACTCTTCTTTCTCTCTCTCTCTTGCTATGTATAGTAACTGGTTGTAGGATTTTCTAGTCTCTTTAGCAACAGAATTTCTCCATGATGTTTTTGGTCGACCAACTCTTCGAAATCCCTTTGGGTTCCACTCTTCTCTCTCTCTTGCTATGTATAGTAACTGGTTGTAGGATTTTCTAGCCTCTTTAGCTACAGAATTTCTCCATGATGTTTTCGGTCTACCAACGCTTCGAAATCCCTGTGGGTTCCACTCTTCTCTCTCTTGCTATGTATAGTAACTGGTTGTAGGATTTTCTAGTCTCTTTAGCTACAGAATTTCTCCATGATGTTTTTGGTCGACCAACGCTTCGAAATCCCTGTGGGTTCCACTTTTCTCTCTCTCTTGCTATGTGTAGTAACTGGTTGTAGGATTTTCTAGTTTCTTTAGCTACAGAATTTCTCCATGATGTTTTGGGTCGACCAACGCTTCGAAATCCCTGTGGGTTCCACTCAAGTGCTGCATGTGGTACCTCTGACTGTTCTTTTCTTAAAGTGTGACCCAGCCAACTATATTTACACTTCTTTATTTCATTTTCAGCCTTTTTTTGGTTAGTCCTTAATAGCAAATTGTCATTCGTTATTCTCTGAGGCCACAATATTCTTAAAATACTGCAAAGACATCTATTGATGAATGCCTGCAATTTTTGAACTATTTCCCTTGTAAAGGTACCATGTTTCGCACCCATATAATAGAATGGATTTTAGGCAGCCGTCAAATATATTTAGTTTCGTTGCAACGCCAAGTGTGTTTGATATCCACACTTTACACAACATTGCATAGCTGCCCTTAGCTTTTTTTTATCGGCTTTTTACTTCAAGTATTCTACCACCATTAGTACTTGTAATGCTGCCTAGATATTCAAAACTGCTCACTTCACTGATCACCTGCTCATTAACTGCAAACTGAGATGTGTTTGCGGCATTAATTCTCCTCGTTTTTGTCTTGTTGATATTTGCTCGTAGTCCTACTTTAATTGATTCTTAAGTAAGGGAAGTTATGAAGGATTGCATATCTGAATTCCTATTGGATAGAAGGACTACGTCGTCTACATACTCTAGATGTGCTAATTTATTGTACATTCCCCAATTGAGTCCTGCAGCCACTATTTTAACGGAATCAAATATAACATCCATCACAGTTATAAATAGCAGCGGTAAAAGAGCACACCCATCATGCAAAACCCTGCATTTAGATTCTTTGTAGCTATTCCTAAGACTGTTAATGAGCTTTTGTGGAATACCTCTTGCATCAAGCGCCATCCAGAAAGATTCTCTCTTCACAGCATCAAAGGCTTTCTCGTAGTCTACAAAGCTCAAGTATATAGTTGAATTGAATTCAGCCGCTTGCTCAATTAAAATTCACACGGTACTAATTTGGTCTATGTATGACCTACCAAGATGAATGCCAGCTTGGATGTTTTCGGATGTGATCCTCTAGCGTTTCAGCTATTCTGTGTAGTATAATTTTATTAAATATTTTAAAAACTGCTGGTAATGAAGGATTAATTTTAATAAGAAGACAGAATCCAAATATCCTATGTGAATGAGTTAAAACCTAAGATCTGAGCCAAAATCAGATGATTAAATCTCAACAAGACCGAAATATCTCTGTCAGAAGGAAGTATAATGTCGTATATCATGCCAGGCGCACCTTTCAAAATTGAGCAATAAATATGTAAAGAAATGTGAATTGTCTAGCAAAAGTGGGATCGGTGATTGGTGTTCATACTACATAGTGTTATATGATCAACCCTTAGCCTGGCATTCGAGGTATAACGAGATCAATCTGAACAAAGGCAGTGATATAATTATCTAGTTGCATCCAGATTGATTGCAATGACCTAATTGGTGGTGGTTGAGACAATTAAGAAACTCCTGGGTTTCAACGAATGTAGAAAGGTAGCAATGCGAGATATTTACATTGCAAGACAAGAATATGGTAAATCCTTTCAATCTTTCAGGCCGAATTTGTCTAGACAGACACCAAAAATGCAATGGTACCAAGATACTAGTTAGTATTTAGAAATCGGGTTGGTTTAGAAGCGATAAAGTGGAATAGTATTTGGAATTTTAGTATGATCGGTTAGCTACTTATTGAACATAACGTTTTGAAATTGAGTTATTAAATTAGATCAACAGTAATCTGCAATTGGCACAATTAATGTCAAACCTAAATTGTAGTTTTTATTTTGTAAAGATCGTAAACTTAAGTCTTATTATTATGTATCAGTTTAATGCCACATCGAGAAAACTCTGTTTCTTTGGTCCTATTGTTTAAGGATTCGTAAAAATTTTAATTGCAATTATAAATGGAAATTGAGAGAAAATATCTTATTTATTAGCTTTTAGTGTGCAATCTCTCTCATCTCACTTGAGTTCAGCATCTTCATTATACAGCCCTTATAATTATATAACCTTAGGTATAATTATTTATTGTAAATTAAAATTAAAAAAAATAAAATGTGTACATTCATTCAAATTTATTTGTACTCATTAGCATAAAAGTACTTTTACAAGTACTTTGCCAGCCATTAAATACAAAAGACTTTCATTACGCAGCGCGGCTAACGAAGATGACGAAGTAACCAACATTTAAATAATTGTTACATTATGCCATATTTTCTTCGTTGCTTTTATTTTGGCTATAATATTTAATGTTGATTGGTTGTGTATAAGTATTTAAATTGCTACGAAAGTATTTATAATTTAGTATAATTTTTGGTTATACTTGTTTGTTGGCTGTTTTATTAGTTGGTTGCAAAGGAGATGTGTTTATTTTTTTTGGCCACCTAAAAAACTGGCAACACTTTAACTGGTATCATTGGTCTGATCATGATCTTCGATTGGTTGCGCTTTCTTTACATTTTGTGGTTGTTTTTTTTATTATTTGATTTTCCTTAAAGTTTGCGTGCAGAGTTTGCTGTGAAGATGGCTAAATTTAAGTTTGTGTACTCGTTGTTCATGTACAAGTCAACAAATGAGTACAACACTTTAAACAAATCAGAGGCTGTTTAATGGGTTTTTATTGTGACATATAACGTTACGATCAGTTTGGGTGGTATGGTTAGTAGGTCGTTGAAGTTGTAACTGGATTTCAATTCTTGTGTTCCTTTAGATTATAATAGTTGAAATTTCAGAATATAAGACTATATCTTTTTTGAATAAACATTAGCAAACGGTGGAAAGTTCTGCCTCGAGTAGACTTCAGGATCACTGAAGTGTTTTTCAAACAGAGATTCTGGAAACTAAGTATTCGCTGAGATTTAATATAGTCTCTACAACGGAGTGGAAATATATCTGTAAAGAAACACTGGAGAGTTCTGCCTCGAGTATACTCCAGGATCACTGCAGGGTTTTTCAAATAGAGATTCTGGAAACTAAGCATTAGCTGAGATTGAATGTAGTCTCTACAAATGAGTGGAAATGAATCTAAACGGATTAGTTTTAAAGTTGTTCAGTTTCGTAGGCGGAATGTGGGCCAGTGGGTGGCCCCTCAAAATTTAACACCTCGGATCTCAAATCCGTTTATGATCAGAATGAGCTGAAATATAAATAGTCCTTGAGAAGGTCTACAAATTCAAAACATAAACTCAACTACATCTCCTCTATAGCCATGTGAAATTTTGTTAAAATCCATTAAAAGTTACAGATTTATTTCCACATTTTTCAGTTTCTCCAATGTGTCGTATTTGCCAGCTTTGGATCATAGTTCCTCAAAACGAAAAAAACGCTTTACTGCCGCTCATCTGTGAATAGATTGACTGTACATTTGAACATAAATACCACTTAGGTGCTGTTCTAGATGAACATACAGTCTAATGTCAGAAAGGATGAGCTTATCAGAATGGATACTACTTTATGGCTTGCACTAGATTTGGTTTACCTCATTTCTCATCAGCGTAGGACTCATGAACTGTAATATTGGTTCCAGAATAGCCTGGTAACTATGTCTAAATCTGAAGCAGGGCATACTGCTTCATTAATAGTGACGTTCTCACGACAATTGGATCTTTGCTCCGGAAAGACCCGAGTCTCACTCGTCCAAAAGTGGTCAACTCAGCGACATTCATCTTTCATCAGCGTAGGACTGAAGAATTGTAGTATTAGTTACAGAATAAACTGGTAACTGTGGCTAAATCTGAACCAGGGTATTGGATCTTCGCTCCAGAAAGACCCGAGTCTCACTCGGGATAAGGTTAGCAACATAACGTCGTTCTCACTACAATTGAATCTTCGGTCCGGAAAAAACCGAGTCTCACTCGGCCAAAAGTGGTCAACTCAGCGACATTCATCTCTCATCAGCGTAGGACTGAAGAATTGTAGTATTAGTTACAGAATACCCTGGTAACTGTGGCTAAATCTGAACCAGGGTATTGGATCTTCGCTCCAGAAAGACCCGAGTCTCACTCGGGATAAGGTTAGCAACATAACGTCGTTCTCACTACAATTGAATCTTCGGTCCGGAAAAAACCGAGTCTCACTCGGCCAAAAGTGGTCAACTCAGTGACTTTCATCTCTCATCTGCGTAGGACTGAAGAATTGCTATATTGGTTACTTAATAGCCTGGTAACTGTGCCTAATCAGAACCAGGGTATTGGATCTTCGCTCCAGAAAAACCCCAGTCGGACTCGGGCAAAGGTTAAAAACTCAGCGGAGAAGGAAGTGGAAAAGCTTTAACACATCTTTTTCCACGTTGAACATGAAACGAATAATCTTCAGTTGATAAACAGATGCACTGCCTGAAGGCACCTTAGTTGTTCAACTTCGATAATGTAAATGTAGCTTTAGCATTATCATTATCAAGTGATTCAAGGATAAGGATCTAATATTATATTTTACTTGTAAATTAAGGGGCTTACATCTTCGACCAGTCTCACTATCCCCCTTGAGTAAATTCCTATTTAAGTATGTACCCTAAACCACAACTTACCCATAATTATTGAACACATTGAAAAGGGAAATTTTCCTTAATTGGCCAACTACCAGCTAACAAGCAGACGTCATACTTGCACCAACAAACTGCTAAACTATACGATCGGCATAGTTGTAAAGTGCTGTCTGTCTGTCTACCCCAACAAGTACTGGCAAACTGCCGCAATGTAAAACTAAAACTTATTTATTACACAACATTTCATTTAAGTAAACGCAAAAACAAAAATTATAATTTCCATTTAAAAGTTTATGATTCCGAACTTGGGTAACGAACAAATGAAGCCAATGTTTAAAATGTAATTTTATGAGTGTGTTATTATAACATTGGCACAAGTTTGTAAAGATGTGTTCATGATGTTTTTTTAAAGCTTCTGGTTAAAAATGAATGTCAAAAGTATTGTTGAGTTGTTTTGTTTTGTATTGTGTTGTACGTATGTTTAGCCCAAAGGGTTTAGCTGCTGATGATGTCCATAGCATACTTAAGAGTAAACATTTTGTGGATATGCCTCTGATACATTTAACGTAATAAAGTGTCTCTACCGATAGTGTCTGTGTGTCTGTCTGTGTGGCTGACGATGGAGGCGCGCATCCGTATTGTGGCATTGTCATGTAAGGAATTTTGCTTCTGATTTCATTTCATTGCTTTCAAGTTTATCTTCGACAGAATGTGATAAGATGCTGCCAGTTGCTTTGACTGTATACATTTGTGTTATTTTGAGATGGTGCCACTGTGGAGAATAATTGGAGTGGCCATATATTTATGTAGGGAATTTTATAAATGGCTTGAAAGTTCTGTATTTCGATATAGTTTCTCTTGCGTTTAGATTCTCAACAGGTCATTGATATTGAGTATGAATCTACTTCTTTGTTTATCGGCCATATTTTTGTAGACTCGAAATATGTGTTCCTACGACTCATTGACTCGTATTAATAGGTTCTCTATTATGCTAGGGGGAACCTTGCTTGATAAGTGTAGTATATTTCTGGTCGATCATCCCTTCATCTAACATTTGCCAGGTAATTCTTGGATCACGGAACTCGTGTTAGCTTTACTATTGATTGTCTCGGTATAGCTTTAGGAAATACTAAGCATTATCTTGTTACAAAAACCACAATTATCCTGAGAATCCTTTTATCAAACTATGACTTCATAAATTAGTGTTTAATCACCGCAAATAAGACAACACAAATAACATAAAAGTTCAAATACCTACAAGTAGTATCCGATTGGAGACTATCCCGGAATGACCACATTGAGTGCAGAGTGGTAAAAACACATAGAATATGGGCTTTCTACAGAAGAGCTATATGCTCAAATAGGTGTACTGACATGAACTACGGCCAATTCCAACGTACGCCTGGAGAGTAAATATGGTTGTCATCTTAGAGAAACATGTTAACATTAAACCTCTTCAAAATGTACAGAGACTGTACTGCATAAGTATACGTGATGCAGTGAGAACCACATCAACGAAAGATATTGAAAATACAGGTGAAATATGAAGCAGCCCTAGCTGCTAATAGATTGATGGTAATGGGAGAATCTGTAATAAAATATCAAACACCAAAAGCTAATAAAGATCCTACAAGAATACAAGATTACTACTGTTGGATGTGACAGAATTCAAACTAAATATGTTAACACTGACTTCATTACCAAAATATAGGAAGTGGAAGAAGAATGAAATGAAGAGACTAGAGTAACGAATGACCAATGAATCGATATAGATGGTTACTTACTTACTTAAATGGCTATAAACAACCGTTTAGGTCAGTAGCCTGGTTCAGAATAGTTTTCCATGCGCGTCGATCTAATGCGCTTCGCCTCCAGTTTCTAGCACCAAGTTTTGCAAGATCTTCCTCAGCTTGATCCTTCCACCGGAGTTTGGATCTTCCCCTTCTACATCTTCCTTCGAAGTTGAAGCTGCCCTAGCTGCTAATAGATTGATGGTAATGGGAGAATCTGTAATAAAATACCAAACTCCAAAAGCTAATAAAGATCCTACCAGAAGACAAGATTACTACTGATGGATGTGACAGAATTCAAACTAAATAAGGAGTGAGATCGAAAAATTCTTAACATACATATATGTTAATAAAAACGAAACCACTAAACTTACAGTTTTAATTTTTATTTACTTGATTTAAATTATTATTACAATTTACAAATTTTGAATGATGAAATTTTGATCCTTTTTCGGAAACCCTTCCATTAACGTTTTTATAGTGCTTTCTGTCACTTTGCTCGAACAGGTGTCAACCTCCGTTTAAAATCTACCACACTTTTGGACACCTTTTTTGTACTTTTCAATTCTCTTTTAACAAGAGCCCAATATCTCTCCACTGCCCTTAGCTCCGGGCAGTTTGGAGGATTTGCCTCTCTTGGTACAAATACCACATTATTGTTCTTTTACCACTCAAGAGCTTGTTTACCATAGTGACAGGATGCCAGATCAGGCCAAAAATAAGTGGACACACTAAGAAGTCTTATGAAAGGAAGCATCCTTTTTTGTAAACATTCCTTGATGTAAATTTCGGTATTTATAGAGCCCTTTGTAACAAATGATTGGCTTCTTTTGCCGCAACTGCATATTGCTTGCCATACCAAGAACTTTTTTTTGGAAAATTTTGTCTGCTTTTGGGTCCTAAACTTATCTTCAACATTCCCTCGAGCAGCAACAACATAAAATTTTTGACCAGGAAGTTGCGAAAAATCTGCCAGAACATACGTTTCGTCATCCATTATGCAGCAAGAATATTTTTTTATAAAAATTTACTTCAATTTCCGTGCTTTGTTTTTGGCCTCTAAAATTTAGCAGCGTTCCTGTCAGGAACTTTTTGAGCCTTGTATGTTTTTAAACCTGCATTAGCTTTAACTTTCCGTACCAAATACTCCGAGTACTGAGCTAACCGGGTTGCTTTCCTACCGGATGTGTTGGGAGCTCTTTTGAAAATGCTTTCTATTTTTTTGGCTTAATAAACATCATGTGGACCATTCCTTCTACCTGAACCAGGGTTTATATCAACGGAAAAGTTCTCCCGCTACTGTTTAATAACATTGGAAACAGTTTGACGGCAGACCTTTGATTGTTTGGCCAACTTTTTGTAGGACCAAGTTGGGTTTTGTTGAAAATATTTATTAATTTTATTACGCACTTTTTTCTCGTTACTCATTTTAATCAGATTAACAACAAATGAACATAATTGACATTAAACATTATAACTGACATATTTTACAAAGGTAAAAAAAAAATAAAATAATACTTGGGTTGAAAGTTTTAATGAAAAACGTGTGTTAAGAATTTTACGATCTCACTCCTTATGTTAACACTGAGTTCATTACCGTAATATAGGAAGTGGAAGAAGTATGGAATGAAGAGACAAGAGTAAGGAATGACCAATGAACCGATATAGATGGTGACTTACTTAGATGGCTATAAACAACACTTTAGGTCAGAATAGTTTTCCATGCGTGTGGATCTAATGCGCTTCGCCTCTTCCTCAGCTTGATCCTTCCACCGGAGTGCGGGTCTTCCCCTTCTACATCTTCCTTCGCTATCGAATTCGAATGATTTTCTCGTCGGAGCATTCTCATCCATTCGTATGACATGCCCTAGCCAGCGCAACCGTTTCACCTTGATGTCGATATCCTCGTACAACTCATATAGCTCGTGATTCATTCGATGGCGATACTCTCCTTCGACGCAGATAGGTCCATATATTTTGCGGAGAATCTTTCTTAACACTCGGAAGAACGAATACAAAGGAGGTTCTGAATCTAAATAGTCCAACACTTAGCTGACTAGTTAATATATTAAGTGGACATACAGAGCTGAAGTCTCATCTTGCTCGTATGTGTATGGAACGTTACGATCTGTAAAGCGTGTTAAGTCAAATTAGAGATAAACATTTGCATATGGAAACTATGTCAAACATGGAATATCTAAGGAATAAAAATTGGAAGTCACTGAGAAACTATATTGAGGGGGCTAAGATTTTAATCTAGAATACTTTTATTTTTATAGGCATATTGAAAATAACACTTTCCTAAAAACGCACAACATGACGAAATGACATATGAGTATATCCGAAACGGGTATGGACCTTTTTAATCGCCCCTATACTCCTAACCTAACATAATCACCACATTAAAGAGTAGAAATACACAACTTATCACTACACGTAACCTGCAACACTCTTCACCACTTAAACAAAGGAGGTTAATCTCCACATTGGGATCGTAATCGATGGAGTCCAAAAGATTTTGGGAGTGACCTCCTCATGCCACTGCAATCACACACAATTGTGAAGTATAAACCAGGAAGTATAGAGTAGCAGGATTGGTGTAGCGAAGTATGATGGTGAATTTCATTGAAATGGACATTGAAAATCTTTGTAAAAGTATTCAGATTAAAGGAGTAAAATACCACAATATTAAAATGTATGTTTATAAAATTAAATAAGAATATGGTCACCTTTAGTGTATCATCCTGTACAGGCAACAAAATAATATTTTATATGGACGAAAGAGAATAACATTAAATTTACTTTATTTCAAGTCAAGTGTTAAGATCAATGGCAATTCGATGTTATGTCAATTCTACACTCACTCAACTCGACGTCCGACAGACAGACTTCACCAATAACACAAATCGATGCGCATCTTTAAAATGTCCATGTCGGTGTGTCTCTCTGCCAGTCTGCCTGCCTGCTTGCCTGATTGTCGGTTGTTTTACTTTATTTACTTACAACAAGTAATATTGATAAATATTTGTTAAAGTTAATTTTCAAAAGATTTATGTTAAAGTACATATCTACTCTAACATACAAAACATTCCAATACCCCGTAACAATTTTTTCCATTCAAAATAAAATAAATTCAAGTAAATAAACATTTAAGTATTTCAATAAATACAAATCAAATAGTGAACTTTTTTTTTTTTTTTTTTTTTTTGGTTTAAAATCGTGTTTGAGTATTTGTGTAAGAAATAAAAAAAAGTTGTTAAACAATAAGTTTTTCGAAAAATAAACGTTATAGAATTTTAAAGGGCTATAAAATAAGCGTTAATTGGTTCAACAAATGTTTATACTCGCACTTGATTTCAAACAATACAAAATGTCTAATAAAAAATTCATTGAATCCACACACAAATTTCTTTTGTATTTGTTTTCAGTTGAAATTTTTAGGCTTTTTTCTGTTCTTTTTGTAGGTTTTGGTTTTTTATTTGTTAAGCGTTTTATGGCAGTGTTTGCTCGATATATTAACAAAATTTAATTGTATTTTGAACATGTCGTAAATAGCGGTGATTCTTTGAAACACTTGGAGAAATTTTATGTTTTTGAAAGCAGAAATTACGGAATATAGTTTTCATAAAAAAAACTTTATATTGTACTGTAACTCATTGAATATCTTTATTTAATAATCCCTTGTTGTTCCCCTTCATTTTTCTCAGTGTATAAATATAATTTCTCTGTATTTAGATGTTTAATCATCAAATAAACCTTTAACAAATTTCCTAGAAATGTCGCTCTTACAATTGTTTGTTCACAAACTGCCAGCCCCTGCACACGCTGCACTCGGTACAACAGTAGTCAGATTTCGATGGGTTTTTAAGTGGTTTTAACAAAACTATTAAAGAATTTTATTGTTATTTATTTTATTACAATATTTGTTTAAAGATCACCAAATAACAACAACGCCAACAATATCGATCATTTTACCGTCTGTTGGTGTTGCGTTCATACCAATAGTTGTTTTTTATGGGAATATTTTAGTGGGTTAATTAATAATAAAATAATAATAAAACAAACAACAACTTTGTGGTATGATGTGAATTGATATTTTTGGTATTTATTTATTTATTTATTGTAGACATAAACTAATTTCGAAGTTGTTATTGATGAGATCATTTTACACCTGTTAAGATGTGAATTCTTTTGATTTGTTTTCCATTGAAATATTCTTGTTATGTCGACGAATGATCGTTGTAATTTGTGTGGAAATTAGTGTAATTCATTTGAAAGCTAATAAAAAATATGTTTGGTGGTTAGATTTTGTAAGGTTTTTCTTGAAATTCAAATTCAAATTGATTCACCATCTAAAAATCTAACAAAATGAGTTAATTTTCTATAATTTTTTTATCACTATATTTAAAGGAGGATTTTATTTGAAGTTGTCTCGTTAATTATAGGTAGATATGTATGTAAATTGAAAGTATGCTCATTCGACAATTTTTATTGAAACCCTAAGGGTCATTATTACAACTTGCCTTTAAGTTCGTAATAGTAAAAGATAACTTTAAGCAATAGATAAAGCAGGTTTAAAGTTACCTATTACTATTACGAACATAAAGGCAAGTTGTTATAATGGTCCTATGTGTTATTAGGTGACATTTCCACTATATATAGTAAAACTACACTCAATTTAAAAAGTGTACTCTTACTGAGATACCCTTTAAATAATTCGGTATATCGGGAACTATTAGTAATATCGTATCACTAGGTAGAAGCTAATGTGTTTTCGAGTCGATTTACAGTTGTTCAGTTTCGTAAGCAAAGTGGGGGCCAATGGGTGGCCCCTTAAAGTTGGTCATCTAGGGTCTCACATTATGTTTTTTAAATCGCCAAAAATCCATTTATAATCAGAATGAGCTGAAATTTTAAATATAAAAAGTCCTTGATCACCTTACTTGTGTTGGTGATCTTTTTTAGTTCAAGAGATATTTAGGTTTACTTTTTATATTTTTTTTAATTTAGCTTGATATGGAGGCCCTCCGTACATTATAATCAGAATTTTATTGCAGATATATTTCTGATAACATTTTGAACATAATAAAAACAACTTGTTACCTCGTTCCTAAAAAAAAAATAAAAAGGTCCATGTTTTTTACGTTTTTTTTTTCTTAAAAAAGTCCCTATATTTTTTCTTTTATAAAAATGACTTTAAATCAATTCCTATATTTTAAATTTCAGCTTATTACGATCATAAATGGGTTTTTGGGGATTTTTTTTTTAAATATGACCAATTTTGATGAGCCTCCATTTTGCTAACAAAGCTGAACAAATGTAAATTAACTCGAAAACACCTCAGGTCATACCATGTGAAATTTTGTTACGATACCTCCAATAGTTCCCGAGATTCGGAATTATTTCAAAAAAAAAACGTTTCTAAACCATTGTGCAATTATAGTAAAACTATGAAAGTATTTAAATAAAATGAATTTTACTTATTTAAAAAGTACCTACCAATAATTACCTCCATTGTATTCACATTCACTCAGAAATATATACATGTGCTCTATTTCATGTTTCTAGGTACAGTTTGATTCCAACGTCACTCTGATGCTCATCACAAAACTTTTATATACACTGTTATATAGTTCGCCGGGTCAGGTATAGAAATCGATATATATCGATTTGAAATATAGTTGTACATGTTTACCATAACCATTTCAACATTTTTACAAGTTTTTTTTTAACTATATTATGGTTACTGTAATTATGTATATCATTGCGGAAACCATGATATGTTTAAGTTACCATTCACATGATTGTAGCAACCATTTTTATGATGTATTACCTCACCATATTGTGTTATTCTTGGATTATGATATAATTCATCCTGAACATGATTGCCTTAACATATATTTATTTACTACAATCATATAAATATTTTTAGGTAAACAAAAATTACAATTTTGTCGATTTCGAATAGCAACCGAATTGGAAGAATTCCCAATAGGGTATTTGAAAAGTTGATTTCAAACGACAGACGGACCGACGTACATGGCTATATCGACTCCGCTATCTATAACGATCCAGAATATATATACTTTATGGGGTCGCAAATGAAAAATGTAGAAATTACTACTCATGGTGAAGGGTATAAATATGAGTGATCACAGATTGAGCTTACTTTGTCTAGAATCGCTGTATTTACAAAGTTATTAACGATTTAAGTTGAGTTTTTTTTTATGTTTAGAAATCGTTTTGTTTGCTATCACCCCGTGATAAAACGTCTTATTTAAATTTGTCAAAGCATGACTCGTAATTCAATTTAAGAGCCACTGATGGGAAAACATTTGTAAGACGGCCGCAGGGAAAGAGGGTGGACCCTAATTACACAGATCAGACAGTAAAGTTTGGTGGTGTCAATATAATGGTGTGGTACAATTCATAGCATAAAATATGCTATAAATTCCATTCAATCATATTAAATGGTGTTATATCCAAACGCTAAGAAAAATATGCCCCTAGTTTGGATAATCCAAGTTGCCTGTTATTCGCCAGAACTCAATCCCATACAAAACTTATGGAAAATTGTGATCGCAAAATACGGATAGCACGAAGATGGGATTGTTATATGGGATGTAGTAATAAAAACAAAGGATATTCAAAATACTAAGTTATTAAAAGGGTCAGTGTGTACAATTTTTTGTATTTTTTTTTTGATTTTGACCCATTTATGAAATATTTGGAAAAGTATCCATTGCATTGTCAACCATTGTATTTTTAGAAATATATTTATATTTATCCTAATATGAATTATACTTGAATACCTTTCATACCTAAACAATTTATGCAAATCGCTTAAATTTACATAAGACCCTAAAATTATTGTTAAATTTTTTTTGTTTTGCTTTTATATTGCCTGCATTTCATTATGTATTTTATTAAATTGGCTTTTTGTTTATGTTACTTTACTTTCAAATCTATGAAAATGTATATTTTGTGCTATTTTTGCAACAAATGAAAAATATAAAAAAAACTAATCGACATGGCATAGAAATGTATACAAAAAAAACTTTACACGAAACTACACAGTGTAAATTAAGGCTACTACATTTTGACCCCAGACTCAAGATTGTCTGCGCAATAGATTTAATTTGAAATTTAAAGTTTTTCTTTGAAAAATGTGTCTGCTAAAAATGTAAAAAAACATTAAAGACATTTTATTTGCTACAAATGCACTCAAAGAAAAACTTGTAATATGAAATGAAATCTATTGGGGAGACAATCTTGTGTGTGGGGTCAAAATGTAGTAGCCTTAATTTACACTGTGTAGTTTCGTGTAAAGTTTTTTTTTGTATACATTCAAAGAAATGGATGTCGTTGAAAATTTTTGAAAAAAATCATAAAACATAGAGTGGGGTGAACATAAAATTACACTTTAGATTACAAAAGGACACAAATGACAACTGACTCTCCCATAGATTACTTCTGATGGGTAAAATAACTACTTTCTAAAGTGCAGTATAAAATGAACTTTTGAATTGACTACACTTTAGATTACTTAGAGACTCTTAAGTGACAATTGACTACATGCTAGATTACCTGGGATGTATAAAGAACCCAAATGACTTCTTTATGCACTACTAAGAGCATATACGTGTCAAATGACCCAAAATATTTAAATTATATCAGACAAGGTATGAGACATTGGTGAAAATGACTGTCATGTAAAACTGCTCAGGGTACTCAGTCATTGTACAGCCTCTGCCCTGGCCAGTAAAAATGTAATTTAAAAAATACCATAACTTAACTATAGATTTTCTTTTAACTAGAATAGCAATGCAGTAAATTAATATTAAATAACTTTACAAATTTTCCAAGTGTAGGTGTTATAACAAAAATAAAATAAAGAAAAAAAACTAAAATAATTTAAAAATGTTTGCATTTGGGCGTATTTTCATACCCTTTGTTGTTGCTATAGCTGCTGCTGCTGTTGTAGTTCTCGCTTTGGAATTGTACAAAAACTGACTGACTGATTTGAACAGTAAAGTTTAAGCAGCTGTACGCTGTACGAGTTTGAGGCCTGTTTTAATCGATCTATAGTTTAATGATTAAGCACGCGTATTGCTGCAATACTTATTCGTACTAACTCGTAGTAGTTTCGATATAACAATAATAATACAAAAATTGTAGATATATTGTTAAATAGAAAAACTATGTTTAGTTTAGCCAGTAACCAAATGCCTAGACTTTACAAGACGATCAACTTAGGTTTGCATATATATATTTAAAAAAAAATGCAAGGAGATCATGACGCAGCGCCCAGGTGTACACTAAATACTCGTTCGTTACTATTTGTATTTCTTGAAAAATAGAAATAAATAAAACAGATACTGATATACCCAGATCATATGCATGTGCTGTTGTTTAGTTTCACTTTAGTTTTAGAGTTTAATAAAATGTTTTAGTTTTTTTGTAGACTTGTAGCCTTTTTTATTCGTAGTTGTTTGTACTTAAAGTTAGACTTTTATTTATATTTAGTTGCATTTTTCTGTTTGGTGGGGCTTTTGCATTTTGGTTTAATAACAAATCAAGTTTGTAAATTGCTACCAGGTATAGTTTTAATCAAGTTTGTGCAAATGCAAATGTAAATAATGTAAATGTGACCAGAAATATACATACATAGGTAGTTTACGTTAGTCCTTATCTTAGGACCCTACTTGTAGGTTTATATAAACATGCATTAAAGTACTTACTGTTAATTGTAGACTTTAAAATTCATCATATTTTAACCCTCTAATCCCCAAACTTTAAAAAGCTAAAAAAAGAGTTTTCGAATAATTTTTTTAGGGTAATTATATCCAATAAATTAAGAACAGCCATCAGAAACTAATTTGCAAATTAAGTTTAGGAACCAGGTGAAAAAACGTGAAGAGTGCCTCAGGGCATTGTTGCCGGTTTAGGTGTAAAAAACAATATGATACGGTTTTATTGAAAAACTAATGAAAAATATACAAAAAGTAAGAAAATATGTTTTACTTTCTACGATGATACTCATAAAAACAATTTTTGCCATTTGATAAGCATAAATGAAGATAGTATTTTGAGCAAACACACTGTGTTTCCGACTTTTTGCATAGTTTGTACCATCGTTTTTGCCTAACCAATTGTCTAACGGACGCTTTTTCGCCAACTTTTGAACTTCCTGGCTGTGGATCTTCTTGTGGAGTACCAACTGATCATGAGTTAAGGCGGAAAATTTAATCTGTCTTTGGTCTCTATCTGCCATTCCTATCATTTTTTTATATAACAAAAAAGTGAAAAACTATACACTATAACACGGCGATAAATTTAGCCGCCACCCACAACAGTGCCCTGAGGCACCCCTTAGTTTTTGCGTTCTCAACACAATTTTTGGTTATTGTTTAACATTTACAAATTCATATTCATAGACTAAAAGAAGAATATCTTATCTTAAACCTTTCACGACCATAAGACTAATTTTTGAACAATTCTTGAACACAGTACCAATATAACTGTCAATTTTCAAAGATAGTAAAAAATAAAAGCTGTAACCGAACTTGTTTTAATCTAAACTCATTAATAAGAGACACGTTTACGAACTAATTAAAATGGAAACCATTATTTTTTCATTTTTTAGTTATTCAATATTTTTGTGTTGGGACACCAGAGTCCTCGTGGTCGTCAAAGGGTTAAAAAACATTGATTAAAGAAAAAAAAAAAAAAAAAATCACATAAAATTTCACGTGCTAAAATGACATCAATCACAAAACAGCTGATAGAACAAAACCTAAAAGTCATAATACATTTCGACCTTCGAGGGAAATGTTAACAAATTTATAAAAAAACACCGTTAAATTTTAAAAAAAAATTATAATTACTTTTTGAGATAATTGGTGTTTTGTAATGCATGCCTTGAGGCACTCTTGCGGGTTAGAGGGTTAAATTGTATTAATATGTACAAATCTTAAATTTTAAATTCAAATACATATAACTTTGGATTCAGTCATTGTTTTTAGACAATTCTCTTTGTAATTGATACATACATTTGTTGGTAGTCCAACAAAGGAAAAATTGAGAAAATCGGGATATATTTTCGATCCGCTGTTATCAAAAAAACTGGAGTAGGGTGGCTAAATATGTTGAATATTTAATTGTCAAATGCGAATATCTCCTAAGCTATAAAACATAGCTACGACAAGGTTTTCGATAAAAAGATTCTATATACATATGTAATGTTTTTGAAATGAGAACACAAACGAAGAAATAGGATCGTTTTAAAAACTTAAACTCGAAAACACTTCCTCTTTGCGCATGTGTAATTTCATTTAAACCGGAATAAGTTTAGAAGTTACAGATTTATTTCCCTCTTCTTTTTATACCACTGTGCAACTTCGTTCGCAAAGAAATATGGACCCAAAATACACACCAAACAGTGAATTTTTTGGAATGCATTGGATGATCTTGGATCTCATTAGGACTGGTATTGTCCCAAATTCGGCAATAAAATGATTTTCAATACAATTTTATCATTTGCACATGTTGTTGAACGCTATATCCGTCTAGAGTGATTTGACAAAACAAACTGTAGCTTCAACAATATGGCCGCTATGAACTGTCATAGTTTGGAAGACCCTTTTTGTGTTACTTCTGTAGCCAACAAACATCTTCCTCCCATCTTTGCCGTTTAGCTGAAGTATTCACCACTTCTGCGTTGGCGGTATGATTATAGCCCTTTAGTTTAGCTAGGAGTCTCTTGGCCCACTCTAGCGACAATTTTTCACAAAACATCTCGTCATCGCTGTATCTTTACAAAAGCACTTCTCTAACTAGTTTTATGCATTGGGGGTCGCTGATGCCTTGATCGACAGTTGTGTGTAAACTGGAAGAGCCCTAAATCAAAGGCTGTGCCAATCTAGGAAGATGTACTTTAGAGGAGCCCGACAACTGGATGGAGGGTTCCTCCTATACAACTGCCACATGGATGGTAACAATACCATTGGATGCAGGGGTTTTGCTGGCTTGACATTAGCAACAGCTTGGTCAGTCTTAGAAGTACTTGTTTTTAAGGCCACAAACACTTTATGCATTTTTTAGGGACTACTGGCAGGATTTTAAAACTGCTTTCTTACTAGGTTCAAAGAGACCAACAAGCCACTCAGTATAGAACAGACGCTTTTCATGGGTTTTAGTGCTTAACCCTTTAATGCTTAAGCATGCCTCAAGGCACTCATAGCAAAAATGCCAATAAAAAACAAAAACAAAAACAAACAAAAACAAAAACTTTGAAAGCTTTTTAAAATATTTAAGTACGTTTTTTTTAATGAAAAATCAGTTATCAGTTATATTTATTTACATTTATTGTAATTTTTGCGATGAATTCCTTGATGCATGTTAAGCATTAGAGGGTTAAATTCAAAGATTCAGTTGAACTATTGTATTGATTGTCCTGTCTCAGTGGTATAAAATACATACATACATACAGACAGCACATGGAAGCACAGACGTCTACCAGGTGGTCTAGGAAGTACTTAATTTCGAGCTCGTCTTGACACTCAAACTGACATGGTTGGCTCTACCGGCAACAGCCAGCCGGGCAGAGCTGTTATCTGGCAGTCCGGCCCAAGAGTCATTGTACTTAAGTCTTCATAACGCAGAAGTCAAGTTATTTATTATGTATGACTTAAAAATGCGTGATTTTTTTTTTTCAAATTTTTATCTCTTATTTTGAAACAATAGTGCAATATAAATTTATTCAAAGTATGGGCCATTGTAAGCTATGACCATCTTTCTGGCAACATATGGATTCCGAGCCAAAAGAACTGTTTATCTTTTAAGGCCAATAACGAATCAAGCCAATTTTGGTTACTCTGTTCCAAAGTAAATCGTATTCCAGAGAGATCGTTCTGCATCGACTGAAACAAATAGTATTCGGACGCGGAGCACGGTCTGTACTATAAAGCGGTTGAGGCAAAACTTTTCAAAAATTCAATTCTAAATACTTTTGCTATATCGTCTCATCTCTAACTTCGTATCTAGTCTAATCTCGTCTCTATCTCGTCTTTAGTCTGGTCTATAGCCTGGTCTCTAGTCACGTCTTTAGTCTCGTCTCTATTCTCCTATCTAGTCTCCTATTCAGTCTCGTATCTAGTCTCGTCTCTAGCCTCGTCTTAAGTCTGGTCTCACGTCTCGTCTCTATTCTCCTATATAGTTTCGTATCTAGTCTCGTGTCTAGTCTTGTCTCTAATCTCGTCTCTAATCTTGTCTTGTCTCGCCTCTAATCTCATCTCTAATCTTGTCTATATTCTTGTCAATAGTCTCGTCTATAGTCTCATTTGTAGTCTTATGTATTGCCTCATTTATAGTCTCGTCTCTTGTCTACTTCATAGCATCAACTGAAATCGCGTCTTCAGTATCGTCTCTAGTCTCATCTCTAACATCGTCTCTAGTCTTATCTCGTCTCTAGTCTAATCGCATTGTCATGATGGAATATTACGGTTTCAAGGCTGGCCGCACATTGTGGGCTATTTTTGGACAATGCTCGCTTCAAACTAATCAGTTGCGTTCGGTACAGGTTCCCTGTGATGGTCTGGTCAGATTCCAGCAGCTCATAATGCTTAGATAGGAACCTTTTGCTACCACCAAATACACAGAATTATCTTAGCGTCATGGATATTTGGCTTTGTTGTCGTAATGAATCCATTTTTCATCGCAAGTAATGATTCGTTGCAAAAATGATTTTCTTTTATAACGTTCAAGCATCATTTCAATTCGTATGGTACCCTTTCACTGATGTAGGATGAATCCTGCTGCTCGCATTTTTGTAATTGCTGTTTGAGTAGCTCCAATGATTTTGCAAGCTCTTGTTGAGTTTTACAACAATCATCATGGAGTAATGCCTGCAATTCTTGTTCTTCAAACTTTTTCCGTGTCAAAATCACCACTTCTGAACCGAACATACCGTTTCTCGCACGTTAAAACCGATGGAACACATTCACCATAAGCTTTGGTTATCAATCGGTGTGCTTCAAATTAAGGAAGTTAAGCAAAACTTCTCGCATATGACGCTTTGTTGGTACAAAATTCGACATTTTCGAAGCAAAAAAAACTTTGCTAGTGTAAACAACAAATGTTCAATAACTATGTGAGAATAAATGACAGATATGTATCCTTCAACATGACATACAAGTTATTAAAAACTAAAACCGCGTTCAAAGGATAGCCATCTATTGTAAATCCCGCATATTTAAGTCATACACCCAATATTAATTAAAAATAATGTTAGTATAACTCGGGTACAACTTGATCGTTCATCGGATAAATCGTTATCAAGTAATGCTTGGCAATGAATGCTCATTACAAATAATTTAGCCCATCTATTGTAAATAAAGGGTTTTTCAATACAAACGTTTTTTTAAATAAAACAAAAACGGTTTTGGATATCAATGAAATTCTTTATTCCTGTGAAAGACCGTTCGATGCCATTATGTATGAACTCGATTTATTTTGCATGGCCACCACGGGCACGCTTGCAGAAGTCCAGACGCTGAACCCAATTTTCAACGGTTTTCAAGCAGAAATCGGCAGATACTGCTGCAATTTCACGTTCGATATTCGTACGAAGTTCATCAATCTTCGCTTGCTTGTTGGCATAGACCATAGACTTGACGTAGCCCCACAGGATATAGTCTAACGGGGTCAAATCGCACGACCGAGGCGGCCAATCGACTGGACCTTTTCGTGAGATAACACGTTCTCCAAACGTGGTTTCCAATTGGAACCACATGTCCTCCAAGTCCATATCATCCAATTGGGGCCAAAAATATTCTGTTGTCATTGAACGGTAGCGATTCTCATTCACAGTAACGTGACGGTCTTTATCATCACGGAAGATGTACGGCCCAATCACGCCGACGGCCCATAAACCGCACCAAACCGTAATTTTTTTGGGATGCAATGATGACTCATGTAGTAAGTGTGGATTGCTGTCTGACGAATAACGCATATTTTGCTTATTGACGAAGCCATTCAGCCAGAAATGAGCCTCATCGCTGAAGATGATTTTTCGATGAAAATCCGAATCATTTTCAAGTTGTTGTTCAGCCCAATTCACGAACATACGACGCTTCTGGTGGTCAAGCGGCTTCATAACGACGTGTGATAGACACATTTGAGCTTTCTTCAACTGAAGCCTCAGCGGCAGCAAATATGGCGTCGTTGCTGTCCCTATCGGTCTATTTTTGTAGCGTCCTTTTTTGAAAAACCCTTTACGTTAGTTGTGAAGAAAATTTAATAAAATGGTTCTACAATTCTTTCCGATTTTTCAAGGCAGTGAGTGAACTTTTGTAACCCTGTTAATAACAACATCTGTAGAGTGACACTTATTCAACCTCGATAGACTGCAGATCTTTATAGATTTTTTTTTGCAAAAAGTTTATGACTGTACCCCGACTCTATTAAAACAAAAATCATACTTGATACAATTTAATTGCGGCAGTTTTTAAGAAACTGACACACCCCAACACCAAACTGACTGTTATAGTAACAGCAACTAACAAACAACACAGCAGTCAGATATGATGGTGATTGTAATGGGTGCTGGTTCTGCTGTTTCTTTTTTTTATACTGAAATAAACTGCATTTATTTATTTCTAAACTTTTTTTGTTTTTTTTTTTTTATAACAGTTCAGTTTAATTAAAAACAATTGTGGAAAACTAAAACTTGTTTTTCAAATTCTTAATCATTCTAAAAAAACAACAATCGCACAATATAATCATAATTCTATTGATAAATTAAACACAAATAAACTTTCCAATTCCTATACTTATTTAAAATAAATTGATAAATTAAGTTGCTATTAAAGAATGAAAAATTAAAAAAATACATATAAAAATTGTGTACCCTTCTAAAAATTATTAATTTTAGTTGTTTATGCTGAATACTCCAGCTATTAAGGTTAATCAAAGACCCCCATAGGAGACTTTATTTCCAACAAATCTTTTTGTTTAATATAAATTGTAAAACAACAACAAAATAAACAAAATTCTTTTCAGAAATAAAAGCAACTAATTGTCTTGAACTGTAAACTGCAGACTTAAAGACAATTCAAAAACTTTATTTAGGGTCTACCTTTCTTTTTCTCTTTTTTTCTCCTAGTGTTTCTAATCTTTGTTATCGATTTCAGTTTAAAGCTTATTAATTGCTTGGCTTTGCTGACCATCTTGGTTCCTACTTGTGGTCTACTCTAAAGTTGATGGTCACTCACTCAGTCAGTTACTTACCGACTTGCGTTTGAAAAAAAAATGTGTTGAAATTATGATGATGAGGCAGAAAATTATGTTTATCTACAAAATTTGTTAATTTTTTTTCAGTATGAAAAGAAGATTTTTAGATTTTTTGATTTTTAATTTTCTATTTAAAACGGCATGAAAAATCTTTTAAAACACCATGAATTTTTGTGGCATCAACATTGATTTTGTTCAGGTATGTATTGGTTTGTTGAACTTGTTGTACTACAACAAATCAGTTTCGATTATGTGTGTGTTGTTTTTGTTGTTGTTTCTTTTTTTGATTTTTGGCTGTTAACAATTTATTGATTGATCATTGTTTGTCAGTTGTTCACAGTTGGAATTCGACAATACTAATTCTTCTTGTTTTTTTTTATAATTCTTTTAGATTCTGTTGTTTTTTTCATTAATAGGATTAGCTGTTTTGCACAATAATGTTTATTAGAGTTACAGCTAGAAAGGGTGTTACAAAAAGTTAGAGGGATTTTATTATAATTTATCAATATTAAAAACACTGTAAGTAGGGTAGAGTATGAACCATTTGCCACTTTTTCCAATACGCTCTCTTATAACTCTTTCAGCCATGGTTTTATGTGTATAAGTTTAAGATCAGAACAATTGCATTTTAACTTCAATCAAGGTTAGTTTATTATAAAAAGTAAGATAAAATAAATCAAAACTAATTCCAAGGTTTTTTGTAGAGTGCAGGCTAATGCAGGTTTAAAAACATACAAGGCTCAAAAAGTTCCTCACAGGAACGCTCACAGGCCAAAAACAGAGCACGGAAAATGAAGTCAAATTTTATAAAAAAAATATATATCTGGTGAATAATGGATGACGAAACGCATGTTCTGGCAGATTGTTCCCAGCTTCCGGGTCAAATTTTGATGTTGCTGATGGTCGAGGGAATGTTGAAGAAAAGTTTAGGACCCAAAAGCAGACAAAATGTCCCAAAAAGTTCTTGGTATGGCAAGCAATATGCAGCTGCGGCAAAAGAAGCCAATCATTTGTTACAACGGGCTCTATAAATACCTAAATTTACATCAAGGAATGTTTACAGAAAAGGCTGCTTCCATTCATAAGACTTCATAATTTGTCTACTTATTTTTGGCCTGACTTGGAATCCTGTCACTATGGTAAACAAGCCCTTGAGTGTTACAATAACAATAATTTGGTATTTATACCAAGGGAGGTAAATCCTCCAAGTGGAGAGATTTTGGGCTCTTGTTAAAAGAGAATTGAAGAGCACAAAAAAGGTGTCCAAAAGTGTGGTAGATTTTAAACGGAAATGAACTACCTGTTCGAGCAAAGTGACAGAAAGTACTATAAAAATGTTAATGGAAGGGTTTCGGAAAAAGGTTCAAAATTTCAAGGTTCAAAAAGCCATTATTTGCTGTGACCTTTTCCATCTTTCTGGCAACATATGGATTTCGAGCCAAAACAACTGCTTATGTTTTGAAGCCAAGAACGAATAAAGTTTTCCAGCGTTTTCCAGAGAGACCGTTCTGCATCCATCGAAACAAATAGTAGTCGGATAAGGAAAGGTCTGGACTATAAGGCGGGTGAGGCAAAACTTCCCAACCACTTCTAAATAGTTTTTGGCAGGTATTGCGTAATGTGGTCGAGCGTGATCATGATCGAATATTCCGAATATTCTGGGCGTTTTTCGGCCAATGCAGGCTTCAAATTAATCAGTTGCATTCGGTACAGATTCCTTGTGATGGTCTGGCCAGATTTCAGCTGCTTATAATAGATAGAAACCTTTTGGTCCCACCAAATACAGAACCTTAGTGCCATGGATATTTGCCTTTGGTGTCAAATCGCCTGGTTGGCCGGGCTTCACATACGATCTCCTACGCTTCGGGTTATCGTAATGGACCCATTTTTAAACGCAAGTAACGGTTCGGAGCAAAAATGGTTTTTTAGCATTTCCGACATGCAAAATCGACATTCAAGATCTCTCCGCTTTAACCCTGCTTTTGGAGTATTCCTGCTGTTGGCAAACTTTTTGAAATTTCTGTTTGAGTAGCTCCCAATGATTTTGCAAGCTTTTGTTGAGTTTGACAACATTCTTCATGGAGTAATGCATCTAATTCTTGGTCTTCTAACTTTTTTGGCTGGATTGTGTCTTCCGTATCAAAATCACCATTTCTGAACCGTACAAATCATCTCTCGCACGTTCACCATAAGCTTCGGTTAGCAATTGGTGTGCTTCAGTGCCACTTTTATTCAAATTATGGAAGTAAAGCAAAACTTCCCGCATATGACGCTTTGTTGGCACAAAATTCGACATTTTCGAAGCAAAAAAAAAAGACTTGTTTACACTATAATGTTCAATAACTAAGTGAGAATAAACGACTGATATGTACCCTTCAAAATGACGCGTTGTGAATCCTGCATTTTTATGTTATACACTCAATAGTTAGTAGCATAATATTTTACTTTCTGAATTCATATGCCCCAGTTTTTATAGGATCAGTAGGAAGAGGATACATTTATCTTACCCCCATTTTTTCAATCTCTGGTTATTTTTTATCGAGACAAAATACTGACAATTCTCATACAAAAATTATATTAATTGGTAGTATGTATATTAGAGTATAAGTATGTATATTGACTATATTTGGGTTTGTTTGAAAGGAAAGAAAGGCAGAAAAGATGAATCTTTGCAAATCGAGAAGATTACCAGTAAACTTCATCCGAGAATGGTTAAAAAATCTCTACCACGACTATAGAGGAGGTGTTGTAGAGCCTATGTTTTGAATTTAGACTTGCAACACTAAGGTGGAGCGGAGCCTCAAGGCCCCAAATTAGAGTGTCTCGGTTATATTAAAAAATAATAATTATGCCAAATTTTTGTTCTCGATGATGGACTTATCATATTATGTTGCTCTCGGCTTATGGATATCATAATCTGAGAACAACATATTATGATAAAATATTTTTAAAATATCACAAACATATACTTGTTTATCATATATATGGTTAATACAATCATGTGAATCGTAAATTAACCATATTATAGTTACCACAATCATATAAATTGTTACTGTGACTATAATATTGTTAAAAAACTTTTAAACATGTTGAAATGGTTACAGTAAACTATATTTTTTTCTGCGTATAGTTACACTGTGCTTTATATAGCTGTTGTAAAGTATACAAAGTAATTTCAATAAATTCCTAACTATTAATGTAAAACCCTTTATTGGAACTTACAAGCATGTGTGTTGGTTGCATTTGTTCACATTGTTTCATTGTTGTCCATGATCAATACAAACAAATTATAGGGTACATATTACAAATTTGTTGTTTTTTTTTTAATTAAACTTTAATTATTTTTAAAAGTCATGATCTGCTGGATGAATTTCTTAAAAAAAAAAACTAAATTTGTTGTTGATTGATGTTTGATATTAAACAGCTGGAGCAAAGCCTGGCGTTTTTGTTAATTAAATTTTATATTACTTAAAGAAGGTAACACGCTTAAGTAAAGACAACTGCGTAGTTGGAGTTAAAAAACATTAATAAGGTCTTAAAAGTAGACTGAGTTCATTTTTAATAAATATTTGAAATGATTTTACTAGAATTTTGTAACAACAAACTACAACGAATAACATAAATGAAAGTCATTACGTATTTTCGTTGCTTGCTGTTACAAAGATAGAGTAAGGGCAAACAAATATTAAAAAATACTAAAGGCAAAAGATTATTACCACTACATAATCGTAATATTTGACGAAGTAAGCTGCAATTTATAGTTTTTTCTCTCTGTATTAGTATTAAACTAATGGAACATTTTATATATTATGACAATTTGTAAAATAAAATTGTTCATTATTTAAAATTATTATAACTCATTTTTATTCCACCTTTAAAATAAATTTTTTAATTAAATATTTTACTCTTAACAAAGATAACTTGGTTAAACCTCATTAATTTTTGCTTTTTTTTCTCATTCTAGAACTACAATTCTAATCATTCAAAATACAAATCTACATTCTACGTTATAAGCAAGCTAAAGGTAAGTACATAAATATAACAATGAAAAATAACTAAATGTTAATGTAAAATATTCTATTCAGAGAATAGATAAATTTACATTTCTATGAACTTTAAAAAATCGTTTTTTTTTACACAAAATATTTACTAGATTTTATTCATTTATGTGAAACAGACAAAACAGAATCCAACAACGAATAAAACTGTTGTTTGTGGTACAAAGTAATAGTACAATACATGAAATAATGAATTAATTATAGGTACTCGTACATTGAGTATTTAAAAATTAGTGTAAGTTTGATTTAAATAATTAAAATACGACAGGAAATTAAAAATTATTTTAAAAGGGGGCTGGGGAATAAGAAAATTGTGAATGACTGGAAAGTCGGGGCTAATGTGAGTTAATTTAAGCCAAATTATCAAACAAGTAAGATAATATAGACGGACGTAACCAACCATATGATTCCCAACGCCAGTACAAGTAAATTCTAATAATTTTTATAGAAAATAGTTGTGGAAAACAAAGAAGAAATATAAGTTGAATTTTGTTTCAACAGCAACATATGCAAGAATTTATGTTTTTTAAAACATGGGTCTTATCTAGAGTGTCCAAAAAACCGGCAAATTCAAAAAACCGGTTTTCGGTTTAACCGAAAACAGTGTTATATAAAAAAACCGGTTTCGGTTTTCTCATTCTAAAAAAACCGGGTTCGGGTTTGTCTTTCTAAAAACCGGTTAACCGGTTTTTTCTAACAAATAAATGAATATTTTTAAAAATGTTATCAAAATATTTTTAAGTTATATGTTCAAATAAGCTTTACAAAGTATTTCGTTAAAACCGGTTAACCGTCTTAAAAAAACCGGTTTGTCAAAAAACCGAAAAGTTAAAGAAAACCGAAACCGGTCGGTTTTACAAAGATGAAAAAACCGGTTGACCGGTTTTCGGTTTCGGTTTTGGATACTCTAGTCTTATCCATTAACAAATAAGGATCTATCCATACAATACTTAGTAGTGAGATTTTTATTATCATAAAACTAAATTGTGCGGTATTTAATATTGTTAAAACAATTTATCAGAGATCTAAGGTCGTTAAAGTAGATTTTAGAAGTAGGTCGTATATGGGGGACCAGGGTCAATTATCGAAAATCTTGTACAGTGATTTCTGCCTATTATACACTAATGTGTCTTGTTCCAAATTCCGATATCATAGTTTTTGAACTTTATTTAGGCCCCAAATTAAAAAAAGTACCAAAAACGTACTTTTTCAAAAATTCGTCACCTTGATTGTTTTAGAAATATAGTGTATAAGAAAGAAAATTAAAAATAATTGCTTTTTAAAAAAGTACTTTTTTGGTACTTAAGCAGCAATAGGGAATTTTTTCATGTACTTTAGTTTTTTTTTAACAACAAAAAAATGTTCTAAAAGTCTAAGAAAACCAAGGAATACATAGTTAATAATTTAAAGATTTTAGCAATTTTTTTAAGTACCAAAAATAGTACTTTTTGAAAACACTTAAAAACAAGAAAAAATACCAAAAAGTGCTATTTTTAAATTAAAAATTTTTTGTTGTTTTACCTTTTAGTGGAATATACAAAATTTTCATATTTTTAACAAACATTTGGGAAGTTTTAGGTTTGATTTGAAAAAAAGTACTAAAAAGAGTTTCTTTCAAAAACACAGCTTTTAAATTTTATAGTATTTTTTTAATTGATCGGCAATAGAAATTAGTGGAAATCTAAAGAAAATTTAAATTGATCAAATAGTAAATATAAAATTATTGTTTATGCAAAAATAACTTGTTTAGAAGTACCAAAAGTACTAAATTTTCGTTCTATTTTCATGCTCTTTAGTACTATTAGACACTAATGTGTCTTGTTCCATATTCCGATATTAAAATTTTTGAACTTTAGCCCCCAAATTTAAAAAAAGTACCAAAAACGTACTTTTTTAAAAATTCGTCACCTTGATTGTTTCAGTAAAATAGTGTATAAGAATGCACATTAAAAATAATTGTTTTTAAAAAAAGTACTTTTTTGGTACTAAAGCACAAATAGGAAATTTTTTATTGTACTTTAGTTCTTATTGACAACAAAAAATATTGTAAAAGTCTAAGAAAACCAAGGAATATATATTTTTGCTAATAATTTAAAGATTTTAGAATTTTTTTCTTTTTTTAAGTACCAAAAATAGTACTATTTTGAAAACAAGAAAAAATAATAAAAAGTGCTAAATTTAACATTAAACAATTTTTCATTGTTTTACCTTTATTGGGTTTTAGTGGAAATGTACAAAATTTTCATATTTTTGACAAACATTTGGGAAAGTTTAGGTTAGATTTAAAAAAAAAGTACCAAAAAAGAGTTTCTTTCAAAAACACAGTATTTAAATTTTATAGTATTTTTTTTATTTGATCGCCATTCAACTAATGAACATTTTTTTTATATTTTTCCAAATTTATTTTTAAATTTTTTAAAATTCGGATTAAAAATATTTTCTCCCGATTTTGACCCATTGCTATAGCCAAATTACTATAGCCTTATATACATCGTTGCAATGAACTTTCAAATAAAGAATGACCCATTTAAAATATGGACGCATGAAAACAGCTATAACTTTTAAAAGAAAATATGGATTTGTAATAATATATAATATATTAAATTAAAGGAAATTTATTCAAATTTATAGAAAAGAGGAAATAAAATTAAATTTTTGCTATTACGAATGAAAGAACGAACTTGTGTATTAATGCTTCCCATTAATTTTTGCACATCCTTTGGGCCCACCTCTGCTGCGTACTTGTTCAATTTTTTAGCTCGATCTAGTCGGACATCCCAGGATTATTTTTAATTGAAATTAATATATTCTTCTTTAAAATTGGGTTCTTGACCTTCATTTTATTCACTTGATTTGATTTTCTGTTTATAGTTCCTCTGGTCTTGTAACGATTTAAAATACTACATGCTGTAGATTTAGGAATTTTAAGAAGTTTTGCAATTTTACAACCCCTACATGTTGGATTTTTTAAGAAAGTGTGCAAAATTTGTTCACGTCTATTTTGCTCCATCGCGTCTGTACTAAAGAATGTTAGAATTACAAACTTGATATTTATAACGAATAACTGTATATGTCTTGTACATAACATAATGAGAAGAGTTGTGGATTTTATTCACCAGTGGTGTTGTAATAATGTTTTGAATGCATTCAGATTTTATGCGGGCCATTTTTTATCTATCATTAGATATCTATATTGTCTATATGAATGATATAGTAATCCAGATATAAATAAAAAATAGACCAAAATAGGAAAAAAATGTATGTCCCGGTTTATTCCTTATATTTCATGCCATTTGTGCCGTTCATGCCAACCGAGCCCGAAGAATTCCCGATATATTGATGTATCAATCATGTTTGTAAGTTATTTGGGGGATACGGAAATTATATTACAATAATTGCTTCAGATGATGTAGCAGGCTCCTTTCGTTAGCTAGACAAGAGAACCTGTTAATAAAGCATGACACAACATATTGATCTGCGAGTATTTCCTGAAAAATACTGCAACATTTTTTTAACAAAGTCTTAGTTATTTTCAAATATCCGCTAAAAGTATGGAGTACTAGCTGAGCCCGTGCCAAATTGGAAGAAAGAAATAGTACTATTAAGTCTCCCTTTGTGAATTAATATTAATTTAGGAAAACATGTCTCTAGTTTCATGTTTATTGATTCATTGTAATGTGGATTCTAGCTTATTCGAAACCCACATTTTGTATTCCTACTCAGCATCATGAATGTCTAATTTCATATATCTGTGTCCATTATTACAGAAAATACAAAAGAAATATACCACTATAATCACCTTTTGGGAATTATAACTCATCATTTGTGCCTAATTTTCAATATTAAGGTTTATTATTATAAAACATTCAAAAGGTACCTTTACAATAAAGAAATAGTAACATTAATTATCTCTCTTGAATTCGCATTCACTAAACCATGAATGCTTAATTTCATGTATCTAGGTCCATCGTTATAAAATATTCAAAAAGTACTATTAGTTGGAAAAAGTACCTGCAAGTCCCTTTTTATATTCTAACTCTGTCAGGAACATGTGTGTTTAATTTCCTGCTTATAGGTGCATTATTATAGAAATTTCAATAATAGTTAATGTTACCTCAATATCATTATGCCCCCTATCCTTGATTCTTTCTTTACTCAGAAGCATATCAGCCAACTATTATATATACATATAAGTAAAATATTTTAGGGCCTAATTTTGTAAATCACGTCACCAAAGTGATATTTTTGGGGAAAGCAAAAACAAAATTTTAAAAATTTGTTTTTGTTTTATATACAAATTCTGAACAGAACAAACGCACCAAAATTTGAAATTTTTTTATATAAAACAAAAACAAATTTTAAAATTTTTTGGAATTATGTTTTTGCTTTCCGCATAAATATCACTTTGGTGGCGTGATTTACAAAATTAGGGCCTAATATAAAAATTACAATAAAATGTAACAATTTTCCACACTTAAACCACTGTCAAGTTTGAAATTTCAAAGTAATTTCCTGATACTAAGTTCAATATTATAGAAAATTCAAAAAGTACTATTTGAAGAACGAAAAAATACTCCTTAAGGTACGGTCAGACACAGCTAATATCGGCACACAAAATATTTTCTTAATGTGAACATAGTGTGACCACTAGCTATATAAATACCTAAAAAATATATAATTTGATCTTACAAATCTTTTTAAGGTTTTCGCACTTATTTTGAATTGTAAAACAATTATTTTATTAAAGTTTTATTGAATTTTGTTATCATATAGTAAATTTAATTTTTCACTTTTTGTTTGACCAAACTGCTGCGAAAAAGAATCACTAAATATATTTGCCGTGTGGTCACACTATATCAAATACTTTCATGAAATAATTGTTAGATCAAATAGAGCAAACAAAGAAAATTATTTGCTCAACACGGCGGATTAAAAAAGAGAATATTTAAATATTTTTGGTACTAAATTAAAAACAAAATTGCAATATTTTTGTTCTTAAACTATAATACATATCAATATTTCCTGTAAATTTCTTATTTAAATTATTTTCACTAAAAAAATGGCATCAATAAATGAAGTCTTCTTCTTCACATAAAAGTCATTCAGCCTGGAATGACATTCTGGGAGAAAAAATAATTGAAGACATGAAGTCTATGTTGCGATTTTTTGCATTTGTATGCGATTATATTTGTATACGTATAACATAGTCTGATGTTTGATTGTTTTTATACATGGAGTTTTTCTATTTACAAAATTTAAAATTGCTCAAATGTATGGAATATTTATTGAATTTAAAATCAAAGAAAATAGTTTAGACATACATAAATATTATGATTGGATTGCAATTAATAAATTATTCTTAAACAGTATGATCTGCTTAATTTTTTTTAATGCGAATATAATATTTGTGAAAATTCAGTATGATTAATAATTTTTATTAAAAAAAATAATTTCAATTATGAATTTAATTTTTCCTTCTACATATAAGTATAGTTTCAACCAAAGTATAACAAGTCCGACTCTATTATTCAATATTACACTCTCACATAAATGAGTACCGTGTGAATTCAACTCCCTTGTGATAAATGTACACATCAAATGTCTCGATATTTTAAGAAAAAATGTTCGATTAAATATAGTTCAATTCTCGTTAATTCTTTAACACACAGAATTTTATAATTTTATTTACATTTCTAGCGCATTTTCATTTCGTTTTGCGTCCAATATATAGTTAGGTACTGCTGTCAAAGAGTTGGACTACTTGTATGTGCTTTGGTTTCAACATTTTAATATACTTTTTCTTTTTAACGGTTCGCTTATTTGATTATTGTTAAGTTCATCATAGTAATATTCGTTTTGTTTGAATAATGCGATTTTTAGTTTAAAATCCAAACAAAGCCAAAACAAATACAATAGAATTCCAAAATTGTTAATTACATTAGGGGTATTTGGTAGATTTTAAGTACAATTATACCTACAAATTTGAATACGTTGATAGTAATATAATTTAATAAATAAACTTTTAATAATTATATTATTAAATTGTTCAAGCTTGAGTTCTTTTCGCGATTGGTTTTCATTATTTAGCGATTTTTAATTTAAGATATAGCAACACTACTTTTGCGATAACACATGATGCAACAGCTGTTATTTGATGCTGTTTGATCTTGCAAATGAATTGCAAGATCAAATAAAAAATTGAGGAAAATATTTGCTGTTTAGTGGTCACACATTGGTCACATTACAAGAAAGTTTTCTTATCGGCAAATAAATTTGTTTGACCAAATTCAGCTGTTTTCTTGTTTGCCGTGCAAAAATATTTTCTGTTCAAATTAGGAACATAAAATATTTGACGTTTAAATAAAAGTACTGAAATTTCACAATTCTTTCATATGTAAAGCAAAATCTAGTAGTATTTTACTTTCTAGATATGTATTTTGTATTGAAGAAAGAAATTAAAGTTTTTTTACAGCTTTATTTAATAATTATTTAGAAAAAATATTTCCATAAATGTGACCACAAGACAAATATATTTTCCCTTTCGTGTGTTTGATAGTATTTCGGTGTAGTTAGATGAAACAAATATGGCAAATAAATGTGTACAGTGTGACCACAAAATCTAGCCATGGATTATTTGATGTAGTTTTGATCAAACACATGAAACATTTTGTGTCAAATAATTTGCGTAGTCTGACCTTACCTTTAGTTTAGTTTAGTTCTCCATTTTTGGTATCATAATACAATTGAGCACCCTATTCATGATTATTTCTTTACTGAGAAGCATATTAGCCAACTTTAATGTATATAAGCTAACTAATTTAATATATTAAAAAGGTACCATTAAAAGAAAAAGTACCAATTTCCTTTATCCTCTTGAACACTCGTCAAGTTTGAACTTTAAATTTGTATAGCATTTCCTATATTATCAACTGATTTAAAGGTTAATAAATTAACACAAAACCGAATCGAAACCAATCGGTTTTCAATTTTTTAAAACCGAAACCGCGATTTTGAAATTCTTCGGTTTTTTTGGGTATTAAAATACACGAAAAATGTACTATTTTTCATACAAAAATAATTTTAACCGACTGTATAACTATTAGTTAACACATAACCAGACTTCTTGCTGGAAAATAAACAAAATTGTCTTATTTTGACAAACATTTGGAAAATTTTAAGGTTGTTCGAAAAAGTACTAAAAAAGTATTTTTCTCAAAAACTGTTTGTAACTATTTGTAATAAACCTTTTTTAGTTCTAAGTGGTTTTTGCTTAAAGAAAATTAAGCAATATTTTATGTTTTTATAAAAGTATTTTTTTGGTATAAAATTTTAGTACTTATTATTTAAAAAAAATAATAAATAGGTGATCCCTTAAAATAGTTTAATGATTTAAGGAAATTTAAATAACAAATGTTATGAAGTGTGATTTAATTTCGATTTCAACTTGGGTTTTTAATTTCCCCAACCTTTTTTGATTCCAGGAAATCGGGTACATTAAACATTAATATATTGGCATATTACTCGGTGTTTATAAATTTATTCACTTTTTCCCAAAATCCTTACATTAAAAGTTTTATAGTTGTTTCCGTTATCTTTTTGGACGAGGTGGTTCACTTACGCTTAAAATCAGACATGTCCTGGGATACCTTTCCTGTGTTGTTTAATTCGTTGTTTTACAAGAGCCCAATACCTTTCCACAGGCCGAAGTTCTGGACAGTTGGGTGGATTTGCCTCTCGTGGTACAAAATTGACATTATTGGTTGAATACCACTTAAGGTCCTTTTTTTCCATAGTAGCATGATGCCATATTGGGTCAGAAATATGAAGGCAAACTGTGCTGTTTTCAGAAAGGTCGTTTTTTTAGACACTCCGTAATATATTCCACTATTTATCAAAAATGATTGGCTTCTTTTGCCTCAACTGCAAATTTTACATAAATTTTTTCGCTTGTTCTTTTGCTACTAAGTTCTTTACCGCATTGCGATCTAGAACTTTTGTGAACTTTATACAACTTCAACCCAGTATTAGCTTTGACTCTGGGCACAAAAGAATCACAGCATTTAACATTACGAGCTGCTTTTCTGATAGAAGTGTTCAGTGCTCTTCGAAGGAGTTGTTCGACGTCTTTTGCCTTACCAATATCTGTTAGACCTTTCTTTCTTCCTGATCCAGGTTTGCTTTCAATGTTCAAGTCTTCCTTATACTTTTTAATGGTTTTTGAAACAGTGTGACGATGAACCTTCAGTATTTGCTATTTTGTTTGTGTGACTTAATAAGTTTTATTTGGACTGAGATCGAAAAATGTTTAACATATATATATGTTAATAAAAATGAAACCACTAAACTTACAGCTTTGAATCTTTTTTTATTTGATTGAAATTATTGTTACAATTTACAAAAAAAAAAAAAAATATTCCCTCGATGAAATTTTCAACCTTTTTCGAAAACCCTTCCATTATGGTTTTTATAGTGCTTTATGTCACTTTGTTCGAACAGGTTGTCCATCTCCGTTTAAAATCTACCACACTTTTGGACACCTTTTTTGTGCTCTTCAATTCTCTTTTAACAAGAGCCCAATATCTCTCCACTGGCCTCAGCTCCAGGCAATTTGGAGAATTTGGCTCTCTTGGTACAAATATCACATTATTGTTCTTGTACCACTCGTGACCTTTCTTACCATAGTGACAGATGCCAAATCATGCCAAATATAAGTGGACACATTAAGAAGTCTTATGAATGGAAACATCCTTTTTTGTAAACATTCCTTGATGTAAATTTCGGTATTTATAAAGCCCTTTGTAACAAATGCTTGGCTATTTTGCCGCAACTGCATATTGCTTGCCATACCAAGAACCTTTAGGAAAATTTTGTCTGCTTTTGGGTCCTACACTTTTCTTCAACATTCCCTCGAGCATCTGCAACATACAAAAATTGACCCAAATGCTGCGAAAAATTTTCCACACGTACAGGTATATTTTTTGTATAAAATTTGACTTCAATTTCCGTGCTCTGTCTTTGGCCTCTAAATTTTTAGCAGAGTTCCTTTCAGGAACTTTTTTAGCCTTGTAGGCTTTTAAGCCTTCATTAACTTTAACTTTTCTTACCAAATAGTCCGAGTACTGACCTAACCGGGCTGCTTTCCTACCGGATGTGTTGGGAGCTCTTTTAAAATGCTTTCTATTTATGGGCTTTAGAAACATCATGTGAACCATTCCTTTTACCTGAACCAGGTTTTCTATCAACGGACAAGTTCTCCCGGCACTGTTAAATAACATTGGAAACAGTTTGACGGCAGACCTTTGATTGTTTGGCCAACTTTTTGTAGGACCAAGTTGGGTTTTGTTGAAAATATTTAATAATTTTAGTACGCACTTTTTTCTGGTCACTCATTTTAATCAGATTAACAACAAATGAACATAATTGACATTAAACATAATAACTGACATGCTTTACAAAGGTAACTTGATAAAAAAAAAAAAAATCAAATAATACTTGGGTTAAAAGTTCTAATGAAAAACGTGTGTTAAGAATTTTACGATCTCAGTCCTTATATGTTTTTGACATTTATAAGCTCTAAAGAACTGTCCAGGAAGAGCAAATTTAATGGAAATGTATGAAATTTCAATCGAAATATTGGTTCAAAAAGCGAAATCAGTTTTATCTCTAGAATAAAAGGAACTAGTTACGTTTCTGGTACATGGGAATGAGGAAAAAACCAAAAGCCAATTAAACGAAGCGAACATGATAGGTTGTTTACTTTATCTGATATTTCTTTCTTTTTCCCAAAATGTTCCATTCTATAATCAAAGACCGCATTTTTGTCGAATGCTTATTGTGCAGGGAAGCAGCTGTATCGATAATGATACAGCTTGTTTATACTTATTTTGATTAGGTAAATCTAGCGAGAAGTAAAGAGAACTACTACTAGAATATTGAAAAAAGCTTGGAGAAAGGATGGATTTATTCCGACTTGGGAGAAAGTAATGAGGAAAACAATCTTACAGACCGATAAAATGTATGGTATTAGAGCCGGATTATCTTCATAGACTTCAACATAAATGTTTGGCCCAGGTCGTCGGTCGGTTAAAGATCGATCGTTTAAAGCGCAAGCAAACATCTTAAGGCTTTCACAGATAATAATACGTATTAAATATATATTAAAGGTAAACTTTTCTTCAATCTAAATACTTCCTTTAACAATTTGCTGGCATTAAACCCGATTACTTGCTCTCACTTAATACAAAGTAAAAAGCTAATTTTCATATCCTTTGCTAAATTTATGTGCAACATGAGAATTTATGATGACTTTTGGCAAGAGCGCCTATTTGTTATAAATAGTTTAATATTTATTATTTTAAACATCAGTTCAAATTTAAATTCTATGGGTGCATGTGCAAATCTGAGTTTCTGTCCGTCTGTCTGTGCAACAAACAATAATGAAACGAAGGCGACAGCTTCTGCAGCACATGCCTCATAGCACACTTATACTTTGTGTTCATATTTTTTTTACTCGAACATTAGTATTGTTTTTGTTGTTGCTGTTGCTGTTAGTGGCATTGTTTTGTTGTGCCATCAAGTAAAACATAACATCTGAATGCATCACTGAACATCATATAAAATCACCACATACATTTTCACCAAACAAACATGAATTATAAAATATGAAATACGAACAGAAGAACAAAAAATTGAAGCGAAAGAATTGAAACATTGCTAGCGTTGCAAGAAAGGAAAACAATCGATTTATGAAACTTCATCGATATTGTTCATATACATACAGAATATATGGGCACAGTGCAATACAGGAACACTAACATGGAGTCTTACAGGAAAACAAGGTACCTTAAAGTCACCACCAAAGAACCACAATCGACTGTCGTTTATACATAGTACACCGAACCTGAAAATGGGAAAATAAGCTGTACAAAATTATAATACCAGAGGCCTTTAAAAAGAGTACTATAAACACATTATTTTACATACGAGTATTCCCTTTTTTTTCTGCCATAACTCTACAGACCATTTTAAAACACATTTACATATACTGGTACACTTCTGGTACGAGTCCATAGTTACTTACTACTTTCCATATTTACTTGTTTGAATCTTCCTTCTTCCTACGAGTACAATACAATGGAATCTCTATACTTACCTCAAAAGTATAGTGAAAAGCCAGTGTTTGAAAAGAATGTAGATATTCAAAACTGATTTTGTATAAAAAACCAAGCTTCTTTCTACGTTACAAAAATTAGAGTCGTTTCGATTAATAAGGTAATGTTTAACAGAAAATGACTTGAAAAAAGTTTAATCCCAGCGTTCCCCATTACTCAACATCCTCTTTCAAAACATTTATGAAAATAAATTAAAATATTAAGTATAAGAAGCCGAGTTAGAAATGAGCTCTGTTTAAGCGAGAATATATTAAATCCCTAGATCTTGATCAAGCTAGAAAGATTCTGCGAATAAAATAAAATTGGAGAGATTTTTTGATCGTTACTAGCAATCAGCTCAAATTTATGTGATTTCCCATATTGATGCTACAATGGTTTCAAAATGCCTCAAAACTACTCTATTCACTTCATCTAGTTGGCTTCATTCGTATTCGTATTCGAGTCGTCCTTTTGTGGTTCTGAATCGAAAATACCACTAATTTTGTTAGGTTTTCAAAAATGAGAAAGTCGAAGGAATTGGAAGAGAAAGGCCACTAATTCGGATTTGATGTTGAGACATCGAAAATTCACTGATTCCAAAATTGTACAGCAACGGACATCAAAGCAACTTGTACAAATATACGACGTTTTTCTACTTTCCTCACTTTGGAGATACTTTGGAGAGAACCTCAACGTGTCAAACAGAATTCAACGTAACAAACATGATAGGTTGTTTCATTTACCCGATAGAGATCTTTTCCAAAATATCCCATTCCAAAACAAATGAAGGCATTCTTGTGGAATTCTTATCGTCCACGGAAGCAGCATCATTGGAATGATTTGAGAGAGTTCTTCGAAAACTTGGTAAAAGAAAGAGTTACGAGTACTAAATGGGTGCTCGAATAATGATAATGATACAGTTTCTTCATACTCTTTTGGATTTTTTTTCTTAAGAAATTAGTCACGAAAGAAACCTGGAAAATTACACAGACTTTTGGTGAGCATAGAGTCGTGTATCTGAACAATTTTTTTAAAGTATAGAGTTATGCCGATTTTCAAACCAGGAAAAGATCTCACTGAGAGACAATCTTAAAAACTGAATACAAGGTACCTTAAAGTCAAATATAGCAATGAAACTCGAGGTCTAATCATCCCCACCTGACTCGTTACCTACCAGCAGCTCGTTACCAGCATGTATCCCGTATGATCCACACAGTATTAGTCGTCACAGCGTCTTAGAAACGAAGTTCCTCGTCCACAATGCGCAAAATGAGCTGTGGTGTTGGTTTTGGCGTCTTCTGTGACGAACTTGGGGTGGGCATCTCATATTGTCTTCCGAATGAGTGTAGTGTTTTCCATGCGGAAATTTTTGCATTCATGGTAGCTTGTAATACACTACATGATCATAATACTCGCGGCAATATAGGTATTTTTGTCGACAGCCAGGCAGAACTTCTTTCACTGAAGGCCTACACAACTTCATCTTCACTAGTCAGGCAATGTAAGAATATTCTGTCAAGGGTAGGTCGTCAATCTGACATTACTTTGGTTAGGGTCTCTGCGCACAGAGACCATGAACAGGCAGACGAACTATCCAGAATGGGATCTGCCTTAGATATCTCCAATGCGGTCTCAGTAGCAATTCCACTGGGGACTATCAGAGGCATCATCTTCAGACACTTTCTTTCAAAGGCTGAGAATAGATGGCGAAATTTAGATACATGTAGAGTAGCCAAGTTGATGTGGCCATCCTTTAATGAAAAACGAACTATGCAACTGATAACCCGGAATAGAAGGGATATATCAAGGTTGCTGGCAGTGTTAATAGGGCACTGGACGTTAGGCAAATATGAAAATCGCCTGAGACTCCATTTTAACGACCATTGTCGTAGCTGTAAGGATAGGGAGAAACAATTTTCCACCTTCTCTGCGAATGCCCAGCCCTGAGTGTCAAGAGACATAAATTCATGGGCAACTATATATTGACCAACCTTGGTGAGATATCCGGTACTAAACTCAATGACCTACTGAGATATTTCACAGCTACAAGTTGGGTCTAGCAAACTCGACTTTGTTTTTGTATACATTTTACATACATTATGATGTAAACAACATTACATCTGACGAGTGGTGTGGTCTTGTCAAAACGGAGTCCCTTCGACTCTACTTGATTGTTTGCACACAGTGTACTACCACGTAAACTAACCAACCAATGCGCAACAACGTGAATATATAGATCGCGAATTACCTGAGTGACTGTCAGTCGTTGGAAGAGTTTAGAGACAGTTGCTCAAAATCCTACAAAGTTAAACAAGAAGTTCCTCAGGAGAGGGTACTTACGCCACTACTGTTTAACTACTAAAGGCCTTATTCATAAAACAACGTTTTAAATTCAAGTTTTGTATGGAAATTTTGCTTTAAAACATTGTTTTAATTTTTTTTTTTTATGAATATGGGGGAAAATCTTTAAACTCCCTGTACCTCCACAAGTCAGCGTGATTTCATTGATGGGTGGTCTACACGGTCTGGTAAATTTATTAGAAATATATAATTTCTTTACTCCATACTACCTACAAATTTCAAACTAGTAGTAATCGGTTGAGGTGTCCCAATTTAGGCTATGAATCCTCAAAAATGTTGGGGGTCTCTTTTCCTTACGCGAACTAGAAACATGTTTATTAAAGCGTTAACCGACGGCACTTTGGACTTGATGCCATCCATTGAGTATGCATGCAAATATCTTTGCAGGATAATTTACACTAGGAAACGAAGGTTGTACCATTTACATAACATACTATTGAAAATGCCCTCGAGATATTTGAGAAAAGTCCTTCCTATAAACGAGGAGAACATAGTATTGAAGGTGCCCTCGAGATATTTGAGAAAAGTCCTTCCTATAAACGAGGAGAACTGCTATAAATTCAAAATATATGTACATGGCAGTTTTAAACAACATTCATAGAGATGGCACCTATTCCGCGTTTGAAATATATCGCGTGAATATCATGAAAGAACCTGCAAGAGTAGTTCTGCTCAGACTGAGGTACTGATGGAGTCTCGCATAGACTGTGCCAACAATTTACACAAAATCACCTCAGAACTCTATCTTTATGAGGAAAAATAGGTTCTTCTGGCATCAGAATACAATGTCATGTTGGCATAGCAGTTCATCTTGAAATGCCATCGGAGGACTTCTTCAAACTACAACATCATACAGTTGGAGTATCTCCCAAAACATGTCAGAATATACCTTCGTATGTTGATAGAGAACATACAAATATATTTGCAAAATCTATTGAACTACAAATCGGAAATGACAACTTTGAATGACATTCATACAGATGCCATCACTTATGCAGTCACATGATACCACCCTGTCGCGCAAGACTAGTTCTGGCACAGTTAAGTTCGGACAATGCAGAAGAACGTGGGTTATTGTCTACTGAATCCGCGTTAGTTGAACTCTCGTCAACAAAGCCTCAGTTAACCTTACTGCACTACGTCAAGTGGATATATGGGATAACCTGGTATAACTTTCCTGAGCTTGACTTATTACAGACCTACCGGCTTATTCATTAACTAAGTAATCTTAGCTGTTATAACAAAGGGGTTAAGGATAATGGTAGGCTAAGTGATTGTTATTAGTCTTTTATATATGAGACGGATACAAAACATTTCAAACGCAGACCCACGTTTACTTAGAGCTTTTAATGTTTTCCCAAATAACAAAATTATGTTTGATTGGTTTCAGCTGCTTGAGTCCAAAGCCGTTCCAAATATTGGGTGTATGACTTAAAAATTATGGATTTTTAAAACTGTTTAGCTTTTATTTTGAAACATTTGTACATCATAAATTTATTCAAAGTATTGGTCATTGTTAGCTATGAGCTTTTCTCATATTTCTGGCAACATATGGATTCCCAGCCAAAAGAACTTCTCATCTGTTAGGGCCAAGAACGAATCAAGTCAATATACTCTGTTCCAAAGAAAGTGCGTTCTATATCGATAAAAACGAATAGTTGTCGTACGGGGCAAGGTATGGACTATAATTCGGGAGAGGCAAAACTTCACTACCACTTCATTCTAAATACTTTTTGCATTGCAACATGTGGCCGAGCGTTGTCATGATGGAATATTAGGGTTTCATGTCTGGCCGCATATTCTGGGAGTTTTTCGGCCAGTGCTCGCTTCAATCGAATCAGTTGCGTTCGCTACAAGTACCATGTCATGGTCTCGTCAGATTTAAGCAGCCCTTTTGCGCACTAAATACAGAGCATTACCTTAGCGCCGTGGATATTTGGCTTTGGTGTCGATTCGGCTGGTTGGCGGGGCTTAACATACCATCTCTTACGCTTCGGGTTATCGTAATGGATCCATTTTTCATCACAAGTAATGATTCGGTTCAAAAATGATTTACCTTTATAGCGTTCAAGCATCATTGCGGACATGAAAAATCGTCATTCAAGGTATCTCGGCTTCAATTCGTATGGTACCCAATTGCACTGCTTTTGGATAAATCCTGCTGCTTGCAAATATTCTGAAATTGCTGATTGAGTAGCTCCCAATGATTTTACAACAATCTGGCCGATCTTCATCTTCCGTGACAAAATCTTATGTTTGTTGGCCGTAGGTTTAGCCATCTATTTATATGATTCCCTAAACACATGTATGTATGTGTGCTTCTTTCCAGAACTTTCCGAGGCAATCCGAAGATTTCGGCATTCGAATTCGGCATTATCATACCACTACTTACTTTTTATATCCTAATGGAATTACATTTTAAAATTTGAACGGGATTAAGTAAAAGAACAACTTTTGTCGGATACTTTTTCATATCGTTTCTGTATTGAATTTACCCCTTTAACACTCTGTCTTTGTTTGTTACTTTTACTTTACATTAAATTCATACAAAAACCTATATTATGATGGTGTTGTAGCAAAGTTATTTTTATTGTTGTTTGGTGTTCGACAACAGCAACAAAATGCAAGAAGTAGGAAGAAAGAAAAAAAGAAACGAGACTCTGTAGGCTGATTGCGTAGATGGTATCCATCCGGACAAACATGAAATATGACAGTAAAGAGAGCACAAATATAAAAGGAATCCAAAAATGTAACACATCCATCCAGCAGTACAAATAAACCAACATAGTTTTAAACAAAGGCAGCCAACAAAAGGATGAAGTTGATGATGATTCCAAACACACCGTGTAAAAGTTGGTTGTTTTGGTTGCCCAAGATACGAGCAGCAAATGTTGGTACATTGAATTTGCTCATACTGTTGTGGGCTTTGGCAACAGGCAGACAGACATACAGTTTTATAGGGACAATATATAAATAAATTCACGTAAATATGCTTTGCAGGTAAATATGCATAAAAAGTAAAAATGTTGCTGCTGCTGCGGCTGCAATATGATTTTTTTTTTTTTTTAATGTTGTATGTCGACAATGGCGACAATAACAATATGATTGCGCATGAGGCAAACAACAACAGATAAGCTGATGCGCAGCAGCCCTTTATTTTAGAACATCTCAGCAAGCAATATAAAATAAAAAAAAATCTCCTGTTGCATTGTCAACGACATTTTGGCCAGAGAGATAGATGGTGTTGTCAAACATATATAAGAGTATCAACATTTTGTCAGGGTTTGGGTTTAAATGGAATTTTTATTGTAGTATTGATACGGTGGCACGTTATATATATAAAAAATTGTTAATTGAATGTTTGAATTCATTTACTTACTTAAACTTCTTTTACATTATCTTAGTTGAATGCTAAAAGATATGTTTGAATTCATCTGTCAGACGGCACTTATTGGGATACCTGTGTATATAGTCTACAGCAATGAACAGGTGATCGATCTGGCCAGAAGATGATCGGTAAGCACACCAGCAGACTTAGATTTTTCATTCAAAAGTTAATGTCACAGCGACCGGGACCGCGGATGGAAGAATATGGGTTTTTATCTTCTCTGTGAATGTCTCAGCGTCTGGAATTTATTCCAGTCAGCGTTTTTTTAGTCTTTTTTTAAATTTAATTTTGTTCAACTTGCATATTTGTATCTGCTAGCAACAATTAAGTGGTAGAGACCAAAACTGATGCAAAACTGGCCTCTTTTATAGGAATGTTTATGTATCCTTTCTGCTACTCTATTTATTATCTATCAAACGACCTTCTACCTCAAACTTCTAACCCTATCTATTATTTTGGTATATGACAGCAATATTTACCATTCATATTCATTCAATTATAGACCAATCCTGTCGGAGATTGGGGCAATGAGGCAAAACACGTTACGCTTAAGTAAGATCTTGTAACAATCTCTGATTGGGGTTGTGCGAATAGAGTCGATTTTAATGCAATAATCAATGTTGTATGTTAAAACACAAAAGCACGACAGATCATGTTGCTTCATTTGTTTTTATGGGTGGTGTAAATATTAAAGAATCAGAAGCTCCTGATGTTCTAGGCATGAATATGCAGTGCGATTTCCTCTGGACAGTCTAAGGAAGCCCTCAAGTGCCTTGGTTTTCTAAAACGGTGTAGGAAATTCTTCGCTCCATTTGATCTCCATACTATTTATGTATGGGCTGATGCTTCGAAGTCTATTTTGGAGTTATTCGACCGCGTACTGGAGAGAGCGAAGGTGATTATCGGTGACGGTAGGGCTTTATTGACTCACTGGAACATCGTCGCAATGTGGGTTGTTTTGCACTGATCTACCTATACTACAATGGAATGAGCTCTGCCCAAATTTAGGGAACGTGTTCCCGAAACCAGTAGTTTTTTGCGCAATAAACGTTCTTTGGCAAGGGCTCATCAATTCGTGGTCCGCTGGACAGTGGATCGCACAACACATTACATGGAAAGTTCGTTCGGACAGTACATATGTGGAATAAGCTTTCTGCTGAAGTCTTTCCTGTCACATTCAATATTGGAAAGTTCAAATCAAATGTGGACAAACACTACTCCTCCCTCTCATAACCTACTTTCATAGTTCCAATATAATGCATTGCATTGAGTAGGGGACATCCCTGAGTGCTGGACCAAGCAAAACAAAATTATCCGTCTTTTAAAATTTATCTCATATTAAATAATATTTAGAGCTTTGTATCACGTTTTGAGGTGCCGCACGTCGCGTTTAGATCTTCATTCGTTCAAACATAAATTTCTGAGCGAACATGTGCTGAGCGAGCTATTTTAGTTATCGGAAAACGGTGTGTCTTTATTGGATACCTGAATGCGACATATTGTATGTAATACTCACTTCTATTCAATCAAGTCAAAATCTAGTTGATCGTTCCCTTAGTTGCTTGAGAGAAGTGAGCTACCAACAATCCAACCATGATTAGCCTTTAGTCTCCATCTGAGAAGCTTTTTTGCATTACCTTATTAACATAGACATTCCGTTAAGTGCAGTGGAACTTTAAAACTTTTATAATTTTTCCATTCTTTAATAAATTCTTGGGATAGCCGTCTTCCCTGATCGTCGCGAGTCTTTTCTTAGTTGTTAAGGCAGAAATCCAAGGAAATCTTAAATATCTGCAATCGTGTATCTTTTTTTTTACTAAGAAATAGCAATCTAATTACTCCTGTGGAACTGCTTCCATGGATGATCAACATAGAATTTCAATGGAGTGTAGTGGTACTTTGTCGTTTGTAAGTTACTAAATACATTTCACGTACAAGATTCCCGAATTATCATTTAGCACGCCAACATCTCTGAAACTTTTATATATTTTTTCCATTCTTTAGTAATTCTTGAGATAGACGTTCTCCTTGATCAGATTTGGTTGAAGAAATCAGTTTTGTCTTCTCGGGTTCAAAAGTGTTTCAAAAGTTTAAATCCTGGCTCTTTGAACGGTTGAAATTCGCATGGAAGTGTTTTTCTAAGTTCAATGAATAAGGAAAGAAATTGAATCTATAGAAAGCTGTACTAATGTCAGGCGATATTAAGGAGATTCTTTAAAGTTTTAGTTTTCAAAATACGAGATTTCCACGATTTAACAACGATGAACGAAAGTATTTGTTCAAATATAAAATGATTTGCTCTTTAAAAAATGGAATCGATGTGTTTCTTAAGGTAGGATAAGGAAGGAAATTCAATATGAAGGAAGCTGTACGAAGGTTAAGTAAATTTTTCAAAGTTTCAATCTTCAATATATACGAGATTTCCACGATTGAAAGGCGATGGATGAGAGGATTATATTCTAAATTCAACAGGGTTTTTAAAAGGGAGCCACGAGATTCTTTGAGCTCCTGAAGTCTAACTAGGTTTTCTATAAAGCGTTACGAAGGTCAAGTGACAACAAGGATATTTTTAAAGTTTCAATCTTTAATAAGCGAGATTTCCAAAATTGAACTTCAATGGATGACTGGGTTTTTCAAATAGAAATCGAATTAGTTACTAAGAGATGATTCTATGAAATTTCACTCAAACTGGAAAAGTTTTTAGATTTAACAATGAAGTTTCTTTGAGCTCCTGAAGGTTGCATAGTTTTTCTGAAACTTTCGTAGAGTCAGAGCAATTCTGTCAAAAAATATAGTAAATAATTGTATTGTAATCGGTTGATGTGCAAGAAAATCGTGAAATCTGTCCATTTCAAAAACTGAAATTGCGACATACGAGAATGCGGGAAATTTGATTCTTCGACTTTTTGAATATCCTGCATCTTAACTGCAAGGGCAATACTGCTCCTGTCAACAGGCATTGACTCCTGTCAAAATTTTAACAAGCTGCGTCATTTAGATTGTGTTTGACAGCTATCGATAGCAAACTACTGCGTGGCTTGAGGAAAAAATCGAAAAAAGTAGATTTCGTGTGCTCAAACCAAGGCTATGCTTTATTAATACTGAATTTCGTTGTGGCCGTACAATTACGGAAGATGCCATACGTTCTGGATGCCCAATTGTGGTCTTGGCCGATCGGAGATTGAAAGTGCGAGAGATTGTGGAAGCCATAGGCATCTCACATTGCTCAGTGGTTTAAATTTTGAATGATCACTTGGGTATGAGAAAGCTTTCTGCAAGATAGGAGCCGCGTTTGCTCACAATCGGGTGGACATATGTTCAGTTTCATTGGCAAAAACGTTCTGGACGCCCAGTTAAGTTTTTACACCCAAAACAATTGACTAAATTCACGATATAATGTTAGCTAAACGGAGTTTGAAAGTGCGAGAGATTGTGGAAGCCATAGGCATCTCACATGTCTCAGTGGTTTCAATTTTGAATGACCAATTGTGTATGAGAAAGCTTTCGTCACTTGGGTTTGAGAAAACTTTTCGGAAGATGGGTGTAGCGTTTGTTCAAATTCTGGTGCATATATGTTCAGTTTGATTGGCGAAAATCCATAAATAAGGCTACGAATTGCTCTCTCATTCGACATATTCTCCGGATTTAGCCCCTAGTGACTATTTCTTGATTCCAAAAATCTGTGTTTCATTAAAAAAGACACGGACTCCTATTATTTGTATTGGTTGCTGAAAATATTGAATACTTGAAATAGACCATAAAAGCATCATGGTGATTGATACAGAGAAATGATATCAAAAAACGTATGTGGTACTCCAATAAACTAATCATGGAACTATGTATACCAAACCATAAAGACTGCAATAGATTATATGCATAATTCAGCTGGTACATCAAAATAACCAAGTTTTCTTCCACTCTCACAAATCTTAATCTTTAAAGATTTATACAATTCCATAATCCAAAAAAAAGCTAATCCGAACTCTGATTTCATTCACAATTGCCCCCGCATATTTATGCCACAAAGACGCTTAAAAATGGAATTGTTATACTAAAGTGACAACATAAAGGAAAAAACTAAAACCCACCAAACAAACAAAAAAAAACGTAAAATAAAACATACGAAAAAAAAAAATTATTGCAAATTTTATTATTTATTAAAACAGATCAAGTTACCGATTAAAGGAACTAGTGAACATTAAAAACCTTAAAACACAGGCCCATAAAGATTCCTTTAAAGATAAAGTATTGATATTTTCTTTGAAAACAAACACTTCAATTATTTGAAATACGAAAATGAACTCAATTCTTATCTTATAGAATTTTAATTGAAATAATGCTCGAAAGCAAAGCAAACCTACCAAACAAAATAAAAATCAATTACAAATGGCCAAAAAAAACACACAACTTTAGGCCTGCTTTCAAAATTTGCTCGTTTTGGCAAAAGAACAATAATAATTCAAAAAGATTTTTTTTGCATTAAACTCTAAAGATAAATGTTGTCCAATGGAAGAAAGAAAAAAAAGTAATAATAATTTGAAAGTTTTGAAAGCAAGATCAGGCATAATTTTATAAAACAATTGTTAAATGAAATAACAATGAAAGCCAGAATGTTGAAAGGGCTCTCATGATTATTTTGGAAATTGTAGATGAAATCTCTTATTGGGAGCATATTTGGTTAAAGCAAACCTTTATGAAAAGTAAAATAAACTAAACAAAAAAATAATCATCAGACAGGTAGTAAGACTGACTGGCTGGTTTGTTTGTTGGTGTTCCTTTATTAAGGTTCATGTACGCAAATTTTCAAAAACAATGCATATTGATTAACAGTGTTTTAGCAGCGAGGAAAAAGTGGTTAAATTTTATTTTTTTAATAAAGAGTATAATTGCATCAATTTCCCATTTTTGATTGAGGATCAGAACTATAGTTGCGATAGCAGAAATAAGATTAGACAATGAGTTTAATGAAAAATTCCGTTCTTGAAACTAAAAATATTTGCATTCATAAAGCATTACATGATATTCTTTCAAATTCAGATATTAGAGAATGAAATACTAAATTGTTGAAATTTCTAAATGACAATTCTGAAATGAATTAATAAAATTCTTCGTTAATAAAGATCTATATGAACAAATAAGTTTTAATCTTTTTCTCCTCTAGCGATACTAGGATACTTTTCAATGATATAGAGTGAAGTGTGAGCTACGATCAAACATGATTTTTCTATTAAAAGATGTATAAGTATAAGTTATAGTTATCTAATTGGCTCTGTTGAGGATCCTATAAACAAATTGACTGAGTAGAAGGTTTTCTTTTGCAAATTAGTTAAGGTGGTGTTATTATTTTTAATTTTTTCTCATTTGCTATAATTTTTTAGATATAAAAAAGCGATTTTCCTGATTCACTTCTAGCCATCTCTTTGATATGCATCGTTGTTGCAACATTTACTTCTCTCTGAGAAAAATCTCTGCGAATAAAATGAAGTTATTGGATGACAATTCTGCGAAGTACCCATCAATTTCATGTGTGATGTCGACTTCAGGCGTATCATTTCGAATTTACATGTTATGTTGTGTTGATTATGCATTAATCTGATGTTTTGTATGCAAAATGTTATTTGATCGCAATGACCGATAAGTTTGATCAATGAGATAGATGTTATTTGTTCGAACTCACCATCAATTTGATATTTTGAATGCTCAAAGAAAAGCCACTTGATCGAAACGACCGATCAGTGAGATCCGAATTGGATTTTTCTTGTTTCTCAAAAGACTAAACAAATTACAACGTAACATTTCGATATACTATGTTTTTTTTTAATAGAACATTGATGACTTTTCCACTTTTTCTGAAGAAACAAGAAAACATATATTTCTGAAATCATGTTATTGGTTTCGCGACTTAGTCAAATTTTCCATTTATACGAGACAAAATAAATATTGTTGTATGACTTGAAAATGCGGGATTTTTAAAATTTGTAGCATTTATTTGGAAACATTTGTACAATATAAATTTCTTCAAAGTATTGGCCATTGTTAGCTATGACCTTTTCCCACCTTTCCGGAAACATATGGATTCTGAGAAAAAAAACTGCTGATTTTTTTTTTGAAGCCAAGAACTCTGTTCCAAAGTGAAGCGTATCCCAGAGAGATTGTTCTGCATTGATCGAAAAAAATATTAGTCGAACGGGGCTCTGTCTTGACTATAAAGCGGGTGAGGCAAAACTTCTCAACTACTTCATTCTAAATTCATTTTATGGAATATTACTGTTTCATGTTTGGTCGCATATTCTGAGCGTTTTTCGGCCAATGCTCGCTTCAATCAGTTGCGTTCGGTACAGGTCTCCTCTGATTTTCTGGTCATATTTCAGCAGCTCATAATAGACCAAATACACAGAATTTCCTTAACGCCATGGATATTTATCTTTGGTGTGGATTCGGCTGGTTGACCAGGCTTACGATCTCTTACGCTTCGGGTTATCGTAATGGTTTCATTTTTCATCGCAAGTAATGATTCGGTGGTAAAATTGTTCTCTTTTATAATGTTCAAGCATCATTTCGGACATGCAAAATCGTCTTTCAAGATCTCTCGGCTTCAGTTCGTATGGTACCCAATTTCCCTGCTTTTGGATGAATTCTGCTGCTCGCAAACGTTTTCAAATTGCTGCTTGAGTAGCTCCCAATGATTTGAAAGCTCTTGTTGAGTTTTACAACAATCTTCATGGAGTAATGCATCCGATTCTTGATATTCAATTTTTTTGGCTGGGCTGGGCGATCTTTGTCAAAATCACCACTTCTGAATCGCACACACCGTCTCTCGTATCTCTCGCTTGGTGAAACAGATGGAACAGATTCAACAGCGGCACTTTTTTTAAAATTAAAGAAGTAAAGCTAAACTTTCCGCATTGGTGTTTACACTAATGCTGTTATTTACACCCTTCAAATGACATGTAAGTTATTAAAACAAAACCGCCTGCAAAAGATACGTCATCCATTGTAAATCCCGAATTTTTAAGTCATACACCCAAATTGTCGAGCACTTGATCGAAAAGACTGATTGAAATACTGATTTTCCTTGTTGCTTCCGCTAAACGAATTCCGATTTTCTAAAAGCATGATTTTTTTAAATTAGTACGATGTATCCAACAAATAACTTTTTATTAAGTTATCAATACACATTTATCTAAGTTTGAACCAGTTTTCGGAGGCATTTGCAAAAGTCTATTAATGGGGATACTGATTTGTCTTATCTCTCCATGTCTACGTTCATCTTGAAAGGTGTCATCATGCCCTGGTAAAGCTTATTCTATTAATGTGGATATTGATATGAATTGATTGATTTCTTTGTCTTATCTCTTCATTTCCACGTTCGTCTTGAAGGGTGGCAACATGTCCTACAGTCGATGACTCCTTACTTTAGGATTCATGTGAATATATCCATAATTCATTGACTTTCACGATCATATAGATGCCCTATGAAGTGCCAGAGGAATGGCTTCATACATTTTGCCCATAGAATCCAAATTGATTTTTTCGCATAAAATGTTTCCTATTCAAGCAAAAGTCCAGAAAATTGGTACAGACATTTTCTGAAACCAAAAAAAGAATGCATGCCGAGTTCCAATAAAATCTGTCACGCCTACTTCCTATGAATCCCATACATAGATAAGCATTTTTTTGATATTTCGTTTCTTAAAATTTTATGTTTTCATTCTGTTCCGAAAACTTCCGAGAACTAATTTTTTTTTAATCGAAACTACACACTCGCAACTTTTATTAAAACAATATAAGTGCACATTTCATCTTTAAAGATTTCTATACAAAACTGCATCATTTGATTTTTGAAATTGAGCAGTCGGTTTTTGACACCAAAATCCCTCTGTGTGCCGCTCTTTCACATTTCTTTGTGCCAACCGAGATGATCCAAAAAATTATGAGCGGGGATACGTGCGAAATTAATTAAAGTTATTGTAATGGTAGAAACACTAACATATTTGGGATTTTTGAGATCAAGTTCAGCTATTTAAATTAGATCAGGCCATTGATCCAGTGGACGAAATGAAGTAGGGTTAATTGGACAGTTGTAAAAGTAGGGTGAGTGGGTGTGGTATGATATTTTCGTTGATAGCTATATGCTGTCTCAAATATGCTGTACTGCGACTGTATCGTTCAAATCAGTCAATTATGAGCTACAATCAAATGCATCCTACACTTACCACTCTGTGCTAGCCTTCTTCATACGTATTTCCTATGAGTTCAAGATAAATAAAACAAGATTAATGAAGTACACAAAAAAAAAAATACTTTAAAATTAAAATATTTTTTTTTTTTGGAAATCAATAGTACGTTTCATCAGGCCAAATAATGATTTTTTGTCCGAATTTAATATTCGGTTCGTTTCCGGCTCAAAAACGGGTTTCGATCGGAATCTAGTGTTTTCTTGAAAAATAAAAGATTTTCGATGACTTTCGCAAAAATCGTCTTCGAGAGAATGATGATTAAGTTTAACAACAATCCAGCGAATTGCTAAGAGGATGATGCTTCATAACTGTTGTTGAGTTAATTCGGATCGTAAACCATTAATAAATATCTGAAGATTTCCCCGATCGAATTCATTTCTTATTTTCCGAAGAAATAAATGATCCTTTGCATTGAGGTAGTCCGTGAGCGAATCACTTTTTTTAATTTTGACTGCTCCTAAAGCACCCTAAGCCGTAACTGGACTCATTTTTAGTTTTGATTATTTGTATAATAGTTTATGTCATGATCTCTTGAAGCATCGAGATATGTTGACAATATACAGCAGACTTTTTTTTTAACTTTATGAAATTTGTCTTGAAGGAAATGACGACCACTATATGTGTAAAAACAAGAGAAATACATTGGCAGGGATGGTGTGAAAATATGAGTGTCGCTGAGTTAACTCTCGTCGGAAATCAGTAAGAGTCATTACACGAAAATGTTCATGTTTTAAAGAGTCTGCAAATTGCTCATCGAAACGACAAATTTTACCATTTTATCATCATGTCACATTTACTAAAGGTTGATATCTAAAACATTCAGGTGATGAAACCTAAGAGGTGGATCTTTTTCGTACTAAAAAAATCAGATATAATGACCTTAATTCTAGGATTGACAAAACATTACTGAATTTCTGTGGGTATTGCAGAAGATATTAAAGAACGCCATAAAGATAATAAAATTTCCAAAGAGCAGAACCTTGAAACAATTTATAGAAATACTGAAAATTCTATTTATTATACATAAAATAATAAAGGACTGTATATACTAATTTACTCAAGCCTCTGAAACTAAAAAAAAAATATTTGTTTTAAACACATCTTAAGCGTGCCACACTTTCAGCCAATCGATCTACAACGCCCAACTCTAACTAGTGTAGGGTAACTGATTTTTGAACTCTTAGATAAACCTTCAATGATATTAACCTTAAATCTAACTCCTAGAAGCAACAAAACAGGCGCATGCTAAACCGGATTTCCAACGAAGAAAAAACCAACCAACTAACTAAAACTCAAGAAAGAAAAGACCAAAAAAAAAAAAAAAAAAGAAGCATTTTGAACAAGAAAATTAAAGTCGTGCCATAAAAGAATATTGAGAGAAATTAGTGCAAAATATACACGAAGTCGCGCAGCATGACATGATTTAACAAACAACAATATATAGAGGAAAATAAATGAAAGCAGAGAGGAAACACAATGATTGAACAAGAGCTGAAGAAGGTGAATGAGACAGAGAGAAAATTTAACACAATGATCTAATTGGAAAATTGCAGTTGGTTTTTAGAGATACTTTGTGAGATACATTTTTTGTTCGGTTATAATATGGGAAAGCCGAGAGCATACATTTAGGAATATAAAGAGAAAGAGTGAGAGACTGGAAATAAGATAATATTCCAGTGAGTGGAAATGTGAGCAAACAAAGAGTAGAAATATGAGTTGGTTTAAGATATGAGTGGTATCTACAAGATATTAAATTTTTAGTTGCAATAGTCTTTATTAAGCCCTGCTTGAATTAACAAGCTCTGGCTTATTGTTGTTAGTAAATAATGTTTATTTTACCAATTTTCCATTTTAGTAATTTCTATAATTATTAAATATAGATTTTTTGTATTTGTTTATCTTTATTGCTTTTATCTGTTTGTCTTTAACATTTTCTGAACAATTCTATCTTTCCTTTCTATTTAGTTATTTTTAGTCCAAACGACAAACTGTCACAATTTAATCACTTTAATGTCCTGATTTTCTGCTGTAATAAAAAGTGAATTATCACTTTGTTATCAAAGTGAAATAAACATCAATGTCGCTGTAGTTGTTGTTGTCGTAATGAACAACAAAATAAAAAAAGAACAACAAAATAAAAGTGTGCTCTTATAGCACTTACATGAATGCAAACCTTCGTAAATGCAGACAGACAGTTAAACGGACAGACATTCAGTTGTACATTTATACATACATATTTCAATAAAATACTCAAATCCAAATACACACACAGATACTTACAAAATACGGCTCAATACACATGCACAATTGCATACAACTCGAACACATTAAATAAAGGTGTGTTGTGTAGGAGTGACAGTTTACAGATAAAGTGATATAATGCCTGTAGTTAAAACAAACACACCACAATATAGTCACCCAAACACAGCCACGGAGACGGACGGACGGACGGAGAGACAGACAGCCCCAAAGCCAGGCAAGTAGTCAGCCTACCCTGGCCTGGCAATCGGTTAGACAGACACCTTTTATTTTCTATATGAACACTACAATCCGAGCGAATTATAAGTTCCATGCACATTTTGATGAAGTTCTTTTTTGGTTTTTATTTATTTACTTCTTTTTTTTTTTTCTTCTTATACATATACAATATATATTTTTACTTTTTAATTTTATTTGTAACTGACAAATCCCAGTAAGTACGGTTGCATAGTGGTGAGTTAAGAAATAGCAGTGGTTACTCGATTGCTAATTGCATTTTGGAAAACATTTTCATGCTATGATTTTGTTGAAATCAAACTAGTTTGGACATTTGGTAATGAAACACTATCTCTGCACGAAGAGAGAAAACAGGGACAACATATTATGATTAGTACATAAAATTTCATATTATGATCAAATATAGTCGTAATATTACATCATCATCTTATCATTAAGAATTATTCTTAATTTTTAATTTTAATAGGTTTTTAAATGTGCTAAATTCGCAATTTCAATATTATTCATAAATTCACTGAGAATTGCAGATACTCAAACTTTATTTATCATAGCCCGGCAGATCTAGGAGACTGTCTCGAACTAGTGATTTTACCTATTATAATTAGCTAAGTGACTAGTTATATTATCACGTCTATTTTCTAAGCAAGGGTTCATTTTACTGGTTGGTTGGATTCATATACCGGTTTCATAGAGTTAGTTACCTTATTAGTTATCGAACTGGTTATTTGATTAGCTAGAAAACTTGTTTTTTTAGTCAGTTAAAAACACATTTTCTATACAGTCAAATAACCGATTGCTTATAAACAAACCTTTCTCCGACAGAAGTAACCTTACTCCTGTTGGGTTAAATAACTACTTTGTAAAGTGCAGTAGAAAATAAACCATTAAGGTGATTACACTCTAGATTACTTAGAGACACAGAAGTGACAATTGACTTCGCGCTAGGTTACATGGTTAATTAAGTAAAAAGCAAATAAACTGTATAATAATTATATCAATACAATTTGTATAAAATCAGTTTGTACGAATCACTCACAAAAAAGTGCAGTACAAAATAAACGTTAAAAGTGACTACACCTAGACTACTTAGAGACACTTACGTTTCAATTGACTTCTCTCTGCACTACAAAGAGGACATGCGTGTCAAATGACTCAAATTGGAAACAGCATTCTACAAATAATGAGATCTAAATATTATTAAAAGTAAACATATTTTGAAACATAACATTTATTGGTTATTTGTTAGTTTAAATAGTTGTACATAATATAATATGTTTGTCTATTTATTACTCTTTAGTTGTTTGAAAAATAATTATGTTCCATTGCACAATACTCAAATTTAGAATTGCTATGAACATAAACTTGTTTACAGTAACTAAATTATTGTTGAAAGTAAATAAAAATAACAATTATTTGTGTACGACAACAGTATATTGTTACAAAGAACATAGTGTGGTTGTCTTAAGCATACCGAATTACTTATATATCGAAAGATTTCTGAATTCAATCATGGAAGTCGTTTTTCATAGAAAGATTTCCATGAAGTTCGTTCAATATTTTGTGGGAATGGAACCGACATGATGATTGTTTGTTTTTGAGTGTGAAAGTCTAGCTGATTACTCTCTGCTCCATGTACGAGTTATTTTATTAATATACTAGCTTGACCCGGTGCGCTTCGCTACCCCTGTCGTAGTGAAAATCGGTTCAGCCGTTTAGTAATTATTGTTTAAGAACTAAAGGTACCAATTTTACCGATTTTTTCCCTATGTATCCCTTTATGGTCCAAGTATTGAAAAAAGTTATAGCCTATTGACGCTTCCAAGTAAGGGTCTATCTACGTTCCAAATTTCAATAAAATCGGTTCAGCCGTTTAGGCGTGATGCTCAAACAAACAAACAAACAAACAAACTTACAAAGACATTTATATATTGTGTTGAACCACTAACATCTCGTTTTTCAATCAAGCACACTAGATTGCTGTGCTAAATGCAAAAGTTCATTACCAACTTGTATAAAAATTAGTACCTACTCTACTAAAATAATGGACTGAATAAAATCCACTCATTACAAAATAATATATGTGGTAACTAGTTGTTATTACCATAATTCACAACATTTTTGCTTGGTAGTGATCGTACAATCCGCAGGTTCTGTTCAGTTAGCTTCCATACGATTCGAATTTGTTTTTACGGTACAGTTAAAGGTTGATGTTATGCGGATGCTCCTAAAATGATCCAGATCATTAAGTCGAATATCATTTGAGCCATTCGTGATATAGTGTTAGAAACTTTAAACATGGTTCTGAAAATTGTATTGACAGTATGATCTACAGTAAAACGACGCATATTGTTACATTATTATTCATAAAAAGATAATTGTATTTGGATAACTCTATAAAAAAACTGGGATTTCGTTTTTATGTTTGCAATTTCAAAGGCATAGATGATAACTAGATAGGTAACTGAGAGCCAAAAACCTAATTCTGTTGTTAAAAACCTAATTCTGTTGTTAAAAACCTAATTCATGAGAATGTATTGCATGTATTTTGTTATTGTATCACCCGTAATTTTTCCATTTATATTACTTCTAGGGTGATCGATTCTTCGAAATTTTTTAGAAACCGGTTTTCGGTTTCATCGAAAAACCGGTTTTGGTTTTTTAATAATAACCGGTTAACCGTTTTTTTTGGAAAAATATAAAAACGCCTAGAAATAAGAAGAAAAAAAAAGGATTTATTTATTAAAGTATTAGTTATTAAAACAAAAACTGTTCATGGAAAAACATAATTATGATAACGAATATACATGTATTCCAATAACAAAAAATAACCTTTTTTAAAACTCTTACTTTTTAATTCGAATTTTGATTACTTCTTTTAACGTTCACAAGGTCTTCAATTTTGAAATTATAATTTTTTTTTTTAATTTTATGAATTTTATTTAATTTTAAATGTCAACAGCTTCGTTAGGTTTAAAAAAAAAACAAATTGGCATGAAAAATATCTATAACATTTTTTGCACTTAAGGTTTTTGGGTCATATTTGATCTGGAGCTAAAATCTGTAATATTTGTTACGCACAAATAAGTTAAATGTTTTTAGAGCTTTGGTAGCACTACTATATATCTTTGGTAGCACTAATATACATCTGTCTCTTTTCATCATATTTGCTGAACATTATACTTGTATGAAAACTGGGGTTCGGGTAATACCAAAGCTATGTTTTTCTTATCCTTAAAATTTTACACATTTATAAATTTTTTTTTTTCTAAAATGAATGGTTGATATTTTATGACTTTTATTTAATTTCAAATGACAACAACTACGTTAGGTTTAAAAAAAATATATATATATTTTCTATATGAAGGATAAAAAAATCTCTTAGGAATAAAACACAGTTTAAATGCTTTGAAGTATACAAATTTTTATAAAGCTAGACATTGAAAATGATTTTCAAGCTTTCCAGATCGCTAACATTGCCTAAATATAAAAAGTATTCTTAAATAGTTGGGGTACTTGTTTTAAAAAAGTTTGTTGTATTTTGAATATTTGTTAGAGTTTTTAATACACTAAAACTCATAAAAACACACTTAAAAAAACCCGGCTATTCGAGGAGAAAAACCCGATTTCTTTGATATTCGAAATGTCAAAAACTTCCGTCCTTCCTCTGTTCGATAATTAATTTAAGAAGTGAAGTTCAATAAATAAATTTAGAAAAACAATCCTCGTATATGGAAACGTTCCTTTTGTTCCTATAAATCCTCAACGATTCTCGCTTAACCGTTGCTATGGCTATCAGATCAGTCCACGATCTATTGACCTTTGCTGCTTATATTTCAAGTATGTCTAGGTCGGCTTTTATTGCAGATGCCCTGGTAATTCCAGGCTATTGAATTTTTAGTAATGTCAGAGGTCTATGGAGGGTGTGGCCGATCTACCACAAATTTAGTTTTCTGACTTTTTACTCTGTGATCATTTCTAAGGATTGATGTAAACATGTGGATTATTAAGATCGCTGGGATTGCATTCCAAAAATCGCATCATTACAATAACCTCTTATCGAGGTCATCAATGCTACGGAATTGTGCAACTTCTACTTATTTAGTCCATAAATCTATTGGATGACGTGAAGTAGGGTTGTCTGGTCAGTTGAATATGTGGGAGGTGTCATGGGGACCCTTACCACAAGCTGGGCATAAATTGTACAATGATCTATTGTATGTATTGAGCGTGTTGCTTCATTCCTATTTCATTGTGCATTGTTTTCGCGTAAGGTAGATTTCGTTAAAAGATGCAGGCCTCTGTGTGTTCTCCTCATATACGCGAAGGTTCGTCCTGATATGTCTCGGGGGAGAACTGTATGATGTTGTAGCTTTTATGACCGATATGATGACATCCCAGGAGGAACTGTTTTGTATACATCAAATTATATTCCCTGACTGATAAAACCTTCGTTTTCTTGTGGAAATAGTGTTCCGAGAGGCAGCATTTTGGCAGATTTTAATATTTCTCCACTGGATTACTCAACGAAAGTGATTGCACTGCAGCATCGTAATTTACAACTGAACGACCAATCGTTTTGTAGATAGTCAACAAGTTTTCTTTTTCATGCTCCATGTTCCAATAGCTTTCTTAGTTAAAGGGTTTGCGGGTTGTCTTAGCTAAAGGCGTTTTGGTATTCCTTTGGATCTGAGTGTGTAGCTGGTTGCAGAGTGGATATTAGATTTATCTGGATGGTAGCCTGCCCGTTCTTCGCGGATATCATGGGATAGTACATCCGAAAGCTGTCTATCGAATTATGTTCTATATTACATTTTCATACTAAGTAGAGTTACACTCCTCCAATTCCTGCATTCTATCAGATCTCCCTTCTTAGGGATTTTGATAATCATACCCTCTTTTACATCATTACAGTGTTGGTTGGTGTCCCAGAATTCGTCTATGAAAAGGTGTATGTGCTGGTCGCTTGCAGCAGGATCTGGTTTTAGCAGTACTGAAGATATATTGTTGATTTCGTGTGCTTTATTATTCCTGATTGTTCTGAGTACGTTCTCATTAGGTACATTAGGTTTTATGATAGATATATCGGTCTCGTCGGTGTGTTGTAGGCATTCAAATGTGACTTCAATTTTATACCGGGTACTTTCCAATTCATGTAGGATATATTATGAGACATTCAAAAAAAATATGATGATCATTCAGCAGTGTTTACTACCAATTAGATCTAACAAATCGTCTGGGGATAACACTAGTTATGAATCGGTATTTCTCTGCTATTTGTGAGCTCATCACTGTAAATGTTTGCATAATAAACTCGTAAATACATGTTAAAGTATTTTGTCTGTCTTGCTGTATGGTTGATTTTTTTTTGTCGGTTCATATGAACCCACATCGGTACATATACTACGGATTGTATTGTACTGCTGCAGTCGAACATTGTTCTTCTGTTCATGATTATTGTCTTGGCGAAAACTTTTTATTTCCTTTTGATTTTAGTATGAATTTTATACGCTGGCTGCTTGGTTTGTTCATAAATGGTTGGAGGTTTGGATATGAATGTAAGTTTTTTTTTTTTTTTTGGTTGGAATCGTGATTGTTCTTTTTCCATAGAGTGTATTGTGGCATGATGACAATGATGGTGATGATGATGATCATAACAAATCATAATAATGAGGTTTATTATAACAATAATGATGTTATATCGGTGGTATAAAACTCGGCAATTCAATTTCATATGCAATCAGCGCCTATTCTGCAGCTGTTTTCGCTTTTAATTTTTGTTTAACTGTTGCTCCTCCGTTCATTGCTCATATACACTCAACTCCGTCACTAACTCGTACTCGTGCAACAAATGCGAAATGTATGAGCATGAGTAACTGTGCTTCAACTCATTCGTATTGTGGTGATTGGAGGTTGTTGCTGCGCCTGCGTGTTATTTGTTTAGTTTTGATATTGTCAGCTTTTGTTTTACAGTTCTGCCGTCGGCTTGTCGCCAATGTCAAGTCTGACAAGTTTTTGGCAATAACTTTTTTTGTTTGTTGCTGTTGCTTTTAACAAATTCATGTTTTATGTGTTTCGTAGCTGTTTAAATTCAAGGACTTTAGTAATGGATTCTTATTGTGGGTTTCGTTTCGTTTGTTTGTTTATGTTGTTAAAATAACAAACAACAAAAGCAGCGAAAGAAAAATAATAATAATAATGTGTTTATTTTGTAAATAAATTTATGTAAAAAGTTTCATATCAAAGTTAAAACTGACATTTTGCTAATTTTATGTGTCAAAAGTTGTCAGAAATCTTCTGTTTGTCTGAATTTTGTATTTGATATTTCTGTAGGAGACCATGAACTTCATAATGAACATGTACAAATAATCTACAAGTTGTTGAAATGTTGAGAGATTTTTTTTTTTAAATTTTTCTTAATGATTTGAACATTTATCATGTTACAGTTCGCAAATGTATAAAGCTCAGCTTGATACAATTTATTAAACAGAAATTTAATTTACTTTTGCGAGTTAATTATTTTATTTTCTTAATATGAGGGTAACTATGTATTTGTATTGTGCTGATATTGCGAACGTTATATGACTTTTGATCATGATTTGTATTGTTTACAATGACTTGAAAGGTGTGTCTCAGTATATACGTTTAATTATCTCGTGAACTGGAAAATTGTGTATTGTACAGTTCAACCTATTTTTAATTTGAAAGGGTTTTGTCCTCGTAGCAAAGTGTTTCTATATATTATCGAGGTCATCAAGACTAAAGAATTGTTATAGTTCAACTTGTTTAGTCCATAAATCCATTGGACGAAGTGAAGTAGGGTTGTGTGATCAATTGATTTTAATATTTCTCCACTGGATTACTCATCGAAAGTGATTACACTGCAGCAGCGTAATTTACAACAGAACGGTCAATCGTTTTGTGGATAGTCAACAAGTTTTCTTTTTCATGCTCCACTAGCTGCCGGCTAGGTCTTTGATAACCATGTTTCTAGTTTGTCATTTGTGACATGAGCTGAGGAGGAATCGATTTCGAAGCCAAGACTAAACATTACTTAATGAACTGAACATTTATCATTTGAACATTTATGTGGTCAATAATGTTTCCGAAGACGTTGGTTTTAGTACAGATTATGAGCACCACAGAAGTAGTGTATTTCACTGAGATAATCATTTACCAGACCACATAATGGTAAAATATTTTTGCAGCCGTGCGTATATGAGATCACTACCTCTCATTGTTGAGGTGCGGGCAGTTTATAGAGATAGAAGCTAAACAGTATTTGGGACAGACAGGAACTTCGCCTGGGATCTTCTTGCTTAACATTTCGGGGTTTTAAGCGGAATCCTGGAATATTGTGGAATGTCTGACAGTATTGAAGGCCTTCGACAAGTCTATTGTCAAAATGACAGTCCTTTCCCAAGGTCTTTGCTGATTTTGAACCTGTGGTATCAGAGTGACAATGAAGGTTAATGCTGTGGTGGTACTGTGAATTTTACGGAATTGATGCTGGTGATGCCCTGCACTGCTGGTATGTGGTCGATCAGTATTGGGATGAGCAGAGCTTCAAGAGTTTTCGCGACTTGCTATATTGTTCCTCTGTCGTGTTTTTACCAGGTCTCTGTATAGGCACGAATCTTTTTTTACAAGCATTTTTATAATCAGACTCTTCAAATTCTCGCTCATCAAAGTGCTCTCTAAAACTTAAGTTTCCATGTAAATCTGTGGTGTGTCTGAGACTGGAAGGTTTTGAAGTTTCGGCAAAATTCACGCTAGCACCGTTCGTGATCGGATATGAAGGTGCTCCGCAAACTAAATCGTGATACTATAATGCTTCTTCATCTGGTGGGAAAAAAATTGAATTGTAAACCACAGATTTCCAAATTCTCAACTAAAGCTGCTGCTCTTTAACTGATCTAACCATGTTTTCAACTTGTCCTCATTTACTAGGGTATTCAATTAATCGGGTTTCTGGTTTAATCGGTTAATCGAGCAAATAATTAATCGGGGTTTAGATTTAATCGGTTAATAATCGTTTAATTTTAAATTATTCGATTAACCGAATAATTTCTATTTTAATTTTAAATCGGAAACAAAACCACAAATTGTGTGTTCTTATTTAAACATTTTATTAATAAAAAGGACAAAAACATAAAACACAAACAAAACATATTAATTCGTCAAAAAAAAAAAAAAAATATAATAGCAAAAGAAATATGGTATTTGAGATCCTTCTTATAAACACATGACAGTTATTTTAGGATTTTAGTGAAATAATCTTTTATAAAACGAACATAATTTAAATAGTTTCTTTTTTAACGATTCTTTTCTTTAGTTTTAATAAAACTTGACTTGAAAAAACCTCTATCAGTGATTGTAGATGTTGGAGAAATCGAAGCTAAGACATGGTAAAGAATATAAAATGTCTCAGTTCTTTTTTTAGTTTTTTTCTAAGCATATAAAATCCTCCATTATACCAATGGTATCCTTTTTGGATTTTCTTAGATTATGAATACTTTTAATAGTTTTGTTAAGTTCTGATAAAAGACTCGTTTCATTGATGTCTTCAGTTTCGTCTATTATCGCCCTCCCTCTCATTAGGATAAATTTTATCATAGAACATTCTAGAAAAAAGCTAATTTTCAAATTACTTAGTTTCAGTTTTTGTACTATACGTCAATAAACTATTGCTGGAAGGGAATGTTCATGAGTAAAGAAATCGAAAGAAATCGAAATTTTTGAAATTTCGGTTAATCGGTTAATCGACACAAATTAATCGGTTTATTTGTTATTTGAAAATCGGAAATTTTAAATTATTCGATTAACGGTTAATCGATTGCATACCTTATCATTTACCCATATCACGATTCTGATGGGCGAACCCTTGGTCATCTGGGTTCGCTCATCGGATGTTATCGAGCTCAATTGCGAGTCCCAATGTTTCAGCTGAAGCGATCGGCTGCTGCTGTGACAGCTTACACAACTTCCCTACTGCTTCATGTACGTTGGATGGAATCGGAAGATCATTGATGAAGTCGTGCTATTCTCCTTCCTTTTGTTATACGTAATTACGAGACGATGAACTCTTTAGATTCACATCCAGACCAATGATTATGGATAAAAGAAATTTCGCTAGATTGCGCAGTTTACCAGAACAGAATTCACTACTGTGATGTCTGGTGAGCTAGCGCAGATACCGATAAACCATGTGAAGAAGTGGGAGGAGTTGGATCCGTCAAGAGCTGATGGTGCGTCTTTTCGGAGAACGTTGTATACTGTTCATCTTTGAGTGTCAAAGCCATAGGGTACAACTGGAGGCTAAACTGAGAGTAAGCTGTGAGTAATAATAATTACTCTCTTCACACGTACTTGTGATATGTGAATTCTACATACTTGTGAGAGAATTAAACACATCAAAATACTTGTAATTTTAACTTTGATTTTCTGACAAAATATAAACCGAACAGCTTTATTACACTTGTACACAATTCTTGACAATTTTTTTTAATACTTTGCAGGACACTTTTATTTACGAAACGCGTTAATTTTGCTCAAATGAAAAAAATTATTTTTTATTATTTTTTTACACTTTTTTATCTGTGGTAGAATTTAATTTGTGGAACGGAGTTTCTATTTTTGATATTATAAATAGAAGAAAATGTAAATAAATTAAAATGTTAAATTTTTATAGAACTCTCTGTGTCTGGTGAAAATTAAAAAGGCACCAATACTACCTCAAAACTATGTACTAATACATTCTCACGACTTTTTTTTCCCTCTCAGTAATGCTTCTATGGATATATTATTCTATGGTCAAAGCTATGGCGGTATTTTGTCTAGAATTTACTATCTAGACCACAGGAATTACATGAAGTCTTGTTTCATCTATCACTTTCAGTATGAAATTTTAGACCAACATTTAAATCATAGCCGAGACCTCGTTCGCACAGTTCATATTTTCTCGCTGCACTGATCAATGCAGTTTCAGAAGGACTCGGGCTTCCTTTTGGGATCAAAATTTTGTATGATTACAATACATATTTGTAAAATGAATAAAAATATTTTTATAAATCTTATTTTAAAACTTAAAACTAAAAAAATAATAATGAGTAATTTTAAAATCCTTATGGAAGTTGGATGGCCTGTGTTTTATATTTGGTTTAGTTAATCAAACAATATTTGTTCATAAACAAAACAGTGTTCTTAAATGGCTCTGAATCACACACCTTTTAACAATTTGACTTTAATCATCCAAAATACATTAAGATCTTGTTGAAAACTACACAAATATTTAAGTATTTTTAACACTTTAGCTAACCGAAAAAACAATGTTTAAAAAAGAACAAAAAACTAGCATTAAATCCGGTTATTTTATGACCCGCTTTTAAGCAGCTGCAATTCCACAGCAAATGAAATGGATTTACACGAACAAATACAATTATTACTTGCACTCTGGCGATTTTTTTTTTGTTGTGAGCTTTTTGTTTTAAGCAGTGACTTAATTCCATTTCATAAACTCTGTCAACATAAAAAACAAACAAAAAAAGGAGAAAAAAAGGGTAAAAAACCGATGAAGGAGTGAAATAAAGACTTAATTAACAATAAACAGAAATTTTAAACAAACGGTTTAACACAAAATATATATATATATAAAAAATAAAACAACGAAATATAAACAATTACGCAAAAAAGTCAAACAGCCAAGCACTCCGACACCATTGACTTCTTCATCAGCTTTTGTAGCGGCAAACATTTACCAAGAATTAAAAATCCATTTAAGCCATAAAAGCTCAAATATGGATAAAAATCGAATCGCAAAAACAAACAAAATGAAATGAAAAAAATTTCGAAATTGAAATTATATTAAGTTAAATAAATTTAACAATGGTCAACAGTTAAACCATAAAATCAACAAGGATCTTTTTTTTACAGTTTTTTTTGTTTGAGGGCTTTCGGACAAAACTTTGCTGAGACAACAGCATCAGCAGCAGCAATCCAGTTGTTTTTAATGGCTTAATGCTGCCATAAAGTGCAAACATGAATTGTGCATGACACCCGTAAAAGAGCAAAAACCAATGGGGTTTTTGTTTGTTTTTTTTTCTCGGAAGGGAACTACTAGAAGAGGTGTGGTTTATAATATTTTAACATCAATGTCAATTTTTAACTTTATACATCCATGATGAGAGATTAATATTCCCTTCTATAAGCTGTCGAATCCAGCTTAAAATGTTGTGTTTTTTTAATTAATTATTAAAGATTCATTTGAAGATTTTAATTATGCTTTCATTAGTCCATGATTATAGCTTCATATCTGTGGCTTTTTAAAACTAGGACCTTTTTTTAAATTCAGACTCCTTTAATCCGAGACTAAAGCTGGTTTTAAAAACCAAAAGAACACTAAAGCTTTGCATCATTATCAATTCCTTACTTCATTTATCAATGCTTAAAGCTTTATATCCCATTCTATAAAGAACTCATTTCATTTCAAATTCCACCTGAAATTCCGCTCTATAAACTAACAACTTCATCTTGAAGTTCAGCCTTCATTAGCCCACGATTAAATATTCATATTTGCCTACATAAATCTATAATTATATTTGCAAGTGTTGCAATCAGATAATACAATGGCTCCATTTTCAAATCCAGTATTTATTATTTCATGATTATATTTAGTTAATGCCTTCTATATAAAGAGATTTCTTCATCTTCAAAATCAGGCTCAATTCTCGCTCTATAAATTAACAACTTTGACTTAAAATTCAAGGATCATTAGTTCACGATTAAATCTTCATATAAATCCATGACTTTATCTCCAAATGTTGGCTTCTTAGAACCTCAACATCAATTTCATATGCAAACTTCATTAAAAAAAGGCTAATGTTACACACCTGGCTTTACAAAACCATATCATCATTATCAATTCCTAAATCTTTTACTCATGATTAAAGCTTCATATTTCGCTATATAAACTGAACATTTCCTGGTACCTGGCTTTATAAAGCCACGACTTTGTGGTCAAATTCAGACTTCATTAATATAAGATTAAAGCTTTACAAAATCTCGTCATCATTAACAATTCCTGACTTGAAGTTTACAGCTTCATATCCCAATCTTTAAACTGACGACTTCATATTAAATTTGAGGCTTCATTACCATACGATTAAAACTGCATATCTCGCTCTATAATTCCACGACTTCATTTTCAAATTCCGGCTTCGTAAGTCCACAATTAAAGCTAAATGTAGGTTTCATAAAACCGCGTAATTATTTTGAAATCCACGCTTAAATACGGTTTTATAAAATCAGGATATCATTATCAATTCATTGATTAAAGCTTGATATCCCATCGCACTTTATAAATTGATGACTTCATATTATAATTCAGGATTCATTAGTTCACAATTCTATATTCCCTATTTTCGGAAGAGGGTGTGTTTCAGGCTACAGGATCAATATAGTATAATTCATGCTGAAATTTCAGCGATCAAAAGGGCAGTACACTGGCTGAAGTACTATAGGCTATTTGGTGTGAATATCTGAATCCGTACTGACAGTAAGCCTGCTATCAAATCCCTATCTGATGTCTACTCGAAATCCAGATTGCACATGAATGTCGGGTATCTCTTAACGAGATGGTGAGACATTCTAGCCTGGAGTTATTCTGGGTCACTCTGGTGTACCTGGCAATGCTATTGCGGATGAACTGGCCAAAAAAGGATCACGTCTACAAGTAGATGAGATCGATCTTATAGTTGGTTTACCGCTATCCTGCTGTAAATTACTCATACAGAGTAACTTATTTGAGTTCGCTCAGCTCAGATGGACTAATCTGACAAATTGCTAGATATCGAGGCTCACATGGCCCCTTTTTGACCATCAAAGGTCAATGTCCCTCACGGGGCTATCACGGGCTAGGCTGCGAGCTCTGATATCAGTGCTTATTGGGCACTGCTTGATTGATGTGCATGCTAGGAGACTTAACACTCCATACAATGACTTCTGTAGAAGTTGCCATGAGGATGAACATCACCTCTGTCTTTGCCAAGCTCTATCTGGGGCTCGTCTGCTACAATAAGCAGTCCTCTTTTGCATGGCCTAGGGGATCTATTCACTGTGGATGTCAGGAAGATAGATTCGTTCATTCGTGCATCAGGTTGGTTCGGCACTGAACCCATTTCTGACATGTGGATAACCTCTTGAGGACCTGGTCATGATCTTTAGGGTATCACAAAGGGACCAATTTATGGACCCAAGTGAGCTGGCTAACACTGGCTCCCTTTATAACCTAACCTAAGCTTCATATCGCATTAGTCATATCCCATTCATCTTTAAATTAAGGTTCATCTTTTATTAGTCCACTATATAAAGCCACGACTTTATTTTCGAATCCTGATAAATGTTACATATTTGGTTTTATAAAACCACGGCATCAGTATCAACTCTTGACTTTCTTTATTCACGATTAAAGCTTCATATCCTGCTGAAAACTTCAGCTTCAAACTCTGGCTTTCTTATCACATGCTTAAGCTTCATATATGTCTTTATAAATCTATGACTTTATTTCCAATTGTAGGCTTAATGAAACCACTACTTCATTTTCTATAACCTGACGAAGATAATATCTGGAAATTCAGGCTTCATTAATCCTTGGTTAAAGGCTTAATACCTGGCTCAAAATGTTATTCAATCTTGGCTAAATAAAGCCACCACCTGATTTTGCACATCTGGCTTTAAAAAATCACCTCTTCATTAACAATTTCATTTTTTTTTACCACGATTATAGTTTCAATCCTGATTTACAAACCGAAAAGTTTATGTTCAAATTTAAGCTTCTTTAGCCGACAAATCAAGTTTCATATCCCGCTTTATAAATCCACGACTTCATTGCCATATTCAGCTTTACAAAACCATGACATTATTATCAATTCCTGAATTTCTTTATCTACGATTAAATCTTTATATCCCGCTCTACAAATTGAATAAGAATCTTCAAATACAGGCTTCATTAGACCACGATTAAAGCTCCACATCTCTATTAACCAATTTTTATATCTTTAAAAGCTGTCTTCATAAACAAATCATTGACAAACCCAGACTCTTTAAATCCAAGATTAAAGTTAGACATCTAACTTTACAAAACCTTGTACCAATTCCTTACTTATTTATCCATGATTAAAAGTTTATATCCCGATCCACAAACTCTGATGACATCATTGTCAAATTCAGGCCTTAGTAGTCCACGATTAAAGCTCCATATCTTGTTATATAAATCCAAGACTTTATCTTTAAATGTTGGCTTCATGAAACCAGGACATCATTACCAAATCCTGACGTTAGTTATCCATGATTAAAGCTTGATATACCACTTTATAAATTTACAACTTCATCATCAAATTCAGTAATTATTCTTAATTGTTATCTGCAATAAAGCACGATTTTATTTTCTAATCCGATCTTCATTGACTAGATCAGAAACTCGGTTATGGGATTCAATCGTTTGATATTTTCCAAGGTTGCCTACTGTTACCGCTAAGCTTTCGTTACCCCTAAAATACCCTTTCAGGTCAACAACCGTTATCGCTAAGCTACCGTTACCGAAATAACTGCAATTACCGTTAGCTAAGATTTTAGATTTCTTCGATCTCAGTCCTTAGAATATCAACTTATTCAACTTATGTTTAATTCTTCTAAATTTTTTTAATAATTTAATTCAGGATGAAATTATTGTTATCCCTAAAATACTATTACCACAAGAATCCATATAAATAATGTCAATCTAATCTATCTATTTAAATAGTTTCAATGGAGCAGTTTAAATAACACCTCTTCCACAAATCCCCTTTATGTTTAGTAAACAAAAAAAAAAATGAGATTTTTGTTTTATTACAGTGAAGGCGTTGATTTTATTCACGATGTGATCACACTTTTCATTTGTTTTGTCTTACTTCATTTCGTATTTGTTTTAGTATCAGTATTCTAAAATTTTGTATTTGTTAATTGAAATTCCTTCGGAATGAAGACAAAAACTATCATCCACATAAGGCTGCTGTTTGCATGTTTAAATAATTTTTCGTTACTTTTTGCATGCGCTTCATTTGAATAAGGTAAAGGTTTGAAAAGGACCTATGTATGTAAATAATTTATAGATGAAAGCTTAAAAATTCTAAATACATACATTTGGAATACATTTTCTATATGTATCAGGGGCAGAAAATTTTATCTGCAAACAACACATATTACACATATTTCATATAGATTAGCAAGTAAACAGAAATCACATTCAATAGCTGGTCAGATTACAATAGAGAAAGAATGTGCGCCACTGCTTTAAGGAGAGTTGGAACCGATCATTTTAAAACATTTCGAAATTGTTAAGGATATGAGAATTGTTAATATATAATTTCTAGAGATTTCGTAGTGTATTTTATGGATTTATGTATGCAGCGATAAGTGTGCAAAGATTTTTACATGATTTTTTAAATATTTTACCTTTTAGGGGTACCCTTAAATGTAACTTTCTAAAATTTAAACCTATTATTACCCACACTTCTACTAATTCTAACTACGCTCACTTTGCAGTCTTAATTTACCGAATTATTTATTTTGTGGCACTAAACCTTTTTCAATGGTCCCCCTAAGAAAACTCATATTCTTTATTCAGCAGTATTTTTGCTCTTTTAGATTTTTAGTTTAAAGATGTTAATCACGTAATGTGCCCTGCCATGCAATAGTTTGCTACTTACTTACTTACTTACTTTGCTTTCAAAGCCAAATATAAACTTATGTTTTTCAGTTGTTTTTCCAAAGAACCTTTGAGACTTGTAGACAATAATAGACAAACTATGTATTTTGGAAAATTTGCAATTTTAATTTGAAAATTATATTCTTTTTTTGTGTTGCTCTGTTCACCGCTGCCTTACTTATTGGTATTGTTGCTGTTGTTTGTTTTTGTCATTATTGTAAGTAGCAAAAATTCACATAGCATGTTGCTAGTTTTTCGCATTTTTCCACTTTATTGAGTTTCTTCAATACGCCATCGTTGTTATCATAACGAATGAGATAAGAAATGACAAAATGGAAGTATTGAAAGGAAATAAAATGAGCAAAAATATTAAAAAAAAAAAAAATGAGGGAAGAAACCGAAGAATGTTAAAGCATTTGTGTGAGATTGGTTTAAAAGGAATTTGGTTGTAAGAAGGAGAAAGTAGGAAATTTTATATAAATTCACTCTAAATTGCTGAGCAAATTTTATTAAAACTTGGAACATAGTTCATTGTGTTTTGAGATACAAAACTAGTTTTTTACTACTTGTTTTCCTAAAGAGTGAGCCAGAAAAAACTTAAACTTGTATTAGTTTTAATAAAACTTAAATCGGAATCGGACCAGAAATATGAAGGCACTTTCCGTAATAAGGACTGAGATCGAAAAATTGTTAACATACATATATGTTAATAAAAATGAAACCACTAAACTTACAGTTTTGAATCTTTTTTTATTTGATTGAAATTATTGTTACAATTTACAAAAAAAGAAAAAACATTTTTATAGTTCTAATCACTAATGATTAAATTTTGAACCTTTTTCGAAAACCCTTCCATTATGGTTTTTATAGTGCTTTATGTCACTTTGTTGTCCATCTCCGTTTAAAATCTACCACACTTCTAGACACCTTTTTTGTGCTCTTCAATTCTCTTTTAACAAGAGCCCAATATCTCTCCACTCGACTCAGCTCCAGGCAGTTTGTAGGAATTGCCTCTCTTGGTACAAATACCACATTATTGTTCTTGTACTACTCAAGACCTTTCTTACCAAAGTGACAAATGCTAAATCAGGCCAAAAATAAGTGGACACATTAAGAATTCTTATGAATGGAAATATTCTTTTTTGTAAATATTCCTTGATGTACATTTCGGTATTTATAGAGCCCTTTGTAACAAATGTTTAGCTTTTTTGCCGCAACTGCATATTGCTTGCCATACCAAGAACTTTTTGGGAAATTTTGTCTGCTTTTGGGTCCTAAACTTTTCTTCAACATTCCCTCGAGCATCTGCAACATTCAAAAATTGACCCAGAAGCTGCGAAAAATTTTCCATACGTACATTTCGACATCCATTATGCAGCAGGTATATTTTTTGTATAAAATTTGACTTCAATTTCCGGGTTCTATCTTTGGACTCTAAATTTTTAGCAGAGTTCCTGTCAGGAACTTTTTGAACCTTGTATGCTTTTAAACTTTCATTGTCTTTAACTTTTCGTACCAAATAGTCCGAGTACTGACCTAACCGGCCTGCTTTTCTGCCAGAGGTGTTGTGAGCTCTTTTGAAAATGCTTTCTATTTTTTTGGCTTTAGAAACATAATGTGAACCATTCCTTCTACCTGAACCAGGTTTTATATCAACGGACAAGTTCTCCCGGTACTGTTGAATAACACTGGAAACAGTTTGATAGCAGACCTTTGATTGTTTGGCCAACTTTTTGTAGGACCAAGATGGGTTTTGTTGAAAATATTTAATAATTTTAGTACGCACTTTTTTCTGCTCACTCATTTTAATTATATTGGCAACAAATGAATATTATTGACATTAAACATAATAACTGACATGTTTTACAAAGGTAACTTGATAAAAAAAAAATTAAATGTTTGATTGAAAAACGTGTGTTAAGAATTTTACGATCTCAGTCCTTATATTGTTCTTGAATATTACCTCATCCATTAGCCATCCATGACCCGGAAGTGGTGAAAACTCTATCATCATCCATCACACAACAGGTGTATTTTTTTTTTATAAAATTTTACTTCAATTTTGTCGCTCTTTTACTTTTAAGTTCTTTACCGCATCGCCATCTGGAACTTGAAATGTTCGGTGCTCTTTACAAGCGTTGGTTGAGTTCTTTTGCTTTACCAATATCTGTTAGACCTGATCCAGGTTTTCTTTCAATGTTCATGTCTTCCTTTTAGTGTTTAATGGCTTTGGAAACAGTGTGACGATAAACCTTCAAATATTTTGCTATTTTTTTGAAAAGTTTTTATTTTTTTTTCAAGTAGTTTTTCTTTATTCCTTCCAAATAAAAAGTTTTCTCGTCTAAACTGACTTTGAGGTTGTCCAAACTTTTTCCTTGGCGACAACACAGTTGGATTCAGTAGTATTGTGATGGTGGAAGTTCACTTTATTCCTCCAACTGAGGTAGAATTAGCTTCAAATCAATATCGAATCTGTCCAACAGCTGTGAATAATATTCGCCTGTGTTCGATTTACCATTGTTAAGGTATTTGATGTGAATGCATTCCACAAAACTGTGACCACGAACTTGTGTTCTGACAGATCCTCCACCCAGAGAAGTTCACTGCTTTGACAGTTCCTTGGTTTCTGGTATGTTGTGATGGCTACATGTTCGGCCATGATTACGAAACGGTGCAAAAACTCCTGTGAATAATATACGCCTGTGTTCGATTTACCATTATATGTGAATGCATTTCACGCACTTGTGTTCTGACAGATCCTCCTTGACCTTCTTCTGAGTACATTCACCCAGAGAAGTCCACTGTTTTGATAGTTCCTAGGTTTCTGCTATGTTGTGATAGTTCCATGTTCGACCATGGTTACGAAACGGTGCAAAAACTCCATCGGATTGCGGTTAAACATCGCTAAACACACTTTGAAGTGATCACAATAGTGACACAGCCTAAGGATTATATCGACGATTTCTGGCATCACATACACCTTTGGGCGACCTGAACGTTCGGTGTCACTTGTGCTGCTACGACTACTACTATTATCCATTAAATTGATAGTGCAGACCCCTTGGTATGATGGTATGATTTATTAGCACAAGAAATTCACTTCTTACAGTTACCTATTAACAGCTGGGAGTTGACCGGTGCGGTGCTGATTTTTATTAAACTATAAGGGAAGTTAAACATTCACGGAGTTTCCAAACTGCCTTCGTATATATTGTTTAGGCGATCACAACTGCGTCCTATTCAAAATGTAAGATTCTTCGTTGTTCTATTTTTCAGAAGTCCTAAGATCTTCGATCTTTTCAAAATAGAACGTATCTAGTGATCATGATGCTAGAGTTGAATTGTGATAGTAATTTCCACTACATAATAAATTCAGGTTCTATATCGTCAACACATGCAGACCTGGGTAAATTGACCGGAGTAACCCTAATTTTCTTGGGTGTTGTTCTCGTAAGTAATCCTATGTTATCGGACAATTTGACATGTTCCCCGGTTAGTCGTTATCATTGTCGCGTTTTCAAGTGAACCCTCTGTATCCAGAAGGGTTATTGTGTAACTCCATTCGTAAGGAAAATCATTCGAATTTGTATGCTTACAACATGGAAATTCGAAAATGTATTCTTTTGAATCGAATAACACAATTACTCCCTAGATATTCTCTATAACTTTGATCAATCCACCATGATTTTTAATGTTTACAGAATTCTCTTGGTATGTGTTTCTAGACGGTTGACCAGGAGGCCTTTTGAAAATACCATATAAGTGTCGGTATTTATTCTATCAGTGGGATTTGGAACCGGTATCCATAAACACAAGAAATGGAGGATCTTACAGAATTTGTCCTTGTATATGGTCTACTCTAGGGTACCTAGCGGAAACTACCTAAGTCCTTTGCATCAAACATTAATTGCATATTACTCTGTGGCATAAATTAATGGATGGAAGAAAATTGGTAGGATAGATTGGGACCTAATAACCTAACCTAATACCGGGGGTTTATTGTGTAATTCAATTCGAAAGAAAGACTACAATTGAATAACATTATTAAACTTAATTTCTTTTGGAATATTATGGATTTATTAGACACGATTTCATTCATATGGCTGCCGCGGCTGGCTTCGCACTAGCTTATCATGTCAGTCAAATTTGCCAAGACTTAGTTGAAGTTCTATCTAAAGATTGGCTCGAATGATATTTGCCTGGATTATTTACATATCATGGGTCTTTAACGGCACCCCACAAAAGTCTAAATAGTCAAATCCCAACTGCGAGTCGGTCAATTAACATCGACAAGACGGCTGAGGAAACGATTTCCGTTCTTGGCTTATGTTGCCACAGCAGCTACATTCTCGCCGGTATGCACACGGCGACGACGGTACCATGACTTTTGTCCACTAGCTAGTCAGTCTCATGAACTTTTAACATAAACTTACGTACAGCATTCACGGTGGGTGCATCATTTCGGCCGAAACTTCTTTGACTTTATGGGTTAAAAGTTTTGGGATATAAAACCGACAGTTATGGAAACGATTTCGTGCAAATATTGTAATTTCGTGTTTTAATAGCATTAAGTAAATATTCCTTCTGGGTTTTAATATATATACATACACAGTTTCAAAACAAAAATTTCAAATCTGAAACGATTATTCACAATTTTCAGCAACATTGTAAAACATAAAGTGAATTTTCAGTTATTTTATTTGCTGTAAATATTTAACACTTCTAAATAGAAAGACACAACAATGTATTTAAATATATTTTTCCAAGAATACTTAAACTTGGTTACCTTCTTCTTATTCTACATGTTCTGTGTTTATATTGCATTTGGCAGTTTATAATTCTATATGCAACATGTTTGTACTTTGTAGTCGTACAATGTACTTGGCAATGGGTAATTTGTTGCATGCAAGTTGCTAACAATGTGTTTTTGTTGTTGTTAGTTGGTAGCAGCAACAAAACAAACCCAGAGAGACAGATTTACAAACAAACAAACATATATGCAACCAACAAAATCAGGCAGCAATACGGGGCAGACAGGAGAACAGGCAGCCTGGCAGGCAGGCCGGCCGGCAGGAAAGCAAACAATCATCGCGTGCGTGCGTGTGAGCGCACACCAATGATTTACTCCGTTTGTTTGTGACAACTTGTTGTATGAATGTTGCTGCAGCAAGGATGCAAATTTAAATTTCTTCTAGACTTACCATTTTACAAAACCCACCGAGATGATGAAACAATATTAACCACTACTTAAAATGATTATAAGTACGAGCTGTACGTACGTATGTATGTGCGATGCTGTGTTTTTTGGTGTTGCCTGTTGTGTTCATACATCAGTGGGCGATAGATAAGATTCGAATATTCGTGCAACTACTTGTACTCTTATATTTCTACTTGCATTAAATATATGCAGCAATGTTCGTGCCGCAAGAAAGTATGGCAGGAGAGAAGAATAATTTCCAATAAATTCTTACGTATGTTTTAATTGTTTTTAAATGCAATAACAAGATTAACGTGAAATGTGTTACAAACACAACAGAACCAACAACAACAACAACAAAAATCTTTATTTAACTTAAACTTTGAAAAAGAAATTCAAAAAGTTATGGACACATTGTTGTAAGCAGCACATACATATTTACATACTGCGGACAACAATTTCCCAGTTGGCCAAGTCTTCAAGATATGCTCAATGATAGGTGCAGGACAATGTACATACCTCGACAACAACCATAACAGATCGTAAACGAACATACTTCGTGAATGTTTAAGGACCTGATTCAGAATTACAAACAGCTAATTTATTGTATAAAACTATACAGAAGACTACATTTAAAAATTCGTCGGTCTTCTTGTTGTCAACAGAGTTACGAGGGAGCAATTCGTAGCCTAAAGGTAGGGTCACACATGGCAAATATTTACTCAAAAAAGCCACTTTTTATTAGAACAAATTTGTTTGCCGTTGTTAACTCTTACGAGTGTTTTGTAAGATCAAACAGCATCAAATAAAAGAAAACTAAATGTTTGTTTTGAATCATCCAAATTAAGATACGTTTTGGAAATAAATAAAAGAATTCAAATATATTTTATTTAGTGGTTACGTCTTTTTCGTCAAATATTTGCCATGTGTGACCCTACCTTAATTCATGGATTTTTTGTATTGAAAACTGCACATGTATGCACCCTTGCATTGTCCTGGTTAAAAACAACTTTTTGCTTGGCCAAATGCGGTCGTTTTTATACCATTTACCTTCGTGAGATGGTATAAAATAATTTTGCGACCCTATGAAGTATATATATTATATATAGCGGAGTCGATTAAGCCATGTCCGTTTGTCTGTTTGTCCCTCTGTCTGTTGAAATCAATTTTCTGAAGACCCCAAATAACTTACAAACTTCATTCATACATCAATATATCGGGAATTCTTCCGTCTCGGTTGCTATTTAAAATGGAGAAAATCGTCCCACAAATGGCTGAGATATAAGGAAAAAACCGGGCCAACCTCGATTTTTGGCCTATTTTTGGTCTATTTCTGGATTACTAATTCATTAATATAGACAACATGTATATCTAATGATAGATATTTCAAAGTCCATTGCGACGATGTATATATGGCTATAGTAATTTGGATCTACAATGGGTCAAAATCGGTAAATTTAAACAAAATAATTTTTTTGAAGAAAATTAAAAAAAAATTTTGAAAAAAAAAAAATATTTTTTAAATTTTGAAAAACAATTTTGAAAAATTTTTTTAATTTTTTTAAACATTAGAAAACAATTTTGAAAAAAAAAAAAATTAATTTTGTTTACCTATAAATATTTAAAATTTTTATTTTAAAGTATAATTTGGTGAAGGGTATATAAGATTCGGCACAGCCTAATATAGCTCTCTTACTTGTTTTTTTCAAATCCTCATTAAATCGATCCAATAAGTTGGCATAATGTTCCATTGATTGTTTTGAAGGTATTCAATGTGGATTATACCGCGTGCATTCCACAAAAACGTTCGCTATGACTTTATTGGCTGATAGACCCACCTTGGCCTTGTTTGGCGCTGATTAACCCCGAGAAATGCACTGTTTTGACTGTTGTTTGGTCTCTGGTGTGTTGTGCTGGTTCCACGTTTCATCCACGGTAATGAAACGACACAAAAACTATGGACTTTTTTATTTGAAAAGTAGTTTTCGGCCAATAAAAGTATCTCTTGACTTTTTCCCATTGTTTTCGCAGTTCCACCATGAGCTGAAACGTTTGTTGTGTGGGCTTTTTCAATTATTGTTTGTCTTAGGTTTGGGGGTATCTATAACGTCCATTGATACTGCTCTACCACATGTTGATCACAACTCTTACGTTTAAACATTATTCCATCTACTACTTTAAGATCCGGTAGTTTATGATCATTTTGTGTAATTTGTTCTATTAAATCTATATATATTCTTCAGATTCAGATTCTGTGGTTTTGAAATCTAATAAATCTACTGTTTCAACTTCTTCCAAATCATGTTGTTGTGGCAGACGAGAAAGCATGTCAGCTAAAATATTTTCTGAACTTTTTGTATGTGCAATCTATAAGTTGAAAGCTTGTAGTTGTAAAGACCACCTGGCAAGTCTTACGCTTAAATCTTTGAGGGTCATAACTATTTGAGACTTGCGGTTATGATCGAAAATGGCATCATTTCGACAAAGGGTCTGAACTTTTTCACAGCGATTATTGCCGCCAAACATTCTTTCTCGGTGACAGTATAATTTTTCTGGCAAGGATTCAACTTTTGAGAATAAAAAGCTATTGGATGTTCCTCATTGTTGTTATTTAATTGATGTAATACCGCTTTTATTTCTCTTTACTCATATTCTTAAAAAGAAATAGCACAAAACAAAATGCGATTTTTCATTATTTTTCGAGGGAAGACCATGTAAATCACATCCATATACGAAAATATGCAAAAACCATATTTTTTAATTTAAAGAGGGGTAAAAAATCTACAATTTGATGTATAAGAAGTTGTGGGATAACTAAAAGTCTACATGAAAAAGGTGTTTTTAAAAACCTGTGTTTTGAAAAGGTCAAAAAAGTATTCTTCAGGAATTTTTTAAGGGACTTGTATTTTTGGAGACTTTGTGGCATCGCGAATAACTTTTTAGATAAACTTAAGTTTCCTTTTATGACTATGCAACCAGAATATATGTAATATATATAAACATACCTCCACTTTTAACGGACACAAATATTAAATCTCGCAAAAAAACAACAAAATTTGTTTGATTCATAAAATTTAGTGCAATAAAGCTTAAAAAAAACATAAATTTTTTTGATTTTTGGCCTATGGGGAAAACCACTGTGCAGTGTTGCCTTTCAGTTATGGGAAATTCAAAAAGTCAAGAAAAGTCCTCAAAGACAATGTCGACTTCTAGGATTGTTAATTATTCGAGTTTTATTTCAATCAAATAATGTATTTTCGATGTTTCGAAAAAATAACTAGTCAAAAATATTATTCGAATAATTCAATAAAATATATTTAAAAATAGAAACATTTTAATAATGCGTGTTTACAATTCTGTTGAATACCGATCTAAATAAAAAAAAAAAAAATCATGTGTAGTTTTTGAAAGGCAATACAATTTTTGTTAAGACAATGAAATTGTATTATGATTCATAAGTTAGAGCTGAGGTGTTTTCGAATTGATTTACAATTGTTCAGCTTCGTAGGGGGAGTGGGAGCCAGTGGGAGGCCCCTCAAAGTTGTCCAACTTGAGTCTCATAATTTTATTTTAGATATATTAACTTCACCTATTCTATTAGTAGTCACAACGTTTTCGTTTTAATGTTAAGTTTCACAATGTTCTGATATTGGTGTGTTCAGCCAAAGTAGATTGGAAATTAATGTAGAAACTTGTTTCATAAAAATGTTTATTATACCCTTCACCATGAGTGGCAAGGGTATATATAAAATTGTCATTCCGTTTGTAATTTCTACATTTTTCATTTGCGACCCCACAAAGTATATATATTCTGGATCGTTATATATAGCGAAGTCGATATAGCAATGTCCGTCTGTATGTTGAAATCAACTTGCCGTAGCCCCCAAATAACTTACAAATATAATTGATACATCAATATATCGGGAATTCTTCCGGCTCGGTCGCTATTTAAAATCGAGAAAATCGGCCCACAAATGCCTGAGATATAAGGAAAAAACCGGGACAACCTCGATTTTTGGCCTATTTTTGATCTATATCTGGATTACTAAGACAATATGGATATCTAATGAAAGATATTTCAAAGTCCATTGCAACAATTTATATAAGGCTATAGTAATTTGGACCTACGATTGTTTTGACAAACAATTTTTCACTAACAAATTAAAAAAAAAAAAATTTTAAATTTAAACAAAAATTTGGAAAAAAAAAATAAAAAAAAAAATTTTTTTTAATAAAAAAACAATTTCGAAAAATTTTAAACAATTTTGAAAAAAAAAAAATTAAATTTTGAAAAACAATTTGAAAAAAAAAAAAAAAATGTTTGAATTTAAAAACAAGTTAATTTTGTTCACCTTAAAATATTTAAAATTTTTATTTTAAAGTATAATTTGTTGAAGGGTATATAAGATTCGGCACAGTCGAATATAGCTCCCTTACTTGTTTTCCAAAATTTTGTTTCATTTTAACTTGAAAATAAATTTATTCGATTATTATTCGATTAACCGACAATTACTCATCGAAATTTTTTTTTTATTCTAAATTCATTCGAATAAAAGGAAATATATTTTCCTTGATTATTCGTCTATGATGATTTGGTCAACTGGGTTATTTATGCAAATTTCGTGTGTGGGTTTCTTCACATTTTCTTTCAGTTCCTTTCGATTCTTACGTTTTTATTTCATCATTATGTTAATAAGTTTCCAGGGAAAAATACTTAAACTTTGTGTGCTGTATTGCGTTGTATCGTTGAGATAAGCTTCCGTTCATACTTAATGATTTATACTGTCAAATAGTCATGTTGTCATTTCAGGGAACCGATTAAATTTTTGATTTGGGCGGTATTTTTCATTTGTTTTAAATTCACCATGTCTCTAAATTATTCAGCTATTTTCCACAAATCAGGGTTCTGTGAGAAATTTGTTTCGTGCACTTCGAGCAATAATGGCTCTATTGAAGAATTATTACGCTGCTTCCCTTATTCATACATAACAATGTATGATTCATAACTAAGTCTAAGTGGAATAAGTTCAGATGATTTTTGTTCAGAACTATTTCTACTAGAGCCTTAAAGAGTTAGCTTATGTTATTTGAAACGATTCTGAAATCATTTCAGAATTTATTTACTTTCATTTCTTATTGTTTATTTGAAAACAACAACTTTTGTTACTGCTTTTTTATTAACTATATCAATTTGTTTGTTGTACTTCTAGAATTTTATCAATTTAAATATATTTTTTTATTATTTTTAGTTGATGTTTACATTTTTAAATGAATGAGTGAGTCTTTTTTTTCTCTTATTTGGGTTGATTTTTTGATGTAGTTGTCGTTATTGTTGTTCATTGTAGTCGTATTGTATTTCAACCGGAAACTCTTTAATGAATAATTGTCAATTGAAAGACTGTGCAAAAAATTAAAAAAAAAAAACAAACTGAATTTAACAACAATACAAAAACACTGACACAGCGCGATCAGTGTCAGTGACTTGTGCGCCGAAATAATGTCAAGAAATTATTGAAATCATGCTGAAGTAATGAATAGTTTAATGATTTTAATGGTTTTATAACAGTTGTGATTAAAATTATAATGGGAATAATATAAATTTGAATTTAGCAATAAAGAATTGTTTTGAAAGCTTCTTGTGAAATTGCTACTCTGATTAGTATCTCGAGATAATTAGCTGTCGAAGACACTGCAGAGAATTAGTTAAGTAAGATTCAATGTTTTCTTACTTGAAAGACGTGGTTCTAGGCAAGGATCCCCAACAAGGTTAATGCCGTACAAATCCTGACAAAAGAGATTGTTAACAACCCAAAACTATTAGCTAATACTGCCTGTCATCTATACAATATGAAATGTCTTACTTTACAGCTTACCAGATGTCATAAAATAAGATAATTATCATAAAACACAAATCAACATTTTTGTTATATGAAAACCCAACCTCCTTTGAAATATTTATTTTCTTTGCATCACTTTTGAATTAATTCAAAATTCTGATTCCAAACTGCACATGTAGGACCCTCTACTGAGTTTTACTTAAAGAAATGTCTCATTTTTGTGTTGTTGATTTCAAATGAAATAATATTAGCTACTTGATGATTTTGTTTATTTTGTTAAAGATTCTTTTTTATTCAAATCCATAATAAACTAAACAAAAATATTATCGCAAGTTGACAAAACACACACAAAAAAAAAAAAAAAAAAAGGAAAAGGAACGAAAGAAGATGTAACAGACCACCCTGACATAAATGCTGACACTGCAGCAGCAAACACAGCCACTCAACAACCAACCAATTGGTTGGCAGTGGTGGAATCAATTTAAAAATATTTTTTGCTTTATTTAAAATTTCTTGTTAAATTAAAACGATCTCAATAAATAAACAAGTTTTAGGGGAAAACATGCGGCAAGCGGGTATTATCATGTACTCTGCAGAGAGTACAGACAAACTGGTGATAATTGTGTATGACATGCGAAACATGCATAAATTCTGAATTACACTAATTTTTCTACAGTTAACGAACCCTGTATTCTTATGAATTTTAGAAAATAAAGAACGAAAATAATCTCCTATTATTTTAAATTCAATTTCAGTATGACTTAAATTTAAGCTTCACTTGTAAGAATTTTAAAATTAAAACTGTTACATAGCCATCACTAAACTTGAAATACCATCTCAAAGTAGCTAAAAAACAACTACTGCGTTGAGCTAAAAAACATAAATTTCATTTAGAGTCCAACTGATCGTTGACAAAACAATTTTATTTCATTTATTCAATTCGCCAATATAAATAATATCATTGAGGTTGTTGTTTATTCAATTGAGGGTATAGATGCTGCTGACGACAACGATGATGGAAGCAAAATTGTACGGAATGTGGTGCAGCTACTCAATTAAAAGCAACTACTACAATATCATACAAATTCATATTTATTTTGAAAAGGGAACTCCCTTTTAAGAAAATTTCCTAAGAACTCGTTGTTCTGCTTAAGTTGCTGACATGATGCCATGCTGGTGCAACAAAATTTCAATGCAAATTTAATTGAATGACTCAATTTTGAAAAAAGAAAAATATAAATATAAAAAAATGTTCTTTGTTGCAAAAAAAAAAAAAATATTAAATTAAATGGATAAACAAGTAAATGATACGGGTGCAAGTACGAGTATTCAATTTTATTTTTATTTATTTATAATCGCCAACTGACACCATAAACCTAGTAAGCTTGAAATTGTAAATTAAAATAAACATTTTGCTTACAATTTACAATTGGATTGTTTGTTCTAGATTTGTTTTTACACCCTACACGGATTAAGGAAGCAGTTTTAGTTATAAAATCCTAGTTTTCTGGGAAAATACAGCGAACCATCTTTATGAATTTATAACTTTATAACTTTATAACTTTATAACTTTATAACTTTATAACTTTATAACTTTATAACTTTATAACTTTATAACTTTATAACTTTATAACTTTATAACTTTATAACTTTATAACTTTATAACTTTATAACTTTATAACTTTATAACTTTATAACTTTATAACTTTATAACTTTATAACTTTATAACTTTATAACTTTATAACTTTATAACTTTATAACTTTATAACTTTATAACTTTATAACTTTATAACTTTATAACTTTATAACTTTATAACTTTATAACTTTATAACTTTATAACTTTATAACTTTATAACTTTATAACTTTATAACTTTATAACTTTATAACTTTATAACTTTATAACTTTATAACTTTATAACTTTATAACTTTATAACTTTATAACTTTATAACTTTATAACTTTATAACTTTATAACTTTATAACTTTATAACTTTATAACTTTATAACTTTATAACTTTATAACTTTATAACTTTATAACTTTATAACTTTATAACTTTATAACTTTATAACTTTATAACTTTATAACTTTATAACTTTATAACTTTATAACTTTATAACTTTATAACTTTATAACTTTATAACTTTATAACTTTATAACTTTATAACTTTATAACTTTATAACTTTATAACTTTATAACTTTATAACTTTATAACTTTATAACTTTATAACTTTATAACTTTATAACTTTATAACTTTATAACTTTATAACTTTATAACTTTATAACTTTATAACTTTATAACTTTATAACTTTATAACTTTATAACTTTATAACTTTATAACTTTATAACTTTATAACTTTATAACTTTATAACTTTATAACTTTATAACTTTATAACTTTATAACTTTATAACTTTATAACTTTATAACTTTATAACTTTATAACTTTATAACTTTATAACTTTATAACTTTATAACTTTATAACTTTATAACTTTATAACTTTATAACTTTATAACTTTATAACTTTATAACTTTATAACTTTATAACTTTATAACTTTATAACTTTATAACTTTATAACTTTATAACTTTATAACTTTATAACTTTATAACTTTATAACTTTATAACTTTATAACTTTATAACTTTATAACTTTATAACTTTATAACTTTATAACTTTATAACTTTATAACTTTATAACTTTATAACTTTATAACTTTATAACTTTATAACTTTATAACTTTATAACTTTATAACTTTATAACTTTATAACTTTATAACTTTATAACTTTATAACTTTATAACTTTATAACTTTATAACTTTATAACTTTATAACTTTATAACTTTATAACTTTATAACTTTATAACTTTATAACTTTATAACTTTATAACTTTATAACTTTATAACTTTATAACTTTATAACTTTATAACTTTATAACTTTATAACTTTATAACTTTATAACTTTATAACTTTATAACTTTATAACTTTATAACTTTATAACTTTATAACTTTATAACTTTATAACTTTATAACTTTATAACTTTATAACTTTATAACTTTATAACTTTATAACTTTATAACTTTATAACTTTATAACTTTATAACTTTATAACTTTATAACTTTATAACTTTACAACTTTATTATTTTATAACTTTGTAAATATTCTTATAAATTTATCTTAAATCTATTCATATAACTTGATCTTAATATCAACTATAAAGCTTTTTACGATCTTCAAAAACTTGGAACTGGAATAAAGATTTATTTTTTTTAAATGTAACTCATAAATTATAGTTTTAGGAATTACATTAGAATCAATTTTGTCTGCTGTCGAACTAGATCGAATATTATTTTGTTTTAAGCAAAATGCAATATTGATAATTCTATATTGCATTCTGATGGCCTCTTCTGAATACGATTTACCTATTTAAATTGGTTATGTTCTTACTTATACATATTAGAAAATTTCAAAACTATTTGAACTTGTGAAATATCAAAGTTTTAACAGCTGTTACTTTGACAAATGGAAATGGCGCAAAATTATAAGTAAATCCCATAATCATCGTGTAATATTACAAACACAACTTTTTTTCCGAAAACTTTATACGATACAACAAATATCAATAAATGAAGATGCAGATAATGATGTAGCAGACATGTTGTAAGTGTGAGTGTGAGCATGTATGTGCACTTATCAAGAAAATTGAGAACAACAGCCAGGAGGTAATGATGCTTGAAGCTCAGTAGAAAAAAAAAGAAGAAGAAAACTACAAGAAACCTGCAACAGCAAGAAAAATAAAAAATTCATAAACATACAACTATATGATCTCGAAAAACAACCTTAAAGAAAATATAAAATCGTTTATATTGGTCTGAACGACAAGAGTAATAATGGCAACAAGCGACTACTTCAACTGGAAGCAAAAGCTACTGCAGCTTCAGCACCAGCAGCAGCAACACTAGCACCAACAGTAAACTTGTACTAAATGTTGTTATCCTCTTTTAAGTTGCTGTTACTTTTGTTATTGTTATTATTGCTGCTATTTATTTTCTGTATCATCTGTAACTGATGCAATACCTCATTCTTAGCTACAAAAAGAATATAAAAAAAACACGTATGTTGTACTCACTACTTATTTGCAGTTTTCTACTCTGGACACGACGACTTACAAACATTCATGATGAAGTAGAGAAAGAAACACCTGCAGGTGCAGCAAAAGGCTAAAAGCCTGCTTGTCAGTTGTAAACTTATTTCTGTTCGTTTTTTTCTTCTTTTGTTGGTTTATAACAGCATCCAATACATGTGTGTTTAGGTGCATATTTGTGTATAGAATCTTTAGAAACGAGGATCGTTAGGTGAATATTTTGTTAATATATAGGTTTTTAATTAATATTAAAGAAATATTAGAATTATCTCCCTCTTTATCAGTTAAGCAGTTAATAAATGCTGAAAAGTAAGTTTACACTTTTGAGAATTATGAAATATTTGTTTAACTATTTATATTATACCGTCTACCCTCGTTTAAACTAAGTATAACTTTGAGTATTTACTGCTTAGTTGGTGTTTAATATTGTTTTCTATCCATCTTTTTAATTTTCCCCTTTACTTCTCAAAATACATACGTTAAAACCAGGAGAAGTTCGCTTATGAAACTGGAATATCTAAACTATATTTTCCTACATAGTATTTATGTACTACTACTACTACTGCATATTATGTGTAGAGATATGAATTTGTTACCATGTTACTACATCGCCCGATAAATACACATTCTAAGTGTGTAATATAAAAATCTAACAACGTTTATTATTACTGGATTTCTAAGAAATCCCCGGTAGGAAATTATCACTATCATGTTTTCTATAACTGAACTAGAACTGAACTAAACTAAAACTGAACTAGAACTGAACTAGAACTGAACTAGAACTGAACTAGAACTGAACTAGAACTGAACTAGAACTGAACTAGAACTGAACTAGAACTGAACTAGAACTGAACTAGAACTGAACTAGAACTGAACTAGAACTGAACTAGAACTGAACTAGAACTGAACTAGAACTGAACTAGAACTGAACTAGAACTGAACTAGAACTGAACTAGAACTGAACTAGAACTGAACTAGAACTGAACTAGAACTGAACTAGAACTGAACTAGAACTGAACTAGAACTGAACTAGAACTGAACTAGAACTGAACTAGAACTGAACTAGAACTGAACTAGAACTGAACTAGAACTGAACTAGAACTGAACTAGAACTGAACTAGAACTGAACTAGAACTGAACTAGAACTGAACTAGAACTGAACTAGAACTGAACTAGAACTGAACTAGAACTGAACTAGAACTGAACTAGAACTGAACTAGAACTGAACTAGAACTGAACTAGAACTGAACTAGAACTGAACTAGAACTGAACTAGATCTGAACTAGAACTGAACTAGAACTGAACTAGAACTGAACTAGAACTGTACTAGAACTAGAACTGAAGTAGAACTGAACAAGAACTGAACTAGAACTAGAGCTGATATGATTAAACGGTAAATTTCCAACCGGGCTAAAGTACTATTTGAAATTGTCTTCTATGCTATACACATGGTTAACCCAAAATGTTCACTTAAATAAATAAGTACGTAAATATGTGTTGTTTATAAAGTTTTGCTATTTGAAAATATGCATGTAGTACTTTCGTAAAATCTACTCATAGTTTAAGTATTTAATAGAGTGTTATTTACAACATGATCCCTAAAACACATGGCAAAACACGTCGTCCATCCATGGCAAATAATTGTACTCTACATGTCAGCTGGCAGGCATTCAAGTAAGCAACTTTTGTTTTAATACAATTTGACCACAATTATTATTATTTTTTGTACAATAGTAGAAGAAGACATACACACACTCTCTATGATAGCTCTCTCTTATTATTATAGATGGCAAACATTCTGCTTTAATTCCCTGCACGCCCATGTCTAGTAACAATTTCCCCCCTTTTGGATTTTTCATTTAAATGAAAATTCTAGGCTTAAAATCTTTATCTTTTGTGTTTGCTCTTCTCCTGGGTGCGTATGTGCGGCAAGTGTGTAGTGCAAATGTTGCACCTTTAACTATATTTAGTATTAATGTTGCAGTCTGTTGGTTGTTGTAGTTATTTATAAGAACTTTTAACTTTATAAGTCTGGCTGTAAGTAGTATTTTTGCTGTTTTGCTTTTGTTGCATCTTCTGGTCAATTTAATTTTTTTTTATATTTTTTTCTTTTCTGTTGCATTTGATTTTTTTGTTGTATGTGTGTTTAGAAGTGGAATAATAAATAAATGCTCTGTAATGTTAACAGGAAGCTATTGACTGGTTTTGCTAATTGGATGAACTACATGCAATTTTTAACCAACTGTGTTTTTAGATTGTGCTCCATGCGAGTTTGAAATTTACTTAACAGTAATGTGCAATATGCAGTATACATTCATATTGCACATAAATACATAGATACATACATATGTAGTAGATCAGAGTGTCTATTGAAGGAATGTTTAAATATAGTAGGATTTTTGTAAGCAATGATGGTTAAAATAATAGGCTAATCAAGTGGAAATGTTATAGGTATCATATATTTTTTGAAGCATTGGTACTTTTAGTTTGGCAAAAATTAACTAACATGGTGTTATTTGGGCCTAATTTGGGTAATCAGTTTGGTACTTTTTTAAGCATAATTTTATAGAGCAAATAATAGAGTTACAGCGTTTGTGTCAAATATTTGTCACACAAACTTTCGCCGCAATGGAGTATTCCTAAAACTTAGGCTTGTCAGATTATAGTATGATAATTGTCTGGATTGCAAAGGAAAGTGGGCAAATTTTCGCACCTCTTTCTATTGCAATTTGGAAAAATTTAGAAGACAAAAGTCAGGCCAAGGCACTGATAAACAATTTCAAATGATATGACAGTTCTGGCAATGTCTAGCAACGCACAGTGGTTTAGAAAAGTCTTTCTTTTTGGAAATAATTCGGTATCTCGGGAACTATAAGAGATATTGTTACGAAATTTCATATGGTTGGAGCTGAAGTGTTTTGGAATTGATTTGCAGTTGTTCAGCTTCCTAGCACTAATGGGGGCCAGTACGTGGCCCCTGAAAGTTGGTCACTTCGGGTCTCATTTTTTTATGATCCGAATGAGATGAAATTTAAAATATAAATAGTCCTTGAGAAGATCTACAAAAATACGCTTACATATGAATGTTATCTCTTTTAGTTAAAAATATATTTATGTTTATTTTTTTTTAAATTTGCTCGATCTTTTTGTGTTTTTTTAGATATGGCGGAGGTTCGAAATTTCTTTTTAAAAAATCAGCTATATTGGCAATAAAATTCTAAATAAAATAAAAACAACTTGCTAAAAGTTATTTCGTCCCTGTAAAAAGTTACATGCATCCAAAGTTGGAACATATAAAATGGGCCGTATTTTTTAAGTTTTTTTTCCCAAAAAAGTCCCTGTATTTTTCTTTTGTAGAAAAAAATTTTCTTCTGGACAATATACATTTTTTATATAATCCGAAAATAGAACTTAATGCAAAAGCGTGTAAAGTAGAATTTTACTTTTTTAAGCGGACCTAGGCCCCACCAGACCTATCCAGACTTAACCAAATTTAAAAAAAAAAATTTATGTTTGAGTAAAAAATTCTAAAAACGCAAACCACCGATTGTCGAAAATGCTCCATATTTGTATAGCCCTATAACTTATTTAAGTACGTGCAAAGTATTTTTACTATCACACGGTGAATAAAGTCACAGTAGGCACTTTTCTAAAAAAACTCAGTTTTTGGGACACATTTTACCCGTTTTAAGAGTTTCGGTATTTGAAAATATAACATGTCAAAAATTATAATGCCATTAATTTAAGAACACTTGAATCTATATCTGTTTTAAATTTTGTTGTGATATCTTTAACCGTTAAAATTTTACATTAATTAAAATTTTATATTTTTGTTAATGGAAACTCAACATATTATAATTTTTTTAGTTTTTAAGGTGAATGACGTCCGAAAGATTCATAAAATTATTTAATTTTAATAAAATATTAATCTCCAAGTCTTATGCCCAGTTTTTGACTTCGTATTTAAATACGTATTTAGTTAATTTTTACTTAAATTTAAATGGTATTTAAATACAGTTTGAGTTTTTCAGTGCTATATAATATTTCTTATTTAAATAAGATAAAAGTGTGGTAGCACTACTAAATATCCAAAAATTATCGATAGTTTTGTATAAAACAGCTGTTCAAGCAAAACAAAAATTGATACATTTTGCCAAATAATAAAAAAAGAAGGATATTAAACAATAAAATATTTGAAGGAAAATGCACAAAAGATGCCCCAATTTCACCGCATCGGAAGTGTAGTTTTTGTTAGATGCCGTAAAAAAATACAGCGCTACAATAGAGTGAAAAAAAACAGACAACAAAAGACAGCTGTTGAAAACATATGGTAGTTTATGAAACTTAAATAGAATTTAAATGGCCAACGTTGGCCATTTAAGTATCATTTAAAAAAACACTGAGAAACTCATTTTCCTATTTAAATAGAACTTAAATATAATTAATATTTAAATACGAAGTCAAAAACTGGCTCTTAAGGTTTTCATCAATACCAAATAGTTATAGACAAAGCTTTTAGTTACTCTTCAGAAGCTCCACAAACCTCTTTGAAAAATTTTAACTTTTTTTTTTTTTGATAAATACTATGGGAACTCTGATCCTGGAATTTGAATATTCAAAACAGGATTAATAAGGCTTATGTTCCCATCTATTCCTGCAAAAAGGCAATTGGTACTAACTGGGGTATTATGCCGAAGGGTATCAATTGGATAATAAGATATATACTTATGGCTCGAAAGGGGCTAATAGGGTCGGGAGGTTTCTTTATTGAGAACTTTGGGATCAAATCCTACTTCAGGCTACCTAACTTTTGATGATGGATGATGAGGAGATCGACCCCTTTTCTGAGATTTCACTTGTTAAATACAAGATGGCTATACAGCAGATAATATATGAGTCTGTACAAAGCAGGTGGACCAACTAGTCTTCCTGTGGTCGCAGGTCGAACCTACTTATGGAATTTCGTCGAGAGCAAATAAGGCTAATTGTTTCCTTCATTACAGGACACTGTATAATTGGGACACATGCTGAAAGACTGGTCCTACGGTACAATGTCTACTGTAGGAGCTGTCACAATGAAGAAGAGGTAGAGACCGTGTCCCATCTATTCTGCTAATGCACGGCTCTGATAAACCTGAGGGAACGCATTCTCGGAATTCCAATTCTATCATGCTTAGATGAGTTATCAAGGATGAATCTTAGACGAAATTACTCCTTCATCAGGGAATCTTGTTGGTTTAGCCTGGAAACAATGGACGTATGATAAATACCCCGCTGTTTACCCCTTGGGTATCACAATGGGATCAGTTTTTTGAATAGACCCAAGGGAGCTGCTTGAAGAGTGGCTGCCCATGGAACCTAACCTAGCCTAACCAATGGGAACTCTGCCCCGAGTGACTATTTCTTGATTCCAAAACTGAAGAAATGTCTCGGCGGAAAAACTCCAACGATGAAATAATCATCTAGATGACCTCGACAATTTTTATTTTTTTGAAGGGATAACAAAATTGGAAAAACGTTGGACAAAGTGCATAGAGCTTAAGTGAGACTAAAATTTTGTATCCAAAAACCTGGGTTTCATTAAAAAAGGGCAAGGACTCTAATGTAAATATTTTCTTAAGTCTGAGGATGAAATTTTAGTCAATATGAATTGAATTTGGAGACTCGATGGTTCAAATTTCTAAAATGATTAAAATATAAACTGACGATAATGAAAATCATAAGATACCTATGACTTTACCCGTCACTGTCTGTTTATTGAACGTTGCAACGTAAATGGTTAAACTGGTTGATTTTGTTTGTTACTCAAGTATTTATAAATGAATCGAATTTCAAATCGAAACCACATTAAATATCATTGGGTGGTAAAAAGGATTTATAGATTTTGAACACACCAAAATATTTTACAATTTACAACAAGAAAAATTACTTTATATGCAACTCGTTCGAATTCATTTATTTTATGTGATTCTTTACTTTGTATAGACAAAGTCATTAGTTCAAGAGGGATTCCAGTTGATTTTAGATTAAGATTAATTTATGCTCTATGAATGTACATATGTATATAAATCGTTCAATAATATGACTACAAGTGGCTTTATATACTTAGGTTTAATTAGGAAATTTAAAGCAACATTTTGAACAAATTTTTAAAGCATTAAAATTTAAAGTGCTTAAACCTTTAAACCTTATTTTATTTATTTAACTTTTTTATTATAAAAACTGATTTTGTTTTAGAAGATTTTAATTAATAACGAACTGCTTTCCCAGCTGTATGAGACCAATTGGCAATAAAATTTGACATATTTATTATAACAGCATGATGTTTCTCAAGTTCTTCTCCTAAATCCACCTTGAACAGCGGCTCACTGCACTCTATGTATTGTGTTGTGGGGTTGCAAATAGCCACAAAGAAAAATAAAAAAACTAAAAGAAAAGATAGTTTACAACATCTAAAATTTATATTGACATAGATCATAAAGTGAATAAATGACAGCTGTAATTCAACATTGATTGCATCAATGTCAATATGGTCAGTTTCAAATCAAAAACTGTTCTCGTACCAAATTGTTGTCATCGCCTTCATCCACATTGTCGCTAGTCATTCCGTATTGTAAGAAGCTGTTCGCTGCCAAGAAGCAAGCTTCCTTATTTGCTTTTCAGATACACATGGGGAATGTTGTATTTAAGCTTTAAAATCTGTATGATTGTGTTTAGTTGTTGATTTTATTTTATTTTTATTTTATTTTTTTAGTTAGAGTTTTGTTTTGTGCAAAAGATTGTTGTTAGACAAATAACAACAACCATCATATATTGCCATCTTCAGATCGGTGTACAACATGTTGCAGTACAGTAACAAAATGTTTACATTCATTTAAGTCGTAGTATTATAAGAAGCAAGATGAAACGGAGAAACAACAGAAAAATGTAATAATACAACAAAACACATTAAAACAAACATAATTTTTAAGAATGAAAAAAAAAAAAAAAATAATAAGAAAAGAAAACTTTAAAGAACAAGTCACATAGAAAACTGAAACGAATTGAAAACACTCTATAGATATTGCAACTAATCGAGCTAAACTTTCCATGTCAGAACTTCCTCCTTCAATGCACGTATGTGCTTGTGCTCGCAGAAAAAAATTTAGTTGTGCATGGTTACTGTAACCATTTCAACGATTTACATGATTGTTTCAACCATATATATGGTTACAGTAAACATGTATATGTTTGTGACAACCATTTATATGATGAAGGTTCTGAGAACAACATATTTTGATAAAATTATTCATCATATAAATGGTTGTCACAAAAATATACATGTTTACTGTAACCATATATATGGTTGACACAATCATGTAAATCGTAAATTAACCATATTATTGTTACCACAATCATATATATAGTTGCTGTGACTATAATATAGTTAAAAATTTTGAAATGGTTACACTAAAAATGCACAACTATATTTTTTTTCTGCGTGTGGGCTTGTTAGCATAGACCTTTTACATAAAGTTATATGATGGGGGGAAAGAGGGAGTAGTGTTTGTGGACGTTTGACTTCAATTGATAAATATTTTATTCCGCCGGAAATACGTTGGCAGGTAGTAGATTCCACATACGTATGGTTCGAAAAAAAACAGAATTTTCCCTATAATGTGTCTTGCGGTCGATACTTAAATGTATAGCAAATGGGTGCGATCTGCGTGATAGTCATGTGCTCCGAATGAAAGTACGCGTATTAGGTATAAGACTATTTGTGTCTGCTGAAGAGCAACTGCGATAATATCTGTAAAATAAGGATAAGCTACCCACATTCCGATGTTTTACAGTATCGATAAACCGGGTAACAGTTTCACCCCCTAAAGGATCAACCTCCCTTCTTTGAACCAAGTTCAGCAGCTCTAGATTTGACCTTGGAGCTCTTGCTCATATGTGGGAATTATATTCCTTTTTTTTTACGAATGAAGCTAGTATATAAGGACTGATATCGAAAAATTCTTAACAGACTTATATGTTAATAAAAATGAAACCACCAAACTTACAGTTTTGATCCTTTAAGGTTTTTATATAGCTTTCTGTCACTTTTTTCGAACACGTTTTCCATCTCCGTTTAAAATCTACCACAATTTTTGCTCTTTAACAAGAGCCCAATATCTCTCCACTGGCAGGATTTGCCTCTCATGGTACAAATACCACATTATTGTTCTTTTACCACTCAAAACCTTTCTTACCATAGTGACAGAGTGCCAAATCATGTCAAAAATAAGTGGACACATTAAGAAGTCTTATGAATGGAAGCATCCTTTTTTGTAAACATTCCTTGATGTAAATTTCGGTATTTATAGAGCCCTTTGTAACAAATGATTGGCCTTTTTTACCGCAACTGCATATTGCTTGCTATACCAATAACTTTTTGGGAAATTTTGTCTGCTTTTGGGTCCTAAACTTTTCTTCAACATTCCCTCGAGCATCAGCAACATAAAATTTTTGACCAGAAAGTTGCGAAATATCTGCCAGAACATACGTTTTGTCATCCATTATGCAGGAAAAATATTTTTTTATAAAACTTAACTTCAATTTTCTTGCTCTGTCTTTAGCCTCTAAATTTTTAGCAGAGTTCCTGTCAGGAACTTTTTGAGCATTGTATGCTTTTAAACCTTCATTGGCTTTAACTTTTCGTACCAAATAGTCCGAGTACTGACCTAACCTGCTTTCCTACCGGAGGTGTTGGGAGCTCTTTTGAAAATGCTTTCTATTTTTTTGGCTTTAGAAACATCATGTGGAGAATTCATTCTACCTGAACCAGGTTTTCTATCAACAGAGAAGTTCTCCCGGTACTATTTAATAACATTGAAAACAGTGTGATAGCAGACCTTTGATTGTTCTGCCAACTTTTCGTAGGACCAAGTTGGGTTTTGTTGAAAATATTTAATAATTTTAGTACGCACTTTTTTCTGGTCACTCATTTTAATCAGATTAGCAACAAATGAACATAATTGACATTAAACATAATAACTGACATGCTTTACAAAGGTAACTTAATCAGAAAAAAAAAAATAATACTTGGGTTAAAAGTTTTAATGTTAAGAATTTTACGATATCAGTCCTTATGAATGATAATCTATGTTCTGAAGTATGAATTTCTATATGGTAAAACAATTGAGATATATGTAATGTAGTAATGCAGTAAAATATTAAAAAAATTAACTAATGTTGTGATCTTCTGGCGCTTCTTTCGAGAAAACGAAATGTCCAATTGAAAAACCCATTTGTATTGGAAGGGAGCAGATTGTCAGCTTCCGAAAAAACTTCGTTTTTCCAAATTTCGAAGATACCGATTTTTATATTTTTGTCCTCCTAGATTTTGATTTGGAACCACAGTACCCCTCTAAGATCAACCGCTCTTCTTTGAACCCGGTACAGCCGCTCTAGACTTGACCTTGCAGCTCTTGCTCATATGTGGGAATTATATTCCTTTTTGGACGAATGATGCTAGTGTATATACGAAGAAGGTCGGAAGGGGAGAAATATGTCCGACGCTGTCTCAAGAAATAAAAGCACCTAAAAGTTTCCTTCGCAACATCGAATATATGGCGATTCCTTCAGACGTCACACTGTATTCTTTTGCCTAGAATCAAAAGGTTTTCTGAAACTCCAACAGTTCTGAAGTTCTCGGAGGTAACCTTATCTATTACTACTCTTATAGTACGTCCACGAAGGAAACTAGAAATAAAACCAGAAAATTCTACCCCGACACCGATCGAGATCAATTTCGAAACTAGTCCATAATGCCAAAACCGGTCAAATGCTTTCGAAATGTCGAAAGCGACTACCTTACTCTCTCCCATGCGGTGTATTGGTAGACACCACTGTAATAAAAAGAACGCCCAGTTGAACGACTACTGTGTAAGCCATATTGTCTGTCATTCAGAAGTCTATTCGATTCCAAATAATTGTAAAGGTGATAGTTTAACATGCTCTCCATAACCTTCGAGAGCGCCGAAAATTGGGCGATAAATATCCGGAATGGTGGGGTCGCCTTTTTTGGGGATTGGCTGAACTTTGGCAATCTCCCAACAATGGGAAAAATCCCAGATTGATATGAATGGTAAAAAGGTTCCTAAGTGGACGGGCCAGCGATGAGGAAAATTTGTTTAAAACAAGTGATGGTACACAATCCGGACCAGGGGATTTGTTTACGTTGAGTCCGGATAGAACTTTCCGATTGATTGCAGTCGAGAAAAGATGGATTTGATGAGAAACTGTCTGTCAAAAGGTTTGCGTTTTCCTTAGGAATTGGAGGAATTGAAGCACCGGTGCTGTTCCGAATCCTCTTGACAAGTACCAGAAAATGTAGATGTTTTTTGGGGCTTCAAGTGCCCGAGTTCTGAAGGATATTGTAGGCATAGTGCAAGATACAGTAAGTGTCACAAGCACCAATTGATTGCAGTCGAGAAGAGATGGATTTGATGAGGAAATGTCTACAAAAGGTTTGCGTTTTCCTTAGCTTCGTTTACAATACAATCACCCAAAGATGATGAGGAATTGAAGCACCGGTGTTGTTCCGAATACTTTTGACAAAGGACTAGAAAGTTTTCCTGTTTTTTTGGGGCTTCAAGTATTCTAACTCGTATGCGATGTTCGTAGCTAAGCCTTCCACGACAAGTTCTATTGAACCAACGTTTTATCCCCAACAGAACCGTGTTCACCACTATCTCGGCAGCTGCGTCAATGTTATGGTCGTAAGATCAAAGAGTCTAATTTTGAGCTTAAAAACGAGAGAGTGCACGATCACAATTATTATTACGGCCTCCATGGCATGATCATCAATATCATCCAATTTGGGTAGAAAACACTCTACTTTCATGTCGCGCTATCGAGCACTAGCCTCATTTCTGTATAAGTATGTGATGTCAGCAGCCCAAAAACTGACTCATTTGTTTTTCCACAACATTATATTTGTGGACATCAAAATAAGCCAAATTTCAGAGTCGTTAGCGGTTTACATTATCCTACCACGAGTTTTGGCAATCTAATTAACCAGCGATGGCTTGAAGCTTGGCCTGAATCTGAAATCTTTTGAAATTGTGTTATACATCACTGCATCACTTAGGACATGACAGATCGTTACACATCCTTAGCAACTGAGGTAGGGTGCAGCTATATAATGGTCAATGTTTACTACTCTGTACAGCTGTACAGCAGGAGTGTTTGTGAGTGTGTGTATCTGTGTACCTGTGTTTGACTGGATGTTGAACAATTTCCTAAATGTTGCTGTCATGTTTAAACATCATACAAAACATGTTGAACAATTTAAATGACTAATTTTTCTTACTTAAAGTCAAAACCTTAAAGAAAACAAAAACTATATTTTTTGTATTAGTTATTTTTGCAAAATGTTTTACATGACAATCACTATAAAAATTTACATGACATTTTTATGGATTGTCTTGAGTTTTAAGTAAATGAACATTATTTAATTAAATGAAACAAAATTTATTAACAATAATTAAAAGTTAAAGGCTTGTTTGAGCCTGTCTTCGCTTTATCGTATGTGACAAATTGAATTTATTGGTGCAATAACAAGTTGTAACTTTGTATTGGTTGAAAATAGTTTTCTAGGAAATTTTACACATATAGAGAAGAACTACTTAAATAATATATTTAATTAACTATTAAACTAAGGATTGAGATCGAAAAATTCTTAACATACATATATGTTAATAAAAACGAAACCAATATCTCTCCACTGGCCTTAGCTCCAGGCAGTTTCGAGGATTTGCCTCTCTTTGTACAAATACCACATTATTGTTCTTGTACCACTCAAGGGCTTGTTTACCATAGTGACAGGATACCAAGTCAGGCCAAAAATAAGTGGACACATTAAGAAGTCTTATGAATGGAAGCAGCCTTTTTTGTAAACATTCCTTGATGTAAATTTCAGTATTTATAGAGCCCTTTGTAACAAATGTTTGGCTTTTTTGCCGCAACTGCATATTGCTTGCCATACCAAGAACTTTTTGGAAAATTTTGTCTGCTTTTGGATCCCAAAGTTTTCTTCAACATTCCCTCGAGCATCAGCAATATAAAATGTTTGACCAGGAAGTTGCGAAAAATCTGCCAGAATAAACGTTTCGTTATCCATTATGCAGCAAGAATATTTTTTTATAAAACTTGACTCCAATTTCCGTGCTCTGTTTTTGGCCTCTAAATTTTTAGCATCCTTCCTGTCAGGAACTTTTTGAGCCTTGTATGTTTTTAAACCTGCATTGGCTTTAACTTTTCGTACCAAATAGTTCGAGCACTGAGCTAACCGGACTGCTTTTCTACCGGATGTGTTGGGAGCTCTTATGAAAATGCTTTCCATTTTTTGGCTTTAGAAACATCATTTCGAACATTCCTTCTACCTGAACCAGGTTTTCTATCAACGCACAAGTTCTCCCGGTACTGTTTAATAACATTGGGAACAGTTTGATAGCAGACCTTTAAATGTTTGGCCAACTTTTTGTATGACCAACTTGGGATTTGTTGAAAATATTTAATCATTTTAGTACGCACTTATTTCTGGTCACTAATTTTAATCAGATTAACAACAAATGAACATAATTGACATTAAACATAATAACTGACATGTTTTGCAAAGGTAACTTGATAAAAAAAATCAAATAATACTTGGGTTAAAAGTTTTAATGAAAAACGTGTGTTAAGAATTTTACGATCTTACTCCTTGTATCACCCTTGACCATGAGTGATAAGTTTGTCATTACATTTGTAATTTCCACATTTTTCATTTGCTATCCCAAAATGAATACATACTCTGGATCGTTATAGATAACGGAGTCGATATACCCATGTCCATCTGTATGTTGAAATCAATTTTCCGATGCCACCAAATAACTTACATACATGGTTGATTCATCAATACATCCGCTATCGACCAACTTAGACTGCTATTTTAAATCGAGAAAATTGGCCCACAATTGGCTGAGATATAAGCCACGAATGGAAGACTCAGGGTTAATTTGTTTCTGATGTCTTATGGAATTCATGTTATATGTATAAATTTTCTATCAAAATAGTATTTTGACAGTGAATACATACAAATTAACTTCAAAGTTTAACCGCTTTTCAGAAGCTCTCCACATTTCTAGTTGTCAGCTATCCAAAGTGCATAAACATAAGTCGTAGCCTCTGTATTTAATGCCGTCAGTAATTGCTTTAAAAGCCTGTTTTATTCTCAAATTGCTTCTAATGCCTTGAACTTCTTTCTTCTTTAATTTTATTTCATACACGTTTATTCTAACTTTCCACTCACTTGGCATTGTAGTTGGCGTATCATCAGTTCATAAGAAATGTCATAAAAAAAACTCATGATGATTATGATAAAACAATTAACAAAAAAAAACATACAACAATTATATAGAAATGCCGCAAATGCAAAACTCCTTGAGCATGCGTCTTTGGACTATAACTACAACTGCTATATAAATAAACTAAAACAAACAACAAATGCATTTAAAAACCCACACACACACCCGAACGGACCATTGCCAGATTTTTAAGATGAAGCAAACAAAACGTACCACAAACAAATAAATAAAGAATAAAATGAAAAATGTACCTGTTATCAGATGAAATTAATCAACAGAATGATGTTAAATTTACCAACATTAAAATTGTTAAGAATTACAAGCACATACATACATACAAATAAATAAACGAACAAACACACGGACCCACAAAATATATAAAACAAATTGTACCTTGTACTGGTACTTTTTATATGGGAATTGCTGCCAGATTTTAGGATATGGGTGGGTTTAAATGATTGGTAAATGTGAATGATACATTTGTACTCTATGATCCATTGCAATATCATGGGACGTAGATAGGATCAGAAATCTAATGATTTTAACCCTCCGGCGGGTGAGAAGGTCCCTGGGGCCCTTTTTCATTTTCAAACTGAAATTACTCCTTGATGGTCCATGGGAAGTATACCCGCCCCTCACATGTATTCCAAGGAACTTTTATCTAGAATCGTTTTAAAAAAATCAAAGCGGGAACGTGTGAAAAGGTCCGCTGGGACCTTGTACTGAAATTTCAAGAAATCGTTAATAAATCCACTGTCTTTTGGCTTGTTTGAACACATCACAAATGTGTTCCTTAAATTTTTTCTAACATTCATTATACATGTATAATTAGTAAATAATAAATCAAAAAAAAAAAAAAAAAAGAAAAATGTAAAAAAATGCGTTTTCATATAAAATTTCATACAAATACAAATAGGTCCCTGTGGACCTTGTACTTCGTATAAGGGCAACGGATGACTCAACCGTCGGAGGGTTAAACTGCTGCTCCATATTATAATAGATTATCGAAATAGGAAGCCTGTACTTGTGTTCAATATTTCAGATTTTAGGTCCATTATACCGGCCTATAGTAAATAGGTAGAAAAGCGTTATTTTGCAATTAATCCGGAACTTCCTGTATTAATAAAATCTCTGAAAGGTAATAAATGGTCTTCCAACAGTTTGACAATATGGCCGCTATATTGTTGAAGCTACACGAAATCATAATGGCGGATATGGCGTTCAACAACACGTACAAATGATAAAATTGTTTTATCAAAATGGTCCCTACAGCAGTTGGACACTGACCCTAATTTTCATCATAAAATCATGTTCAGCGATAATGCCATTTCTGGATGAATGAGTACGTTAGCGGACAAAATTGTCGAATTTGGCAAGATACCAATTCACATGAGATCCAAGAGCGTCCAATACATCCCGAAAAAGTCACTGTTTGGTGTGGATTCTGGGCTGGCGCTGTCTTCGGTGCATATTTTATTGAGAACGACGTTGGCCAGGTCATCAACGTCAACGGCGAGCACTATAGGTCGAAGATTACCAACTTCTTAGCGCATGAGTTGAATGATATGGACAGCAACGACATGAGGTTTCGACAGGACGGTCCACTATGCTTGAGGTTCATAGAATAAGCGGCTAAAAATAGAAGAAGTTGCCGGAGGACAATGAAACTTGGCATTGTTTGTTTGAATCAAGAAAAAATGAAAAATCAAAATTATCCGCCCACTTATACGCCCACCTCCCATACAAAGTGAAAATTAAATTTTGACCTACAGCATTGTTTTTTTGGCACATATCATTTTTAAACACTCAGAATCATTTGTGTGAAATTTTAAAAATATCCGCCCACTTTTACGCCCATCTCTCATAGAAAAAATAAATAGAAAAAATATGAATAAGTAATTTAAGCATAGTCTTTTAATAATTTTTTAACATCATTATCGTACTCCAATATTTTGAAAACAATAAAATATTATGCATTACGTCTTCATTAGTGGCTATACGTCCAATTCTTCGCGAATGATGTAATCAATAGGCTCTGTAGTCTTTATTCCTCGCTTCCTGAGCTTCCTCGGACAGCATACCTGATACAAATAATCAATTATTTTTACATTTTAATAAAAATGAAATCATTGAATAAGGGCCTTTAGATAGACACATACCTATTGGCAGAACAGCTTCTGCTATAATTTTACTACCATGTTACAGGCATGTAGTACCAGCCATAGAGATCAACAAATAACTTGGCAGTATCCATGCAATATATATGAAATTTGTTAGTGTCGATCGCTGCATTACAATTTATTGCGGCCAAAGTAATTTAAATCTATGTATCAATTCACCTTTAATGGCAATTAAGTCTGCAGTTTTGGCTGGATTTTCGAAAAACCTTCTTGGCGTATTGCCATCGTTTATTGTGCCCATACCTTGCTTCACTGCGTCCACATTTATGTCCAGTGTCAACTTTAATCTCTTCTGAATTTCAGCTTTATTTGCCGCCATTTAAATTTTTGTGTAACTATCTGTTCTATCTGTTCCAGAAAATGTCTAACAACCGTGTGAACTTACAATTTTTGTCTTACAACGTTGTCAGAAAAAGTATTGTCAGTACATTGTAAACCAATACTATTGTCAGACATCTGACAATCGTGTAAACACCTTAAGCTACGTACACACGGTTGTCAAATTGCACAATATTGCCAGAAAAATGTTCAGAAAATGTCTAACAACCGTGTGAACTTACAATTTTTGTCTAACAACGTACATCTGGCATTGCCAGATCGTTGTCAGAAACTTTTTATTGTCATATGCGCGAAGTTTATGCAATATAACAATGATTCCATTGTCAGATAAATTATTTCTATTGGCAACACTGTGCATATGTTTTTAATATAAACGTGTGAACTGACAATTTTTGTTGGCAGATAAATTTATTGTTTGACAATTGACAATTGTATGGTTTTATTACAATGGTCTAAACTGACAATTTACATTTTGCTAATAATATTTCATTGGAAGTGCATTGTGAGCACATTGCCAGATCTGACAACTATGTGTACGTAGCTTAAGAAATGTACAAAATGCAACAACAACATGCATGAACGAAAAAATTCATATTTTGTTACATCATCACTTCATCACTTTATAGTTTTTACTGTTTTTTTTTGGAAGGGAGCAGGTAGGAGCAGCTGAGACTTCAAGCTGTATTCTGACATCTTTCGTTAAACAGCGCTCCACAGCGCGAAAAAGATGCAGTCGTCCACTGAAGTTGATCAACATTGAAATTTTGATGTTGTTTATATTTTGTTTTACGAAATTTTTTATATGGCACTTTTTCAACTTTTTTTACTGCAAATCTCATCTATGACAATTGTCATTTACGAAAATATACAACAAAGTCAAATGATAAGATCACTTTGATTGTACCAAAAGATTGAATATACAGTACATTTGCATGCCATTTTAAGCAAGCGAGCATATATAAACTTCGAGCGTGTCTGTCCAAACAAATAATTAATATATCAGCCTAATATTACGGAATCATAATATTGAGATATCTGACAATAAGATACCAAAAAATGTTCCAAATCGGTGAATATGAAAAAAAATGAATTTCGGACACTGTTCAACCAATGTGCGGCTCTACGTGCCACACAGCTCATGCCACATTGGACATTTTGCACGAGCGATTTCAGGGCATGGTCATCTCAAGTGGAGGTGATCTGAACTGTCCACCAAGATCGTGTGATTTGACCCGGTTAGACTTTTTCTTGTGGGGTTTTATTAAGTCGCAGTTCTATGCGAATAAGAATCAAACCACAGCAGCCCTCAAAAATAACATAATCCATGCCATCGGTCAAATTCAGCCTGATTTATGCGTTAAGGTACGGTCACACACGGCAAATATTTACTCAAAAAAGCGTAACCACTTTTTTTGTACAAATTTGTTTGACGTTGTTTACTCTTACAAGTGTTTTGAAAGATCAAACAGCATCAAATAAAATAATACTGAATATTTGCTCTGAATTGTCCTAAGTAAAAGGAGTTTTTGACAATAAATATAAGAATTTAAATATATTTTATTTAGTGGTCATGGAACATTTCGGATGCGAACCACACAGCGATACCGAGGCGTACATTAGCACGATGTGATAATTCATACACAATGACATCGAACGAATGAGAAGTTTCGATGATATCTCACACACACTTTGTTTTATTTATATTTAAATATAGGAAGCGCTTAACGAAATACCCTGTTACATATTTATGCCCAGTCAGTATTTGGAAGATTTTTGGGTGACTAATCACCAAACTTAGTCTTTTTCGCCTAGTTTTGATGACCTAAAATTGATTAATAAGTTGCACGCTTAAAAAATGATTTGAAAATGATTCCCATTAATGATTAAAAAGTGATTCGACTCAAAAATGATTGAAACTGATCAGAAGACGGGCCCATAAAAGACTCATTTAGACGAGTCGCGGATAGGGTACCATTTTCTCCCGCCAAAAATATCATTTATGATCAGAAAATGAGCGCATATTCCAGCTTTAATGACTCGAATTTGATTGAAATTTTCAAAAAATACTAGCATGGTGGATCGGTAACCGCTTTGAAATGTCTGATATAGAAATATCTATGAGAACTCATAGAATTGGGTTTTCAAAATTATGTAAGCCAAGGTAAATGTATTAGGTTCCACAGGGACAAGCGGCATTCAAGTATGTGGAGTTGATGATACCAGTCTTGGTATTATTCATCTGGTAACTACGCTTATGACCATTTGATTAAAAAAAGAGTATACGACACGTATTATTATTATTATTATTATCGTTGCTGTTGTTGGCAATTGCTGTGTGTATGTTTTGTGTCGGCGTGTAAGCAAGGATGTGAGTGATTGTTTATGTGTTCATTTGTTTATTTTTAATTGTTGTGTGTTGTTGTTGATGATGTTAATGTTGTTGTTGTTGTTGTTGTTTATACAATTTAAAGTGCTTTTCTTTAACTCTCTATCAAAAACACTGTCAGTCATATCAGTTATATCAGAACATCAAAAACACTCATGCTAACATTCATACCCAGCTGGATAAATTGCTAGGACTTCACTTTGTAGGCCTTATAAATGACATGTTTAAACATTCCAGAAGATCTGATACTCATTCCACTATGTCTTCTCTCAGAAGGTGTTCTAGAAAGACTTTGCCTCTCCTTCTAAAAAATCTCTTAGACATTCAAAATTGCATTAAAAAATAAGGTCGGTCTAACAAACCTTTATATAAGAATCAATAATGATTGGTATACAAGATACGGTACACCGAATATAGCACTCTTACTTATGAATAATGTTTATGCTGAAATCATAAGCAATATTCTTCCTAATAGACCTCTTAGAAGGATTGCTTAAGCAGACCTTTAATTAGGATTTCTTTTTTAGCCCTTTTACTACGAGTACCTACGTAGACATTCTATGAGGCTTTACTTGGTAGACCTTCAACAGATGACCTTCTAATATGCCTTCTTAAGTAGGCCTTCTATGTAAGCGAGAATGCAAGGACCTGGCTCCAAAGGATACGCCCTTAAACGATTTTGAAATGCGGCTGGTTGTCCTTGTCTCTGCACAATAAGGCCTTTCGTATAGTGTCTTTAATGCAAGTTTTCCCCACTGGGTAGCACATACATTTTTCATTACTGCCATGAACTCTATTATGCTGTTGTTTATACAGTATTGTTCTTGTTGTTTTATTTTTTATTATATTTTCTATTAACATTCGAAGAGAATGTTTTTGTTTTATTTTTTTTTATCATATGTTTTCTTTGTTGTCTTATTAAATTTTCTTATTTAATTTTATGTTTTTTTTTCTATCTCTCTCTCTCTACTTTTACATGAACATACTTGTTTACACATATACAAAAACTTATTCCTTTTATTTAAGTGCTTAATAATAAAATTGAATAACAACAAAACATTAAATAAAAAACAAAATAAAAAATAGAATGTGTTTATTTACTTTGAACATTAGAGAACATTCGTTAAGAGGGTACTTACTTTATGGTTACCATAGACCAGGAAAACAAAAAAAGAAGTGGTAAAAGATGATGAAAAAGAACAAATGGCTGACTGATAGTCAGTAGCAACAGATAGACAGATATATGAGTAAAAAAAGTGGGAAAAAACACTCGAACTTGCAGATGTTGAAAGGAGTTCGTTTTATGGATGTAGGGTGTTAAAATTTAATACTGAGTATTTTTCACCTATTCAGAAAAAACTGAAAAAAATAATTTTTCCGCCTGTAAATGCATCATCAAACTTCACAGCCGTTGCGCTACTTTTTAACGTCATCCTATAAGAACGTGTTTCTTCAATCCAATAGAACAATTCTACAAATTTGCAATTTTTTTTGTAATGAAAAATTTCCGTAATTTTTGTTGATAGGTTTCATTTCTAACATTTCATACCTTAAAACAGGGATGTCCAAAGCTAAAACTGTATTTGTGTTGGTGAGCGAAAGAGAGCTCCACTGAAAGGAAATTTTAGTGAAATAAATAAAAGATTTTTAAGGCTTTATTTGTTAACAATAATCAAGTCAACAATCTTATTCAAATTGTCTGAGACATATTACCATAGCTCATTAAAATATGTAAACCATTTTTTGCTTATTTAATTACGCTGTTTTGATTAAAATCATTTCAAATATGAAAAAAATTGTTCACAAAAGTAAATTGGGGAAAAAAACCAGACAACACTTCAATGATTTTTTAAAGTTCGAAATATATTAAACAATCCAAATACTACTTTCAATGATCATGAAAAATAAATTTTAAAAAATTAAAAAATAGCAATACAACCGTTTAGCGTGTGCATTCGTCGCTGTCTCAGTGACTACTAAACAAAAGAGAATAAGAATATGTGTGTTGTTAGTCAGCGAGAAAGCACACTGAATTGGACACCATTGCCTTAATAGTACTTTGTATAAAGAAGCAAACCCCATTATTCTTATTTTTAGCATAACCCCTTTTCGATTCTGATGTCAATAGACTGATTATCAGTATATGAAGGTTTCTGATATTAACATAGCTGCGAAGTAGCTTGGCGATCATAGTATAAGTTAATAGGTAGCCGTCTTAATTTGGGTCTATTTGATTGGCCCCTTTTTGTGGGTCCTGAAAAGAGAAGATATGAAGATATAGGTAAGGAGAAATAGAGAGGAGAAAAAATTATATATATAATAAGAAGATAGTCCATTATAGAAGTAGAGTTTGAAAGGTTCCAGAAAATATAAAATATAAGATTTAGAAATGTCAGTCAATTTGAGGGGTTTCAAGCCACCATGAGCCGCGATTTTCCTATATGGTCTAAGTAACCATCTACACTTTCTAAGGACTGAGATCGAAAAATTCTTAACATACATATATGTTAATCAAAATAAAACCACTAAACTTACAGTTTTGATTTTTTATTGGATTGAAATTATTATTACAATTTACAAAAAGTATTATTTTTATAGTTCTAATCAGTAGTGATGAATTTATGAACATTTTCCGGAAACCCTTCTACTAAGGTTTTTTAATGAGCTTTCTGTCATTATGTTCGAACAGGTACTCCATCTCCGTTTAAAATCTTCCACACTTTTGTGCTCTTCAAATCCCAGTTTAACAAGAGCACAATATATCTCCACTGGACTTAGCTCCAGACACTTTGCAGGATTTACCTCTCTTGGTACAAATACCACATTATTGTTCATGTACCACTCAACACCTTGGTTACCGCAGTGACAGGATGCCAAATCAGGCCAAAAATAAGTGGGTCCTAAAATTTTCTCCAGCATCAGTGACATAAAAATATTGACCTGGAAGCTGCGAAAAATGTTCCATACGTATGTTTCGTCATTCATTATGCAGCAGTTATATTTTTTGTATAAAATTTGACTTCAAAATCCGTGATTTCTCTTTGGCCTCTACATTTTTAGCAGAGTTCCTGTAATGCACTTTTTGAGCCTTGCACGTTTTTAACCCTGAATTTGCATTAATTCTTCGTACCAAACAGTCCGACAAGTGAGCTAACCGGACTGCTTTCCTACCGGTTGTGTTGGGAGCTGTTTAGAAAATGATTTCTATTTTTTGTCTTTAGAAACATCATGTGGATCATTCCATCTACCTGAACCAGATTTTCTATCAACGGACAAGTTCTCCTGATACTGTTAAGTAACATTGGAATCAGTTTGACGGCAGACCATTGAATGTTTGGCCAACTTTTTGTAGAACCAAGTTGGGTTTTGTTGAAAATATTTAATAATTTTAGTAAGCAATTTTTTCTGGTCACTCATTTTAACAACAAATGAATATAATTGACATTAAACATAATAACTGACAGCTTCACGAAGGTTACTTGATCAAAAAAAAGTAATAATACTGGAGTTAAAAGTTTTAATATAGGCGTGGATGCATTTAAACTCCATATCGGATAGTTTAGAATGCCTGTTAGAGGAGCGTTGTTCTAAAAACTCCAACGCCAAAGAGTGACATAGAAAGATGGTAGAAAGAAGTCATTATAAGGCAGGCTAAGTCTTTTAGCATGGTTGCCAAATGTGCAGTGCCCGATAATTACCGCCACCACATTACTTAGTTGTAAGCATTGTAGGTTTGCCATACAACCCTGTCTTATATTCCTTCTGATCATACAGATAGGTTCACTCTCCTACCTTATATGAACGAGCTTATGGTAAGCATCGCTAATATATTGTTTACACGTCGCCAATTGAATGTCATATAGGAAGCCTATTTTAGCTTCTTACATCACGGCATCTCTTTTCACCAAGTCATCAGCAACACAGTTGCCTGCAATATCCCTGTGCCTACGTTGTGATCGTCTCAGTAGCACTCAGACAATATGCAACAGACGAAGATTTCCACTATAAACGTAGCTGCAAGCCGACTCCATGAACATGCCATTCAAGGCCAGATGTATCTTTGTTTCGGAACATTTAACCATCGAATGTTACATGAACAGTGAAATATCAAGATTCCACATTGGTAAAAGGTGAAGACGAAATTCATACTCTCATGATTGAATCTTTGCCACTGGTAAAATGAGACCTCGTCCTTTTAGTGTGCTTCAAAGATAGCATAGCATGCTTCACAGATATGATACCAAAACCGGGAAAAGATATCACTCAACTGACATCATACCGTCACATTAGCCTGTTGTCAATATTCACGAAACTTTTTGAAAAGGTGCTGCTTGAAATCCTTATAGTACACCCTAACGATCATTGCATTATTCCTGATGATCAATTTGGTTTCAGAAGGAAGCTCAATACTATCGAACAGGTACAGGTACATCGGATAACTACTTTTATCCGGAAAACCTACAAAAGCAAGCAGTATTGCTCTGCATTATTTATTGACATATCTCAAGCCTTCGATAAAGTCTGGCACAATGGATTAATACACAAAATTATTAGATTGCTACCTAGAAAGATCTTTCCAAATCACATCAAAATATGTGATCTCTTTCTATATATTTACTGCAGATATGCCTACAAACGCATTCACTCACACATCTTCATTTGCGGACTATAACACTTCAGTAATCATTCATCTATGCTCACTTTCCCCCTCAACAGCTTCCGAACAACTCCAGTCTCACAACGGCGATTTAGAAAAAACAAAGTGTACTCACGTTACATTTAATCTAAGATGAGAAAACTGTCCTACCATACAGATAAACAATATCAAAATTCCAGAACAGAGTCATGTGCGATAGACCATATTGAAGCCAAGGTTACACAAATAAAAATAAAGTCATTTCAGTTGCACTGTTTGCTCTAGACTTGGAGTACAAAGTACTTTTGTATAAGACAATCACAAAACCGATATGGATATACGACAGTCAGCTATGGGGAACAGCCTCCTTATCTAACGTTGAAAAATTGCCAAGTAAGCAGTCATCACTGTTAAGGACAATAACTGGTGCCCCATTCGCAATATTAACATCCATAGGGATCTCAATGTCTCCATAATACGCGAGGAGATCAAACTCTCCAGTTTAACCTACCTGTCAAAATGAATCACCCTAATCCCCTTGCCAGGGAGTTGCTGTCATTTGAGGGTCATAGACGGCTGAGACGAATGGAAACACTGGATCTGGATAGATAACCAGTTTATCGAGCACTTATGTGGGATATTGCAGCGTTGGCTAGTTCAAATAAATAATGTGTTCGCGAAAATTAACTCACCCAAATAATTTTAGCATGACACTTAGATTCTACGCCATTGTACCCATTGTAATTACCAGGGCAAGGATTTTCATGCACTAAAAAATTAAAAATATGCGCTTATAATATGCACTATAAAGAGAGAAAATATGCACTAAAAATGACAAAAATATGCAATAAAAACAAGTTTTTTATTTGAAATATATTTATTAATAAAAGACATATAAATTTCACGTCTCATTTTCAATATATATGTACATATAAAGGACATAAAAGGTTTAAAATATATTTTTTTCAAAGTAAAAATAAGAAAATTCATGTATGTATGTAAATTATACAATATTTATTTAAAAAAAATTAGTCAGTTATTTATTTTCATGTTACAAAATTACTTAATTTAGATTTCTATTTGTATAAACAAATCAATTTTTTTTTTTAAATTTCCAAAAAGAAGCTTTGTCTGTTCGTCAACAGAAGTTAAAGGTACATATTTAAATGAAGCCAGTTCAATTGGAGAATATTAATTTTCAATTTGATTTTCTTTATTAAAATTGCTATCTAATATGTCAAACATTTTTTTATTATTTCTGTAATATATTCTTTAGTTTTGTTTTAATTTGGTAAGAAATTAATTTTACTTGTGCATTCAGCGAATTGAATCCCTGTAGTTTAGTAATAGTATCATAAATAAAGATGTAATTTGAGCACAGAAGTGGTAATTGGCTTTAATATTATGTGTCACAAAGAGAACAGTGTCGAAAAGTCGATATTAAAAAAATTTTCGAAAAGTCGATAATTTCAAAAAGCTAAGAAATCGATTCATAAATTGAAAAGTTTAAAAGTAGACTTTTTCTTTCAACAATAGAATTCTAGTGTTAATATATTTACTACTAGCTTGACCCGGTGCGCTTCGCTACCCCTGTCGATGTAAAAATCGGTTCAGCCGTTTAGTAATTATTGTTTAAAAACTAAAGGTACCAATTTTACCCGTTTTCCCCCCTTTTTATCCCTTTCTGGTCCAAGTATTGAAAAAATTTATAGCCTATTGACGCTTCCAAGTAAGGATCTATCTACGTTCCAAATTTCAATAAAATCGGTTCAGCCGTTTAGGCGTGATGCTCAAACAAACAAACAAACAAACAAACAAACAAACAAACAAACAAACAAACAAACAAACAAACAAACAAACAAACAAACAAACAAACAAACAAACAAACAAACAAACAAACAAACAAACAAACAAACAAACAAACAAACAAACAAACAAACAAACAAACAAACAAACAAACAAACAAACAAACAAACAAACAAACAAACAAACAAACAAACAAACAAACAAACAAACAAACAAACAAACAAACAAACAAACAAACAAACAAACAAACAAACAAACAAACAAACAAACAAACAAACAAACAAACAAACAAACAAACAAACAAACAAACAAACAAACAAACAAACAAACAAACAAACAAACAAACAAACAAACAAACAAACAAACAAACAAACAAACAAACAAACAAACAAACAAACAAACAAACAAACAAACAAACAAACAAACAAACAAACAAACAAACAAACAAACAAACAAACAAACAAACAAACAAACAAACAAACAAACAAACAAACAAACAAACAAACAAACAAACAAACAAACAAACAAACAAACAAACAAACAAACAAACAAACAAACAAACAAACAAACAAACAAACAAACAAACAAACAAACAAACAAACAAACAAACAAACAAACAAACAAACAAACAAACAAACAAACAAACAAACAAACAAACTTACAAAGACATTTATATATTTATATAGATTTTTACAACACTAAATGGAGTTGCCAAATATATGTATGTACAGTGTACACTGATATATATGCAATAAAATGGAAAAATATGCTAAATATATGCATTTAAAAGAAAAATATGCAAAACATGCATTTATAACAAAATATGCAAAAATATGCAACAACAAATCGATGCCATTTTGTTGCAAATTCTTCGATTCGGAAAGATAAATTGTCAAAAGTGATTTTGAGTTACTGACTACAAACATGCATTTGCATAGAAATCCTTGCCCTGGTAATTACTAAAGGGAATCAGAATGGAAATAAGACATCAATCTTGACCATTCAGATAACTTTAACATACCAGTCCGATGCACGAATAATGGTATCGGACTTCGTGCTTTGAACTTTACTCGAATTTTCAAGGTTTTAATTTTGAAAGTGCTTAATGAGAAGAGTTTCTTCGTTTTGTTGAAATTTAACCAGCATGTCATAAGTTTTCTGGATTAGGTAGTCTGTCTTGTAACAAAATAATGAATTCCAACTTTAAATGTCTGCTTTCAGCAACAAATATGATGGTTGCTAACTTTTTACGAGGAACAAAAAGCGGCAAACACATTTAATTTTTTGTTGTTGTTGTTGGTGTTGTTTTTGTTTTAAACAGCAGAGATTTTTATCAACAACATGTTGCTCGTTTCATCATTGTGTCGTCAATGTTTCATATTTTTATGCCAGTTCTAACTTGTGTGTGTGTTTTAAAGCAGAAAATGTGGCGCACGTCAGTAATACGAACCACGTACTTGTACTCCTCGTACTCTTCCACTGAATATTCATTTATTTATATGAAATTTCCCTTTTTTATATATCTTACGCCTCTTTCAGTAGTAGTGGTTCATGTTACAGTGTCTCTTATGTTCCTTTTTTTAATAAATACTCTACAGTTTGCATTATAAGTAATGTAAAGTCTTTAATTATGGTTTATATTTAATATACAAAATGTACTCTACTGAAGTGACACAGAACTAGTCACGTGGTTGGTTTTTTGGGGGGCAGATATAGCTTGTAGTTTCAAAAGTTTGTCATCTGACATTTAGACACATTGTAATAGGAAAATGCTCAAGTAATGCTCTAAAAAGTCGGTCTCTATCGTCTTAACATTTCGTTAAACATGTTCTATTTTAATAAAATTCATATTTTCCAACTGCTAAAAAACGTGAATGAGTTAGTATTTTTTTCTTCCACTGTTCTAAATTAATGGATTTTTTCTAACTTAAAACTTTAATCCATTCATCATTAACAGAGTTTTATGCACATCATCGTTTTAAAACTACTGGATTTAAAATGGTTTTTTCCGTTAAAGCTGAAATTTTATTTTTTGTTAAGGTTTAAAAAAAAGTTGTTAATTTTTTTTTTAACATGAGAGCTGGTTTAACCCACCAAAATTAAACCTTAAATAAATCTATAGTCGTGTTCATATTTCAAACTATATATAATGCATGGTTTTTCTATGAGATAATCAATTCTTCTCAGATTTTAAACTTTTTTTTTATAAATTTTTTCTATTCAAAGTTTTACAGTTTGTCATTTTAATTAATGCATTTTTTATTTCCTTTTACTTGCAGTACGGAACATGATTATACTCATCCTAAATTTTGGTAAGTTTAAAATTTGTGAAAAAACCTAAGCATACAAAATAGGAAGTATAAAAATAAACAAAATAATTCTTTTTAATTTTCATCTATTTGATATGAATAAAAAATTAGGATGATATTATCTGTAACTAAGAACTAGCTGTGCTCTCAGCATGTCCTAATCATTAGAGGATTTGTGGTCAAGCGGTATTTGCTTGTTCTCACCTGATTCTTTGTATAGCGATTATGTTGTAAACGTTTGTCATGACACATGTTTTAGAGTTCTTCATAAGTTTGAAATTTGCGTTTTATACCAAATATTTTTTGAGAAATTATTCCTTGCCTATCCGCTCTCTGATAGAAATTAAGGAATCTAGCTCCGTTAGATGTTGAAGCGCGATTGTTCTATAAGTACACAGAGAAAATAGATTCGTGATAGCAACCGAATTTGTTGCCAATTAGTAACCGAATTTTACAGTTGTGACTACAAAATTTTAGAAGGGGTAACAAAAGTTTGGTTGCTTCAACCGAAATTCTTCTTTAGCAACTAACTTTCTGTTGATAGAACCGAAAAATTCTATGTGTGCAACCGAATCATTCGATTGACAACAAATTCGGTTGCTATCATGAATCAGTTTCCTCTGTGTATGTGTAGTATAGCTTCTGAAAAGTCTGGAACAATCTGTTGTTTAACGTGGGCTAAACTTTTGTTGTCCCCTAGATTATCGAATCACTGTAGAGTAATTGAAGACGAAATAATGGTTCATGTAATATCCAAAGCATTGAATTTATCACTTTGAATTATTTAAGCTTAATTCACTAAAATCATAATTCGGAATTAAAAAATGTCAGCCATTCAATACATAAATCCATCTAATACTTTTGCTCCATTTAAAGGCTTTTATTTAAATGGAATACATTCATCTTTGAACTAATTCATTCAACCTTTGATTGATTAAATTGTTGTTAATTCAAATCAAATACAAATTGAATTAAAATATTTTTTCTTCATTCTGTTTTGTTTATGTTTTGCTTTTAACCATTTACAAAACGAATTGAAAAAAAATCACTTAAGCCTTTTTGTAATAGATTTGAATTGAAGAAAATTTAAGGATTCAATACTTTTTTAAAGCTATTTTGTAATGGATTGGAATTTAAGAACATTTGAATGGCTCAATAAGGAATTAGTTCTATGAAGAATGTATTTTCAAATGAATGAATTCAATACATTTGAAGTACAATGGAATTTGGCCTATGAATTAATTCATAATGAATTCATTAATGGAATGGTTCAGAGATACAATTAATTTTGATTTCGAAAATGGAATTAAGAATTAATTATTTGGAACCTTTGGTAATACCCTAATTCTGATTGATATTAAGACGCGAAGACGTTCAGATTTTATTTTCTATAGAAATGAGAAAAACAGCACACATGCATTGAAATCAGAATAAGATAGCCCTACATAAAGGAGCAAACGCGAATTGCGGTTAATCTGTCAAAATTCCATTTTTGGAACAATGAAAATAATAGATGTCTTGGTACGCAGGATATGACTTTCATATAACAATTTGTATAGAAGCTGCAACATGAAGAAAGCAGAGAGGAGAACACCTTATCTGCAATCTCAGCATTTATCGAGTTTAGGTAAAATCACTAAAAAACATAACTTTTTACCGGTGATTTGTGATTGATTCACAACTTTATTTTCCGCACGAATTTGGAACTATGAAGCATTTTATGGTATCTCAACTAATGCTAATGCTGAGCTTTGCTCCAGGTCTTTACAGATTAAAACTAAACTAGTCAGTGATCTTGACGGTACCGTGAAATAAATTCCAAATGAAGTAACAGCCAACAAATTTTTCATACAACTTGGGACTTATTTCATTATGAAACAACTCCTAACGCGTAGGGTGTTATTTCATAATTTTTATGAAATTATGAAATAACTCCCAATAACCCAATTTTTGTTGGGTTTTATTTTATTTTATTTTGGGAATTAGGATTAATTTCACTTTATTGGAAGTTATTAAATTTTTGTTGGGTTCTACTTTAAAACCGGCTTCGCATACTATAATCTTTTTTGCATTGCCGGCCTTAGGCCGTTCGCTAAAGTTTTCTCCTCTAGGGTGTATCAAAAAATGTTTGGTGAGCGAAGAATAATTCCACTTTTGTAGTTCTTTATTTCATTCGGAGTTAGATTACATAAATAAATCGTTTGGAAATTATTTCATTTCTATTAGAATTTATTTCATTGGGAGTTATTTCGTTTTTTTTGGGACTAATATTTTTAAAATTATGGAACCACCGATTAATGGGGGTTACTTCGATTTTCAAGTTTGGGAATTATGTCATTTTTGATGGGATTTTTTTAATTGGGCGTTATTTCATTTGGGAGTTTTTTCACGGTACCGATTTTGACATGCTTTAACATGCCGTTGAACTCAGCATAATTTGACAGTCGCTAAAATAAAGTTTGGTCACTAGAAAATTTTAATATATTTTAATCAAAAATGTTTCTTGCACAAAGCACTGCGAAACGTGTGTTGAACTGCTACTTCGGAAAAACTGTACATGTCTCAACTAAACCATAATATTCAGGTATAATGGTCCATTCAAAATCAAACAATCGCCAAATACATCATCAAATCATTTTCCATAACGACCATTCATCATAAACAAAGACCAACTTGTTTATTGTACTGTGATATAGAGGCGATACTGTTTTTCAATTTTTTGTTCTTGTTATGTGTGATTTCCAATATGTCCTGCATCTATAAAAGTTGAATAAGCTGAAGCTAATAGTGACCTTATGTGATTTAAGAATCACATATCCTACTCCTAGCAGCTTCCTCTATATTAAGATCGGCAGCTACAAGCGTTTTTTCTCAGCTTACCTAAGACTACTAGGTTCCTGGCTCCACTTTTGTCCTGAACTGCGGTACTGTTCTCATACATAAATAATTTCGGCCTATATCGCCTATTCCCTATACATCAAGCGGCTATGCGTCTGACTCATTGTGCGCCATCCTGATATGCATCTGAATTCAGATGATCATCACTATCTCTTTGTTTACCTTTGGTACTTTCAATGGAAACCATAGGGACTTACAAATTTCTGATTGTAATACAAAGCACTTTTAAACATTTTTATGATTTACCAACTTCAATCAAGGATTACATTTTTATTGATGTGAAGTTCGCGAACGAGCAATGTTGGGAATTATCAAAAATTATGAGTTGTGGTTGCTACTTGAATAACGCCTACTTAAATGTTCGATCGTAATAATTGTCACACCAGGTCAACGATAATTCGAGTCAATGTATTCGAAATTGCAGTATTGGAAAATTGGCTCCAAAGAGCCCGATATCTCAAATATTATATGATTTATTTAAATACAAAATTGTTATGTCGTTATTGAAAAACCCATTATGAACTTTGTAGAACTTTTGAGAATTTCGAAATAATAGGAATTTCGGTCTTGCAACATTCATATGGTAGAAGTGCTAGCTTCCAATGAAAACCATGAGGTTACAGCAATTTTGGAAAGTAAGTAATGGTTTAGATTTATATTACCCTGAAGTTTTCGAACAATCAACTTTGAGAATTATTAAAAATTACTAACAAAATTGTGAGTCGGTGGTCTTAACTTTAAGAGCTCGTATTGCTATTCTCGGTTTTAATAATCGCTCCACCAGACCAACGATAATTTTGATTCAACGAATGGGTTATGTTGGCTTTAAGGGCCGCTGTGTTTTGTGGCATATTCGATAGCCCTTCAGAAAACCCCACAAGAAAAAGTTTAACAAGGTCAAAACGCACGATCTCGGTGGCCCGTTCACATCACCTGCACGTGAGATGACCATTTCAACAAATCGCTCGTGCACAATGTCCAACGTGGCATAAGCTGTGTGGCACATAGCTCCCTCCTGTTGAAACCACATGTTGTTCTCAAAGAACAACATGAACAACTGCAAAGCGTTTTGCTTGTCTGCAGATACACCCAGAGTCTCTGAAGGGAATCGAACCCGCAACCCCCAGATTGATAGTCCAGCACACTATCGTGTCTATCGGGGCACCCGATGCATTGGATGTTTTGGACCTCATGTGGATTGGTATCATCAAACATTCCACAATTTTGTTCGTTAACGTTCCCATTAACCCAGAAATGGGACTCTTGGCGTAAAATGGGCGAAGCGCACGGAACGTATTTTGATAACAAAAATTGTATAATTTGCACGTGTTAAATTCTTCCACGGTGATTTGGCAAAACAAACTAAATAAATTGCTGCCAATTGGACAGATATAGCGTCAACAACATGACCGCTATCAACTGTCAAAGTTCGGAAGTCTCTATTGGAAGTTCTTTTAGTATTGGCATGGATCCAGGTCAACTATTTGGAGGGGAAAAAAAAACGTGAAATTGCTAACTTTATGTGTGGTACAGTATTGGAAAATTTGCCCCAAAGATCCGAACTTTGCAAATGTACTTTCGGTGTTCATATAAAAGAAATCGCAGTGGAATAAATAGCACGACATCTCAATTAAGCTTTAAGTACAAAATTGTTATGTTAAAGAGCTATGGGTATCCGAACATTCAGCAATGAACTTACGATAGAACGTTTGAAAAGACATTCATCAAATGCTAAGTATTTATGAAAATAGGATACATATCCTCAGTACATAAGCTGTTCCAAAGCATTTCAAGGAATATTGGTTTTCGGAAAATCAACCATTACGCTCGGAATTAAAATTTTCAAGTCTTGTGGTTTGATAATTAATTACTTAGAAAGATGAAAATAATAAATAAGCTTTAAATTTGAAACCCAGTAACGACAACAATGGGTTAAATACCTAAAATCAAAACTTGTTAAGTACGTTGTGTATTTCTGACACATTTTTTTTTTTTAAACTTCCGTCAACAATTCAACGTTTTCTGGTGTTGATATGTGGGCGTTTTACATGTGGCAAAGGATTCTGTTTTTTTTTTGTTTCTCAATTAAACGAAACATACAGATGCCGCCTGATTTCAGATCTTTCTCAATGGTACTTATGGCTGGCTGACTGACTGAATGACTGTTTCGTGTATGAAAATGTGACAAAATTAAAACGACCACGCATTTCGTGTTGTTATGGTTTCATTTATTTTTTTATTATTTAAATTTTAAATAACTTTATTTTCTTTACTGCCATATTGCGCTTTTTATATGTATTTTCTTGTCATTTTCCATTTTTTTTTTTTATTATTGTACATTTTATTTGGCTTGTCAAAGAAAAAGACTTCTTTCTATTTTAAGCGTTTCTTACTTTTTTTTTTTGATTATCAAGATACACGTTTTGCAGCAATTTTTTTTTGATTTCCTAGAAATATCTTTTAGACTTTGTTGATTAAGTGTTTCTGTTGTTATTGGTTTCAGCTAATTTGTAAAACCAAAGTTTGATTCGCTTTATTTTCGTACATATTTGATGTGTACATGCTGAAAACATGTTTAAAATTTTTGTCTTTTCAGATTAAAATCATTTAATGGTTTATCACTTAATTTGATTGTAATGAGATTGACATTTAACAATGAATTGTGCAAATTGTTTTTTCTTTTTTTTTTGCCGAAAAGGTTGTTTTTGGGAAATTCTTGATTGGATGTGTTGTAAAGTTTGGCTAAAAAGCTAAGAAATGATGCTGTTTTTGAGATGAATATTTAATTTTCAGATTGTATTTGGGTTAAAGCGATTTGTATCACATGTCATGTTGAAAGAATCATTTCAAATGATCAACATGCTGTGAATGGAGAGTAAATCTGTTAGGTATGATAACTGACAGTTGATGAAACCGATTGACTGGCAGTTAGTTAACTTTGTCAAATTTGAGACGATACCAATTCACATGAGATCTAAGAGGGCCCCATGCATCCTGAAAATGTTACTGTTTGGTATGAATTTTTTGAATTTACTGAAACCATTTCATTTATATCTGTGTAATTTGTTGTTAACCGTTTAGAGTTATTAAAAATAAAGCCTTTTTATTGATGAACAATATATCAAAAATAATGAAAGTTTGACAGCCACCGTTCGAAAATATCGTCAGATTATAGATTCTAACTGGTGAGACCGTAAACATTATCCGATGAAGCCAATAATTTTTCTTCAAGTAGATGTAGTCAATAGAACCGTAAGTCTTAATTTCCAAGCGAAAAAAAACATTCTACACGAACGCCAGGTAACAAATTGTGAAGCCCGCCTGTAGGCGGTCTTGCTGGTTTACATGTAAAGCTAAATTTTATATATAAACAAATTTTATTGAGAGAAGGGAACAAACAATGTTAAAATAAGCATTATTTTCGATGGCGGTAGTTCCAGAAACAATTTTTATTAAATTGACCGCATTTTGCAATGTTTGCACTTTTTTTGGCTTTTCTCTCCCCACAAACAAGAAAATGATCGTCAGCATCGAACTGAACATTAGCAACTTGTTGAGCTCTTTTCCCATCACCTGATATGCCAGGCTGAGCCTTTGTCACGGCTCACCGAGCTTTGGAACAGATGGTCGTCCTACAACCGTATATTTTTGAAGGAAACAAGTCCAGGAGCTATTTCCGCACGCAAATCTAGAAGCTGTAAAAGCAGTGTTTTAATCGGACACATTGTTGGAAGCATTGACCTCAACGGCCTGCAGACGTTTGTATAAAAATAATGCATTTGTAAAGACCATGCCCACAAAATAGTAGAACAACCTAATTAACTATAATATTGCAAGTCTTAGCTCAAATATGGTATCGACCCTGGAGACCATCCATGATATCTACTTGTATTCTCGAAATATTTGAGGGCAGTTGATTTGATGAATTTCTTCTTCTTTCTATCATACCGAGGAATCTTTGATTGTTCTTCGCCAGGATTGGTTTTTCTGAATCGTGAAATACCTTAATATGTCGATGACGGGAGGGCATATTTGTTATCCTTCCATAATACAGTATTCACATCGACTACATGTATTGAGGTCATGTATTCTACGCAAAATCATATCTGCTCTTGGTTTATTTCACAGTTTACACAAAAGCAAATCAACAAGAAATATGACAAACAAAATTAGTATCTCTCATTGTGCCCAAACCATAAATTTCTCTGGCTCGTAAATAGACTAACAAACTTCGATTTGTAAAAGTTATGCATGAAATTAGGAATCTCAAAAACGCAAAACCGTTTGATCAATTCGGGGACCCAAAAATCGAAGACGGCTTTGAGGCGTTGAAACTCCAGGAACATCAATTCATTGCCGGACAAGAACTGCGAATTTCAATAAGTTCTCTATAGCTTATACTCACTGAACATTTGCGTCTCCATGCTTTTAAAGTTCAATTGACACAAGAACAGAATAAGACACCATGCTCGGCTAAGAGAGTTCGTTGAATGGATAATTGAACATCAACTAATATATGTAGGTATATTGATCTTCGAGCGAATTCATCCCAAGCGTGAAAGCACATTTTCATCTTGATAACTTTGTTAATTGTCAAAATTGCCGTAATTGATGTTCAGAGAATTTTGGCCTTTAAACATCATCTGACCGTACTTCTTCGAGAAGGAGGCTGGCCGAGCAATCTGTTACTGGTGGTCGATGTTCCCACGACAATTGAATCTTCGCTACGGAACAATCCGAGTCTATCTTAGCCAAAGATTTTCAACTTAACGACAGCTGTATGAACCGTATATTTTTTTCGCCATTGAAGAACTTTCGACGACAGCGGAGTGTAACATCAACAACAGGTTATCGATATCATACATATTGAGGACGTAACCGAACCATTCAGTTGCATGAACGAAGGTATTTAAGATGGTCAACTGTCTCTACCTTTTCTTCGTTATGACAACTTCTGCAGAAATCATGAAATAGAAGATTTATGCTCCTGCCATTTTTTTTTAACGAGCAGTGACTAGCAATCACTGCTAAAAGATTCCGCAGCTGAACCCATATCGTTGTCCTTGTAGTCTCTGTGGACCACCTTGCCTGTGTAGAGTTGTAGAGTTACGTCAGAATCGATACCCGGACAAATCGATAATGTTCTGCTTCGAAGAGCGAAGTTCTCTCTTTGTCAGAGTATCCGCGAAATAAGAAAATATCTATGTAAAGTGTTTTCTATTTACTTCAAAGGTTGCTTAAATTGTTGAACACCCTTATATATATCCCATGATCGAGGTGGCCATTTCTTGATATTCCATGATTACCAAACTCAATTGTTGTGCCATTTGGCATTATCTTATTAAGGACTGAGATCGAAAAATTCTTAACACACATATATGTTAATAAAAATGCAAACACTAAACTTACAGTTTTGATTTTTTTTTATTTAATTGAAATTATTATTACAATTTACAAAAAAAAAAAATTATAGTTCTAATCACTAGTGATGAAATTTTGAACCTTTTTCGGAAACCCTTACATTATGGTTTTTATAGTGCTATGTCACTTTGTTCGAACAGATTGTCCATCTCCGTTTAACATCTACCACACTTTTGGACACCTTTTTTGTGCTATTCAATTCTTTTTTAACATGAGCCCAATATCTCTCCACTGGCCTTAGCTCCAGGCAGTTTGGGGGAATTGCCTCTCTTGGTACAAATACCACATTATTGTTATTGTACCACTCAAGGGCTTTTTTACCATAGTGACAGGATGCCAAGTCAGGCCAAAAATAAATGCACACATTAAGAAGTCTTATGAATGGAAGCATCCTTTTTTGTAAACATTCCTTGATGTAAATTTCGGTATTTATAGAGCCCTCTGTAACAAATGTTTGGCTTTTTTGCCGCAACTACATATTGCTTGCCATACCAAGAACTTTTTGGGAAATTTTGAATGCTTTTGGGTCATAGACTTTTCTTTAACATTCCCTCTAGCATCAGCAACATAAAATTTTTGACCAAGAAGTTGCGAAAAATCTGCCAGAACATACGTTTCGTCATCCATTATGCTGCAAGAATATTTTGTTTACAAAATTTGACTTCAATTTCCGTGCTCTGTTTTTGGCCTCTCTAATTTTTAGCAGCGTTCCTGTTAGGAACTTTTTGAACCTTGTATGCTTTTAAACCTTCATTGGCTTTAACTTTTCGTACCAAATAGTCCGAGTACTGACCTAAACGGACTGCTTTACTGCCGGAGGTGTTGGGAGCTCTTTTGAAAATGCTTTCTATTTTTTTTGGCTTAATAAACATCATGTGAACCATTCCTTTTACCTGAACCAGGTTTTCTATCAACGGATAAGTTCTCCCGGTACTGTTAAATAACATTGGAAACAGTTTGAGGGCAGACCTTTGATTGTTCAGCCAACTTTTTGTAGGACCAAGTTGGGTTTTGTTGAAAATATTTAATAATTTTAGTACGTACTTTTTTCTGGTCACTCATTTTAATCAGATTATCAACAAATGAACATAATTAATATTAAACATAATAACTGACATGCTTTACAAAGGTAACATGATCAAAAAAATAATAAAATCAAATAATACTTGGGTTAAAAGTTTTTATGAAAAACGTGTGTTAAGAATTTTTCGATGTCAGTCTTTATATAGGAAAGCAAGAGATATTCTCTCTATAAAAAACCTTAATGTAGAAGCGATGCTTGAGTTTGAATTTGTAAGAGACTTCTTCTACATAGAAATGATTAAGCGAATTAGGTTTTCTATATAGAAAAGCGTAAGTTAGCTAGAGAATGATTTTTTCTACCGGTATAGTTTTGTATTGTTAGGGAATGATTATTAGGATATGAATGATATTTAAGAATCATAAATTGATCACTCCATTGTATAGACTGATTAGTTTTACCACTAATTATTTATGACTTTCGAAAAATCTCAAACTAAATTGCATAGAAGGACACATGTCATATTCTGTTAAATGCATGTAAACGAAACATTAATTTTACATGCAAAATTTACTGTGCAACATTTATGCAAATCGAACACATTTGTCTTTATGTTAAATTGAAGTTTTTGGAAAATGTTTATCATTTAACAATTCTTTACACTTTAAGCTAAATTATACTTATTTGTTATAATTCAAATTATTTACAATTTACTTTCAAAATTTAACATACTTACAGATATTTGGTTTAAATAAAGTACCATTAGACACATATAGAGAGACAGACAGTTGCTTAGACAGACAACTTAATAAAAATTTGTCTATTACCACAGAGAAAAAAAAAAACATTAACAAATTGACAAGTTGTGTTTTTTTCTTTCAAGCAGCTGGTGAATGTCTATTGGCATTTTGTCCATAAATCGTATTGAACAATTATTTTGTTTTGTTGATGTCTTTTATATTTGATATAAGTATTATTAGATTTTTGTGTGCAGTTTGAAATAGTTGCAAGTTTTGGTATCTACTCGGTAACCATTTGCTGTGATTGAACATGACATAATAATTGTTGCTACTTGATAATTGTAGCCAAATAAATTTTGGTTTGATAATGTTTAATGATCTAGCGAACTGTGCTATATACAAATTTCTAATGCTCAAATAGGAGCAAATGTTATTACTTGGAGATTTTAAGTTATACAAAGGGTAATCAGTGAATCACTAATCACCAATTATTCTTTAGTGATGTATTTTGGAAGGTATTCTGATTTTCGATATTTGTTTAACTTTTAAAAGGAAACTTTTAAGACCAGAATGGATACTTTGTATTTCAATTAGGAAGATAATGTTTGAGAATTAACAGAAATCAGTTTAAATTGGAATTTCGATTCGTAATATGGAGTTTGCTATTAAATTTTTTTTTAAATAATACCAGGACTATTTGGAGTATAGATCAAGTAATCGGCATAAAGAGAACATATAACATGGATTACACTAATATGTCATTCACTTTCTTTCTTTGTTATTATCTGACAAGCTATTGACGCTGTGTTTTGTTTCTTATTTTATAATTTGTATGAAATTCTGTGACATTTACAGATAAATAAACAATCATGCCCCCGCACAGTGGTTTAGAACCTTTATTATTTTGAAAATAATTCGGTGGCTCTTAATGAAATTACACATAAGCACTGAAATCGTAAAATTCTTAACACACGTTTTTCATTAAAACTTTTAACCCAAGTATTATTTGATTTTTTTTTTCATCAAGTTACCTTTGTAAAGCATGTCAGTTATTACGTTTAATGTCAATTATACTCATTTGTTGTTAATCTGATTTAAATGAGTGACCAGAAAAAAGTGCGTACTAAAATTATTAAATATTTTCAACAAAACCCAACTTGGTCCTACAAAAAGTTGGCCAAACAATCAAAGGTCTGCTATCAAACTTTTTCCAATGTTATTAAACAGGTCCGGGAGAACTTTGTAACGTGGTTTTGTCGTCGGCTGAGGCAACTTAGTCGTGTCTAGGGTTTACTTACGGGTCCACAAACCTTAAGTAACAAGACGATTATTATGTACCTTTTAGGGTTTTTAATTTATTGTAAACTTTCTTGTTTATACATACAATCAATTTATTACATAAATTACGATGGAATAGCTACGTTGGTTCAGTCGGGTTAATGTCGGCTACTGTTGGGATTCGGTTTAAGTTCAGGATCGGGCTGTGTAATCGAGATCGCTGTTAGTAGTTCGGGCTTAGATTCAGGATCGGCTTAACGCAGGTTCCGCATTCTGCATTCAGGTTTATATCAGGATCGGCTTAACGCAGGTTCCGCGTTCTGCATTCAGGTTCGGGTGCTATGATCGGGATGGTATTTAGAATACTTCAATGTTTTATTCTTAGTATCATAATTCTAAATAATAACAATGATTGCTTATGCTACGAGAACAGACAGCCAAAGCCACTGTGAGAACAGACAACCGCAATACGAGTCAAAGGTCTCGTATTGCTCCAAAAATATAAAACAGGTTTTACTTTCGCAAAGTCTGTCGGCTCTTCCATTTTAATAATACAATTTCCGAGACTTGTATAGGGCATTCGTGTCTTATGTGAACCGTCCCAACTGTAACTCAACCTTGTTTACTTATAGTTATTTTCGTCTAAACCGTTTGGGAATTATATTCTGTTGTGAGAGCAACATGAACAAAATAATGTACAGGGGCGTGTTCATGTAAATGTATAGTATTGTGGGAGACAGTGGTGTGTTCATGTAGAACGAACTAACAAATAAGTATAAAAGTAACTTAAAAAGTAAATATGGACACGAAATTGGTAATTTAGTTACTATTTCATTGTTACAACATGTCCGTTGATATAAAACCTGGTTCAGGTAGAAGAAATGGTCGACATGATGTTTCTAAAGCCAAAAAAATAGAAAGCATTTTCAAAAGAGCTCCCAACACACCTGGTAGAAAAGCAGTCCGGTTAGCTCAGTGCTCGGACTATTTGGTACGAAAAATTAAAGCCAATGCAGGTTTAAAAACATACAAGGCTCAAAAAGTTCCTGACAGGAACTCTGCTTAGAATTTAGAGGCCTAAGACAGAGCACGGAAATTGAAGTCAAAGTTTATACAAAAAATATACCTGCTGCATAATGGATGACGAAACGTATGTTCTGGCAGATTTTTCGCAACTTCCTGGTCAAAAATTTGATATTGCTGATGCTCGAGGGAATGTTGAAGAAAAGTTTAGGACCCAAAAGCAGACAAAATTTCCCAAAAAGTTCTTGGTATGACAAGCAATATGCAGTTGCAGCAAACAAGGCAAACATTTGTTACAAAGGGCTCTATAAATACTGAAATTTACATCAAGGAATGTTTACATAAAAGGATGTTTCCTTTCATAAGACTTCATAATGTGTCCACTTATTTTTGGCCTGATTTGGCATCCTGTCACAATGGTAAGGAAGATCTTGAGTGGTATAAGAACAATAATGTGGTATTTCTACCAGTGGAGAGATATTGGGCTCTTGTTAAAAGAGAATAGAAGAGCACAAAAAAGGGTGTCCAAAAGTGTGGTCGATTTTAAACGGAGATGGACAATCTGTTCGAACAAAGTGACATAAAACACTATAAAAACCATAATGGAAGTGTTTTCGAAAAAGGTTCAAAATTTGATCATTTGTGATTAGAACTATAAAAATATTTTTTTTTTTTGTAAATTGTAACAATAATTCCAATCAAATAAAAAAAGATTCAAAACTGTAAGTTTAGTGGTTTCATTTTTATTAACATATATGTATGTTAAGAATTTTTCGAACTCAGTCCTTAATATGTCATCAGTTTCTTTCTTTGGTATTATCTGACCAGCTATTGACGGTGCTTTTTGTTTCTTATTTTAAAATTTGTATGAAATTCTCTGTCATTGCTGAAATATTTCCAAAATAAAAAGTTTATAAACCACAGTGCTCCGATGTTTATGAGTGCCGACCCCTGTTGTAGATATAGCAGCAGCTAGATCTTTTTGAATATAAGCCCTCCAATTATTGTTTAGCACTTGAATAAAAAATTTGATGCCCAAAACAACTCAAAAAAGCATAATACAGTAAATATGTTAGAAATAACGAATAGAAATCATGAAAAGAAGCCAAAATAAACATGACCTCCAGGCGGAATCAAACCACAAACAAAAATACAAATGAAATGAAAGAAAAAAATAATAAAACAATTAAGACAATAATAAAGACATCACAGCATTAAGAAGCTAAAATTGTATTAAAAAACCATTTAAGCCCTTAATAGTTTTGGTTTTCGGGCCATCACACGGAATAACATTGAAGTCAATCAAATCAAAGTTGAGCTAAAACTAAAGCCACAAAAAACACATGTTAAATGCGAAATTTATTTATATAATTATACATATTTCTCTTCAATCACATAAAGGAAGAATTAACAAAAGAAAAAGAAAAAAACTACTATATTAGTTAAGTGATTTGTTGTGAACTGATGGTTAATGAATGTATAGACGACGTCACTCTTCTATCTCGATACAAAAAATATATTTTTTAAACAAATTAAACGCTTGAAGAGTGTGTAAATAGCTTTAAGCGTTTTTTGTTTTTAAACAACGCCTTCATCTTAATGATGATTTAGACAAAACACTCTGACAAACACTTCAAATTTGTAACTTGTATAACTCATTGATAATGATGATGATTTCTCTTAAGTATCTTTGTATATAAAAAAACACAAAAGCAACAAGATTCAATTAGTTCAAAATAGGTGTTGCCGCTGACATGTAGAGTTCTATACGTTGGTAAAAACAAAAAAAACACAGAACTTAAAAAGCTGTTCAAAATGTGCGTTTGCAAAAAATCTTGTATTTAACAAAATGTTTCTTATATGGGGAGGTTTTGTTAATAACAGGTTGTTGTCATAATTATTTAATGGGTTACTTAATAATTATTATTGTGTGGGGAAATGAAAACATACGAAAGCCGGCTGATAAGTATGTTTGCTAAGGAATGAGATCGAAAAATTCTTAACATACATATATATTAATAAAAATGAAACCACTAAGCTTACAGTTTTGATTTTTTTTCTATTTCATTGAAATTATTTTTACAATTTACAAAAAAAAAAAATATTTTTATAGTTTTAATCACTAATGATGAAATTTGAACCTATTTCGGAAATCCTTCCATTATGGTTTTTATTGTGCTTTATGTCACTTTGTTCGAACAGGTTGTCCATCTCCGTTTAAAATCTACCACACTTTTGGACACCTTTTTTGTGCTCTTCAGTTCTCTTTTAACAAAAGCCCAATATCTTTCCACTGGCCTTAGCTCCAGGCAATTTGGAAGAATTGCCTCTCTTGGTACAAATACCACATTATTGCTCTTTTACCACTCAAGACCTTGCTTACCATAGTGACAGGGTGCCAAATCAGGCCAATAATAAGTGGACACATTAAGAAGTCTTATGAATGGAATCATTCTTTTTTGTAAACATTCCTTGATGTAAATTTCGGTACTTATAGAGCCCTTTGTAACAAATATTTGCCTTTTTCGCCGCAACTACATATTACTTGCCATACCAAGAACTTTTTGAAAAATTTTGTCTGCTTTTGGGTCCTAAACTTTTCTACAACATTCCCTCAAGCATCTGCAACATAAAATAATTGTCCCAGAGGTGTGAAAAATTTACCATACCTACATTTCGTCATCCATTATGCAGCGGGTATATTTTTTGTATAAAATTTGACTTCAATTTCCGTGCTCTGTTTTTGTCCTCTAAATGTTTAGCAGCGTTCCTGTCAGGAACTTTTTGAGCCTTGCGTGTTTTTGAACCTTCATTGGCTTTAACTTTTCGTACCAAATAGTCCGAACACTGAGCTAACCGGGTTGCTTTCCAACCGGATGTGTTGGGAGTTCTTTTGAAAATGCTTTCTATTTTTTTGGTATAATAAAAATCATGTGGACCATACCTTCTACCTGAACTAGGATTTCTATCAACGGAAAAGTTCTCCCGGTACTGTTTTATAACATTGGAAACAGTTTGATAGTAGACCTTTGATTGTTTGGCCAACTTTTTGTAGGACCAAGTTGGGTTTTGTTGAAAATCTATATAAATATATAAATGTCTTTGTAAGTTTGTTTGTTTGTTTGTTTGTTTGTTTGTTTGTTTGTTTGTTTGTTTGTTTGTTTGTTTGTTTGTTTGTTTGTTTGTTTGTTTGTTTGTTTGTTTGTTTGTTTGTTTGTTTGTTTGTTTGTTTGTTTGAGCATCACGCCTAAACGGCTGAACCGATTTTATTGAAATTTGGAACGTAGATAGATCCTTACTTGGAAGCGTCAAATTTTTTCAATACTTGGACCAGAAAGGGATAAAAAGGGGGAAAAACGGGTAAAATTGGTACCTTTAGTTTTTAAACAATAATTACTAAACGGCTGAAACGATTTTTACATGGACAGGGGTAGCGAAGCGCACCGGGTCAATCTAGTATTTAATAATTTTAGTACGCACTTTTTTCTTATCACTCATTTTAATCAGATTAACATCAAATGAACATAATTGGCGTTAAACATAATAACAGATATGCTTTACAAAGGTAACTTGATAAAAAAAAATCAAATAATAGTTGGGTTAATCGTTTTAATGAAAAACGTGTGTTAAGAATTTTTCGATCTCAGTCCTTAGATATCACCTGCATCACTTCCTAGCACCATCCTATTCTAAAGCATCCATCAAATTGGATATTCGGATCATCTTCACTTTCTTCGCACAAATTGCGACATAGATAAAGAGAACTATATGATGGCTTGTTGGTTAATGGATTACTTCCAAGTAATGTTCAAAGTTGTCCAAATATGGACGATCATCGACTGCATATCTCATGTGTACCGGGAAACGAATGTCATGAAATACAACACAATGATCAAATACCAGTTTCTTCTTGGGTGTTTCATGTTGAAGTCGATGGACACAGAAATTCTATTCCAAACAATTCCGAAGATTGGGTGTTCGGCTAACTTTCACTGAGTGAGCACAAGCCACTACAATCCTACGCAAATTGCAAAGTACTTAGAAAATTGATGAAGAAAACTACATGATGGTTTGTTTGTCATTGATTTCAGCCCCGTGAAGAAATGTCCAAAGTAGTAAAAGTATGAACCATCACCGGCTGCATTAAAATTTCATATGAATATCATATGTGACGGGAAACGAATGACTTACCGCTCAAGAAACACAACATAATGATCAAATGCCGGTTGGTTCTTGGATGTTCAGTGTTTTCAGTCGATGAGGACAGAATTCCTATTCTTAAGCATATAGAAGATTTGGTGTTCTTCTGATATGCAGTGCCTTCGCATTTGCCACTATAATCTTACTCAAATTGCAAAGTACTAGGACATAGAATCGATAAAGAACACAGCAAGTTGTTGATTTCCGAACAAAGAAGGAAATTTCAAAGTTACCAAATTATGCTGATCTTAGAACCGCACAGGGAAACAAATTTCTTACTACTCAAGAAACACAACATAAATTAATCAAATGTTTATTCTTGCATGTCTTCGAAGGAAGCATTCCAACCTTAACATAAATGAACTAGATCGGTGCACGGTACACTTTCCCTCAAACTACCTTTAAGGTTTATCATTTGAATTGTTTAAGACCCCATGCGAATGCTAGAAACATTTGCCTTAAGTGTGAGTCAAAGAATATTTTTAACATCTTTAAGAACCATTAGGATATTTCGATTTTGGACTAAAATGATTTTTTATAAAAATTAAGTAAAACATAAAAGTAAGCCACTTAAAGGTGGCTATCAGTCGGAATTAGTGGTCCAAATGGAAAAAGGACGATCAGCTGTGATCGATTTTTTTATATGCAAATCAAGCAAAACTTAAAAGTAGCTATTCGTCAGTAAGTAGCAGTACAAATGGAAAAAGGACGATCATCTGTGATCACTTATATTTTCCACCAAAAATATATTTTTATACCCTCTTAACTTCGTGAGAAGGGTATATATAAGTTTGTCATTCCGTTTGTAATTTCCACAATATAATTTTCCGACCCTATAAAGTATATATATTCTGGATCCTTATAGATAGCGGAGTCGATTAGGCCATGTCTGTCTGTCCGTTGAAATCAATTTTCTGAAGACCCCAGATATCTTCGGGATCCAAATCATCAATAATTCTGTCAGACATGCTTTCGAAAAGTTTCATATTTAAAATCAGCAAAATCCGTCCATAAATAACGGAGATATGAGCAAAAATCCGAGACAACCTCTATTTTTGGCCTTTTTTTGATCTATATATCGATGACTAAGTCATAAATATAGACAGTATGGATATCTAATGATAGATATTTCAAAGTTAATTGCAACGATGTGTATAAGGCTATAGTAATTTGGGAAAAATATTTTTTAACTCGAATTTTTTCACTAATAAATTAAAAAATTAAAAATAAAAAAATTTAAAAAAAAAAAAATAGAAAAAACTTAAAAAACTATTTCAAAAAAAAAAAAAAAAAAAAAAAAAAAAATTTAATTTAAAAATAAAATTATTTTAAATTTTATTTTAAAGCATAATTTGGTGAAGGGTATATAAGATTCAGCACAGCCGAATATATTTCTCTTACTTGTTTCTATGAAAATCAAGTTAAACATAAAATTGGCTATAAGTCGGGAAATTGAGGAGCAATTGGAACAAGGCGATCATCTGCGATCACTTATGTTTTTAACCAAAAATACATTTTTGATATGAAAATCAAATAAAGCATATAAGTCAATAAATAATCACTTTTATTTTCAACCAAAATTCGATTTTTTTATATGAAAATCCAAGTAAAACATAAAATTGGCTGAAAGTCGGTAAATAGTGGTCCAAATGGAAAAAGGAAGACCATCTGTTATCACTTATTTGTTTAACCATTACTAAAAATGGAACGATACACGCTTCAACAACGCATTGAAATTATTAAAATTCACTACAAAAATGGTGAAAATCGCAAAACTAAAGCATTTTTGGGTCATCGTGAAGCACCTTGTCGGACCGCAATACAGAAATTGGTGGAAGAATTCGAGCTGTTGGGACAAGTTAGTGGTGTGAAGAATAAAACCCGTGCACGTCGCTCAAGAACAACTGAAAATATTGCTGCTGTAGCCCAAAGTGTTGAAGAAAACCCGGGTTTGTCCATTCCTCCTCGTTCTTTGGAATTGGTCATTTCACAAACGCCATTACACTGTATTTTGGATGATATTGATCTGGATAACCTTTACTTTCAACAAGACGACGCTACGTGCCACACAAGCAATGAAACCATTGCTCTTTTACGGGGAAAGTTTCGCTGACCGTGTTATCTCTCGAAGAGGTGATCACAATTGGCCACCGAGATCTTGTGATTTAACACCTTGCGACTTCTTCCTTTGGGGCCACGTGAAAGATAAGGTCTACGCGAACAGCACAGCGTTAATTCAAGACCTCAAAGATAGAATTCGTGAGGCTATCGAGGGCATAGGGCAGCCAGTTTGTGATTTGGTTATGGAAAATTTCATGAAAGGGATATGGTCCTGTAAACGTGGTCGTGGTGGCCATTTGGCTTCCTCTTTATTATGAAATAAACATGCGATAATGCCATTTTGCTTTGAATACCAAAATAACACCTCTTGTTGGAAAACCCTGCGCATTAGTGTGGCTATAAGTCGATAAATAGCCGTCCAAATTTTATATGAAAATCAAATAAAACATAAAAGTAGCTGTAAGTCGTTAAATAGTGGTTTAAATTAGAGTGTTCGAAGAAAAGGTTTCCGGTATAACCGAAAAAGTAGTTTTTTATGCAAATATAGTGCTGTGGACTTAAAATTGTTTGTTAATAATTTAATTCAAATAGTTTAAAGGCACGTACATAATATGTAACAGTTCATATTGTTTACATTGCTTAAAAATATCTAAATATCAATTTGCAATTCCAAAAAAAAAAAAACTGTCTTTCCTCACCTCATTCTGTGCAACTGTCATAAATCCTGGTATATAAGTACTTATTTGTTAAAATGACAAACAGAATTTCTAAACACACACCATCACTAACAAAATGATCAGAAATTTCCAAAATATTTCCCAATTAAATCTTCAAATTTATATCACTTGTTAGAATTTCAACAAACATAACATATTCATGCCTTCATTCAATATTCACAATACAAAACAAACATTTTCGAAATCGTAAATTTAGCAAATAAAATTTAATACTCATAATGAAACATTTTAAGTGAAGCTTTCATGGAAGATTTTCCTATTGTATCTATAAGTAATTTACATATAAATACAATTTAAATCAATATAAATTAGTTTTATTTAGCATTTTAATAAAGAAAGAGTCCACAAAAATCCAAATACTCTGGTATAGTAGTATGTACATGGAATACTCATGTGCACATTGTTCAACAATTGTAAGTACAATTGAAACTAAATACTAGTAAAGTAAAACATAGTTGTAGATTTGGTATTGGTTTAATACTTACTGCACACATACATATGTATGTACTTACTTATGTATGTACGTAGTACTAAACAAAATCGTTTAAATGTATATGGCTATATAATAAACCGATTTTTGTATTTAATCTCTTTGGGTCTTCTTGTTTGGTCTTGCTTGTCTGTATGTCTAAGCATTAGACAAAAGTTTACTTTAGTTTAGTTTATTACATTGTAGATCCTAAAATAACAATTTAAAGATTTACTATACTAGTACATATCTATGTAGATACTTAAGTTTAAAACAAGTACAATTCATGTATGGACAGTTGGATAGATAGATAGTTAGTTAGGTATGTATTGTATGTACGTCTGAACAGCTGTATAGAGATACATCTGTCTGTAAATGCACACAAAGACATGTGGCAGCATTGTTATCCTTTTGAGGAAGAAGAAATCAAACAATGAACACATAACATCAAATAACAAATGGAATTGGAATTGAAATGATATGCTTTAACATATAAAATAAATATAAAATCAAAAGAGAATTACAAAAGATATAGCTTTTTATGTTCATTTTTTTTGTTTTGGTCAAGAACGGATTAAAAGACAGGCTACATTTGATAAGTTGGCTTTTGTGGACTTTTGTGGAAAGAAAATATCCTTTTTCTGTGGTTTGTAATGACTGCGGTTGTCATTATTCCTAAATATTGTGTCAAAAAGTCATAGAAGTTCTGAGCAATTCTGGCCAGTTAAGCTTATTAAGCTGTTAAAAATATTCTTTGATTTAAACAATCCAAATGATAAACCTTAAAGGTAGTTTGAGGAAAATTGTACCGTGCACCGATCTAGTTCCTTTCTGTTAAGGTAGGAATGCTTCCTTCGAAGACATGCAAGAATGACCACTTGATTAATTTATGTTGTGTTTCTTGAGTGATAAGAAATTTGTTTCCCTGTGTAGTCCTAACATCAGCATAATTTGGTAACTTTTAAATTTCCTTCTTTGTTCGGAAATCAACACCTTGCTGTGTTCTTTATCGATTCTTTGTCTTAGTACTTTGCAATTTGCTTAAGATTATAGTGGCATATGCGAAGGCACTGCATATCAGAAGAATACCAAATCTTCTATATGCTTAAGAATAGGAATTCTGCCCCCATCGATACAAAACACAGAACATCTAAGAAGCAATCGGCATTTGATCATTGTGTTGTATTTCTTGAGCGGTAAGTCATTCGTTTTCCGCCACATATGGTATTCAAATGAAACTTGCATGCAGCAGGTGATGGTTCATACTTTTACTACTTTGAACATTTTTTCACGGGGCTGAAATCGGTGACAAAGAAACTATCATGTAGTTTTCTTTATCCATTTGCTAAGTACTTTGCAATTTGCGTAGGATTGTGCAAACTTAGTGAAAATTAGCACCCAATATCCGGAATTGTTTGGAATAGAATTTCTGTCTCCATCGACTTCAACATGAAACATCCAAGAAGGAACTGGCATTTGATCATTGTGTTGTATTTCATGACATTCGTTTCGCGGTACATGTGGTATTCATATGAGATTTGTATGCAGTCAATGACGGTCCATATTTGGACAACTTTGAACATTACTTGGCAGTAATCCATTGACCAACAAACCATAATATACTTTTCTTTATCTAAGTATGTCGCAATTTCTGATGAGCCGAATATCCAATCCGATGAATGGTGTGGAATAGGATTTCTCTCCTCATTGACTTCAACACCGTAGTTCTTGCATTACTTCCTTCTTCCAGGTGCTAGGAAGTGCTGCTGGAGATATCTATAAATTACGAAAACAAAAAATCTTAAACAATTTTGAAATAACAGAACTATCATTATCATTGTGATACGTTGCTGTTACAGTAGCTGCGTGAATACGAATTCTCCTGTACATAATCTTGGGGTTTTTTGAACATTGAAGAGGTGAACATTAGAGAAGAGAGGTAACAAAACCCAGCCTTAAGGAACACCTTGCTTAATTCTATGAAGTTTTAAGAAAAAGTCTTTAAACTCGCATATTGACAGTCTATCACTTAGATAGTTTTAAGATGTATTTCTGATGAATGTTAGTAAAAGTGGGTCAATAGAACCCAAGAACCATTCTTTCACACAGTGTTGGATGAGTGAAACATTATAAAATTTTAGTGATTATTGTGGTTAATGCTGAGATCGTGGCGTGCAGTTTTGCGATCTCAAAAGTGATTGTAAGGTTTTGTATCAGAGTGGGGTGAGGTGAGTTCGAGTGTTTCCACAACAGATGAATCTCCAAGCATAAGAAGGTAAGATCCTTCGATCGATTTTTTCAAACTTCTATTACTATGAGATTCTTAAGCGAATAATTAAACATCTTCCTCATAACTTACTTTTCTCACTCAAAAAAATTCTTCAGCATTAAGGTGGTTGTTATAGCTGATCATATAGCTTTAGCAAAATTTACGTTATTTATAACCTTCTGAACTGCTCTTGGCATGAAAATCGGTAGATTTTCATCCAATTTTGCTGTCTAGCCTATGAATTGAATGATATAATAGTATTCACTGTGACTATTTTCACTTCAACACTTCAAAGGTGTTCTTTAGATCATTGACGAAGTCTTTAAAGTCACTCATATCTGATATTTGGCGTAATCACTTATAATCCAACTAGAAGCATGTCGTTATTGCTTTACTTTCATCTACGAGGTGGTAAAAAGTGTTGATAGATACTGTATAAAGATCGTTCAATTTGAGTGGTTAATGCTATAGTAGTGCTTCAAAAGCAGTTATACGATTTTTTGTTAGGTTTAAAGTGCGATGACCCTCGATAGTAAGGTGTCGGTAATAACTTCTCTCGATTTATATCAAGCTTTCTCAGAGATAGCACTATAAGAGTTGTTATAGATGGGATCTCATCAAACAAGTTCAAGATAAATTCAGGGGCAACGCAAGGATCCGCTCTTCTACTCTATTTCTTATTTTTCTAAATGACCTTATACGTCAAACTTCCAACCCTATCTATTCTTTTGCAGATGACAGCAACATTTGCCATTTATATTCATTCAGTTACAGACCAAGCCTGTCGGAGATTGGAGCAATGAGACAAAACATGAATGATTCCCTTAATTGGGACCTTTTGAAAATCTCTTAATAAGGTTGGGGGAATAGGGTCGCTTTCAACGCTTGCAAGACTCTGTGTTGCATGTTGACACATAAACGAACGACAGACCATGTCGCTTCATCTGTATTTATGGGTTCTGTAAATATTGTGGAATCAGACACTCTTGATGTTCTGGGAATGAGAATACAATGTGATGTCCGCTGGTCTAAACACATTTTATAAGTGTCGAAAAAAGCGTTCAAGTGCCGCGGATTTCAGAAACGGTGTAGGCATTACTTCACTCCATCTGATTTCCTCACTATTTACACCACCTATATCCGACCGAAAATGGAATACAACTCCCATGTATGGCCGGTGCTTCAAAGTCTATTTTGGAGCTTCTCGATCGCGTACAGGAGAGGGCGAAGGAGATTATCGGTGACAGTAGAGTATCCAACTCTATTAATTCCCTGGAGCACCGTCGCAATGTGGGCTGCGTTTCACTGTTCTATCGATACAACAATGGAATGAGTTCTGATGAAATTAGGGAACTTGTTCCTGATACCCGCAAATTTTGACGTTTTTCATCAAGAACACATCCGTTTGTGGTCGATTGGCCAGTGGACTGCACAACACACTACAGGGAAAATTCGTTCTTTAGCCGTACTGTACGTATGTGGAACAAACTTCCCGCTGAAGTGTTTCCTGTAATTTTCAATGTAATTTCCTCCTATAACCTATTTTCCTAGTTCCAACATAATGTTTGCATGAGTAGGGGTCATCAACTGAGTGGTTGTCCAAGAAGAAAAAAATAAAAAAAAAATCGATTTTAAATAGGAGGAGTTCTGCTCTCCAAAATTTTCGTAGGTATTCGTTATATCATTGACGAAGTCCCTGACGCCACTCATGTTTTATATTTTGCGCTATCACTCATAATCCAATTAGTGACATCTTCCTTTATTTTACTAAAAAAGAACTCGTCAATCTACACTGCCAGGAATATCGACGTTCAATGTTCTAAAGAAGAACTCCTCAATCTACACTATGAGTGCAGCCACTTTCTGATATACGCGTATCATAACCTTCAATGTAAATGAACGTCAGACTTACTAAAAAGTGTCATAATCACTCAAGACGTAAAGGCCATGGATTTTAATAAGAGGTGATAGGTTTATTTTAGCGGAACAGATGTTCAAAGAGTTTATCCGGAACTTACGTCTGGTCCTATAGAAAGATTTATGTAATTTATGACCACTCCGACTTCTTCTGGCATGAGTATAGTCTGTTTAGCCTGGAAAGTACAACTGGTATTCGCTGTTACTGTTTTGGCGAACAGTAACAGTAAATGATTACGCCAAATGTCTGATATTTGGCGTAATCATTATCATTGAATACGATAATCTACCCTCTCTTATTCCACGAGATTTGGATTTAGCCAAACCGGTCTTCAACACAAACCACAGTTTATATCCTCTAAGTCAGGAGACTTTTTAGCGAGTCCGGAATTTATGTTACACTAGAGTTATAACCTATTGAATGTAGTCAAAACAATGAAATATTGGCTATATTCTTTTAAGTTACAAGTGTTATAATATCCCTGAATGTTATGACAGTCTAAAAGTACCGTAGACGCTTTTTGGAGTGTTTAACGTCCAAGGACTTTATGAAACTCTACTATGGTGAGCACTAAAATCGATCAAGAAGAGAGTATCTCTTAATCTTTAGCAATATTTATTCTAGAATTAACAATATTAGTTAACAGATATTTGGCCAACGCATCGGAATATTCCGCGTTCACCCAGCAACTTGAACAATCATGTTCCTAAAGGAGGAGACTTCTTATTCATATTTTCTGCGAATATTTCATGTTTACTGTAACCATTTCAACATTTTTAATAATATTATAGTCACAGTAACTATTTATATGATTGTGGTAACAATAATATGGTTAATTTATGATTCACATGATTGTATCAACCATATATATGGTTACAGTAAACATGTATATGTTTGTGACAACCATTTATATGATGAATTATTTTATCATAATATGTTGTTCTCAGATTATGATATCCATAAGCCGAGAGCAATATAATATGGTAAGTCCTTCATCATATAAATAGTTGTCACAAACATATACATGTTTACTGTAACCATATACAGTGAGACCTCGATTATCCGTAATGGTCGCGACCGGGAGCATTCTGGAAAATCAATATTCCCGGTTAACTGAGTACCAATTTTTAGTAGTTTTTTAATAATGACAGTTTTTCGATAATGAAATTTATAGCTCCATATTGCACACTGATCCATCGGTTGGATCAAAGTCGTCCAATTTGGTGGAAAAAATTTCACAATAACGTTTTCAGCATTGAAATCCTGCACGTCTGGATGTTGTTCAATGGCAGAATGATTTTACAATAATCTTTTAGACCGATTTTCTTAAAATTCTCTCTCACTTTTGGTACTAAGTTATTGTTAAATCATTCTCATGAACATTTTTTAAAGCTCTTTCCAATAACTAATGCTTTGCACTTGTGTGTACCAGCAGCATTAACGCAAACTAATGAGGATAGTCTCTCCTTTGAGACCTTGTCTCATTCTATGAAATTTTCATTATGGCAAGCCAAACTTCTCTCAAGTAACCACTTTCCATTCTCCATTATCTCATTGGTGAATTTTTTCATTGATTTGAATTCATTCAATTTATCCACAAAAATTGTGGCAGCTAATCAGCTGAATATTTTTCTCCTGTTAATACCATGTCGTTGTTTTCTTAAATACGTTTTCTTAGATACACTGCAAAATCTACTTTTGGTCCTTCAGCAGTTTTTAAAGTTTTTCGATTATATTTTTTATAATGCCATCGAAAAATCGATGGCACAATATCAAAAAATTTTGGCCTTACAAATCGATCGTGAGAATTCCCCTTTTTCGTTTTATTCACATTGTGTTAGATTGTTCTAAAATAATCGAAAAAAATTATAATCCCGAATAATAGAGGTAATTACGGTAAATCGATGCAAAAAAATTTAAATCGATCCAAAAATATTTTCTTTTTCTTTCTCGGATAATTGATGTTGCCGGTTAATCGAATCACGGTTAATCGAGGCCTCACTGTATATGGTTGATACAATCATGTGAATCGTAAATTAACCATATTATTGTTACCACAATCATATAAATAGTTACTGTGACTATAACATTGTTAAACTACTTATTAAAATGTTGAAATGGTTACAGTAAACATGCACAACTATATTTTTTTCTGCTTGTGTGTACTCAAATAATGAGTTAAAAAATGTTTTTCGTTGTCACCAAAATTCACTTACAACAAATAATACCCTCCTGAATGTAGTGTCCCCCCAAAATCAAATAGAATTAAACTACATTTATGTGGGTTTAAATTTGTATTTTATTCTGTTGATTTTCTTTTTTATGTCCAGCAAAATGAAAAAAAGATAGGAAAAAAAAATATCAACGAAACATTTCTAATTCAACCATTTTACATTTTAAGTTTGAGTGAATTTAAGTAAAGATTTTTAAAAATACATTTTCTAGTTGATTTGATAATGCCACTCATACTAGTACTTGGAATACATTTAGTATAGAGTTTGATACTCATAGATGTTGTTTGTTACTTATTTGTTGTCTTTTTTGCTGTTCATATTGTTTAGAATATATCGCAAGAGTAACATGTATGTAGATATATATTTAGAATACCTAGAGTGTGGGTATTTTGGTTGTAAATGCAGTAGGTTGCGGCGTAATTGTTAAGAGGAGTTTTATCTACAAATGCTTAGATAGTTTTGATTTTGATTCATGCTGATGTTTGATTAAATGTATAAGAAAGTCACAGATATTTTTAACAATTTCGTTCTTGTGGCTGTTCAACTTTTCCTCAAGATCATTTAGTGATCTACTCTGATTCGAATTGTTTACAATTTATTTTTCTCACCCTAATGTTGCAGGTTGCATACAAACTCACCTACACTTAACTATTAGAAACATGAAAGTGGGTACTTGTATCTAAACAACAAGTACTTGTGTAGTCATCACTTCTCTAGTGAAACATTTTGATGTTGTTATTTGTTGTTCAACATTGATCGATTGAATTGATGAATAAATTTAGGAAAAATTCCCAAAAAAAAGAAAATCAGAAAAAAAAGAATATTGATTGTTTTTGCTGATGTTGGTTGTTTCAGTACGAATTTATCTATTTTCTCCATTGTTTTCCTAACTGGCTTTCCTTCGTTCGTTCATTTCTCTACTCAAGATGCAACTAAACCAAAACAACATCTTTTCAAAAAGATATACAAACTTTAAATATGGTTCATATGGGTATCTGGTAGGTACCTCTCATTCGAGTGCATATTTGTATGTATGTACATAAAAGGGGCATGCATGTGTTGTTGTGGGGCAAGCTTGATGGCATCTGTTAAAATTTTACATACAAAACGTACAAATTTCATTTAATTCTATTTTGCTGCTTTTACTTACAATTCGATTGCAATAGGAAGACTACAATCTAAATATTTGAATTTAAATTTCAGTTGCTGCATAAACAAAATTGTAACTCGTACTGTTGTTGCTGCTGCAACTTCAGTTAGTTGTATGTAGTATTTAGATTTGTTGCTGATTTTTTTTTTTTTCAGTTTCAGTTTTATTTGATGCCAAAATGTCATTGTTACTAAAAGTAATAAATCACCATGTTCAAGTAGTTTGTACTTAAATGTTATTGATGGTTAATTTTTTTTTTTTTTTTGTTTGTTTTTTTTCCTTTGTGGTATATTCATTTATTTGATTTACAGTAAATAAAAATTCGATTCATTATTATTATTGTTGATGAATGAAGAAGGAATAAAAGTCAAGTTGTGGTTTCTTTTAAAATAAAATGATCAATTTGTTTACAATTAGATGCTTAATGAAGAGATCAAATATTATATTTAAATATAGAATAATCACATGATTCCGTTTAATATCTTGCTTACTATAGAGATAAAAGCCACATGTAGGTAAAAACGTGGTCTTTAAGAATCTATTAAAATCTTTGAAATTGTGTGGAAAACATTGATATCCCACTTTGGGGCGCCATGGTCTGCTTAGTTTCTGGTTAATCTATGAGGCCCATCTTTAGATCAAACATTTATTTCCAAAATATTTTGATTCTGGCCTTCTGTGTTTCGGTATCATGAAGTTAAAATCCTTCTGTATCCAGAACCACGATTAAACCTAAAATTGAAATATATAAAGAATCAAAATTGTAGCTAAAATAGGACTGTATAAAGAACTACGGTTCAAGCTTAAATAGGGATGTACAAAGAATTACGATTGTTGATAAACTGGGACTGTATAAAGAACTACGATTGAAGATAAACTTAGACTACTTAAGGAACCAGAATTGGGATGTATAAAGAACTATGATTGAAGCTAAAGTGTGACTGTATAAAGAACTACGATTGAAGCTAAACTGGGACTGTATAAAGAACTACGATAGAAGATAAACATAGACCGCTTAAGGAACCAGAATTGGGATGTAGACAGAACTGCGATTGAAGCTAATCAGGGAGTGTATAAAGAACTACGATAGAAGATAAACATAGACTGCTTAAGGAACCAGAATTGGGATGTATAAAGAATTATGATTGAAGCTAAACTCAGACTGTATAAAGAACTATTTATGAAGCTAAACTCGGACTGTATAAAGAACTGCGATAGAAGATAAACATAGACTGCTCAAGGAACCAAAATTGAGATGTATAAAGAACTATGATTGAAGCCAAACTCGGACTGTATAAAGAAATGCAATAGAAGGTAAACATAGACTGCTTAAGGAATCAGAATTGGAATATATAAAGAACTATGATTGAAGCTAAACTGGGACTGTATAAAGAACTGCGATTGGGGCTAAACTGGGACTGTATAAATAACTACGATAGATGACAAACATACACTGCTTAAGGAACCAGAATTGGGATGTATAAAGAACTGCGATTGAAGCTAAACTGGGACTGTATAAAGAACTATGATTGAAGCTAAACTGGGACTGTATAAAGAACTATGATTGAAGTAAAGCTCGGACTGTATTAATAGCTACGATAGAATATAAACATAGACTGCTTAAGGAACCAGAATTGGCATGTATAAAGAACTATGATTGAAGCTAAACTGGGACTGTATAAAGAACTATGATTGGAGCTAAACTGGGATTGTATAAAGAGCTGCGACTAAAGCTAAACTGGGACTGTATAAAGAACTACGATTGAAGCTAAACTGGGACTGTATAAAGGACTGCGATTGAAGATGAAGTTGGGAGGTTTAAAGAACTACGATTTAAGCTAAACTGGGACTGTATAAAGAACTATGATTGGAGCTAAACTGGGAATGTGTAAAGAACTACGATTGAAGCTAAACTGGGACTGTTTAAAGAACTACGATTGAAGCTAAACTGGGACTGTATAAAGAACCAGAATTGGGATGTAGGAAAAAGTACTATTGAAGCTAAACTAAGACTATGTAAAGAACTTCAATTGAAGCTGTATAAATAACTACGATTGAAGCTAAACTGAGACTGTATAAAGGACTGCGATTGATGCTAAACTGGGACTGTGTAAATAACTGATATTGAAGCTACACTGGGGCATAAATAAACTTGGACAGTATAAAGGACTACAACATAAGCTAAACTGTTACTGTAGGAAGAATTACAATTTCAGCAAAACTTGGACTTTATAAAAAACTGAAATTTGACTATCCTAAGAACTGCGCTTGAGAATGCAATTGGACTGAATAAAGAACTGGAATTGGACTGTAAAGGTGGTATTGAACTGTATAAAGAACTAGCAGTGAACTGTAGGATTGGATTTGAATTATACTTTAAAATAAAATTTAATAAAAATTTTTTTTATTATTTTTTTTTTTCAAAATTGTTTTTTAAAAGTTTTTTCCAATTTTTTAAATTTTTTTTTTATTTAATTTTTTTTTTTTTTGTAATTTATTAATGAAAAAAAATTATGACAAAAAAAAATGTTTGTTTTTAAAATTTTTTTTTTTTTTAAATTTAAAAATTTATTTTTTTTTAATTTATTAGTGAAAAAAATTTATGACAAAAAAATGTGTTTTGTGAAAAAAATTCGGGTTAAAAATATTTTTCCCGATTTTGACCCATTGTAGGTCCAACTTGCTATAGCCTTATATACATCGTTGCAATGGACTTTGAAATATCTATCATTAGATATTTATGACTTAGTAATCGAGATATAGATCAAAAATTGGCCAAAAATAGAGGTTGTCTCGGATTTTTGCTTATATCTCCGTTATTTATGGACAGATTTTGCTGATTTTAAATAGGAAACTTCTCGAAAGCATGTCTGACAGAATTATTGAAGATTTGGATCCCGAAGATAACTGGGGTCTTCAGAAAATTGATTTCAACAGACAGACGGACAGACAGACAGGCAGACAGACAGACAGACAGACAGACAGACAGACAGACAGACAGACAGACAGACAGACAGACAGACAGACAGACAGACAGACAGACAGACAGACAGACAGACAGACAGACAGACAGACAGACAGACAGACAGACAGACAGACAGACAGACAGACAGATCGACTCCGCTATCTATAAGGATCCAGAATATATATACTTTATAGGGTCGGAAAATTATATTGTGGAAATTACAAACGGAATGGCAAACTTATTTATACCCTTCTCACGAAGGTGAAGGGTATAATTCACCTTATAAAGATCTGGAATTGTATCCAAAATTGGTCGGTATAAAACATATATGTATATTGAAGCTGAATTTGTACTTTATAAATATAAAATTGTGTTAAAACAAAAATTTCATTATGAATAGGAAAAAAGTCTCTAAATCATATCAATGTTTTTCTTTTTCAAATCATGAGACTCAATTGTTTAGTTTTAATTGCTGGGAATTTTCATTTTTAAATAAAGAAAATAATTTCATTTTCTCAATATTGCAATTAAATTTTCTAAAATTTCACATTAATTATCTAAATGCCACAACGATGTTTCACTTCAGAATGTGGGAAGCGTTATGCATTTTGATTTTGATTTCTTTGTTTTAAATAAAATTTAAATTATTCAAATGCATAGTAAAGGGGAATCTTAAAGTACTTGAATACAAACATTCACCACCAACTCATGCACTCACTTACTCATTCACTTACTTACCAGCGCTTACACCCTCCTACATGAAAATGTCTTGAAATAATTTTGTGTGTTTTTAAGAAATTCATATAATTTTCTTATAAGAAAATAGCATACACTTGATCTAGAAAATCAGATAAGAAGTTTTTGGTCTGAAGACGACAAGACAAGACAACAAACAAATTTTTCCCACATTTTGTGAGGGAAACTGAAGAAGTTGTTTTTTTTTAAGGTGGTGGTTGATTTTAACAAGAAATGTGGCATAAAACACACCAGCAACAACAATAGAATTTTTAAATATTCTCAAGAAAGTTTATGGTTGGGTTAATTTAATGGCAACAACAAAATGATACTTAAGCAGTTAATTCTTTTGCATTCCCCCGTAGTTATAGGGGGCCTTTTGCAGCTCCTTGCTATAAAACTCCGCAACATTTAACCACTATAAATCGTAATAGAGTGAAAAACCGGCATTTGGTAAAATAATTATTATTTCAATTACATACGAGAGTATATGGCCATAAATTAATGTTAATATTGTCAATATTTTGCTGTTGTATGATTATTAAAAGTTTATTTATGTAGATTATTTAGCTGGCAACTCGCTGCTTAGTCTAGTGGTTGGCTACATTTCAATAATCTGTAAACATGCCACCACCACACCACCATTACCATTTGCCTTCATCAGCAGTATGAGTTGCTTGCCACTCGCTACTCTATGATTAACAACAATTTCACCAAACAACCAAGACATCGTTGCAACAACTAACCATTTCAATGAATGTTGGCTCCAAACATGTTACTGAACTAAATCTTTGCAATAATAATAAGAAGAAAAAAATGTATAATATTGTTAATAATACACAAAAATATATAATTTAATATCACTTTGGCAAACTGCAAAATGAGTTTGCCACAGCAAACCTAAGCAACAGCAGCATCAACACTCTAACGTTTTGTAAAATTTTTAAGCACGTAAATCATAAAACGAAAAATTTAGTCAACGTGTAAGAAATAACAGCAATACCAGGTGAGAAATGTACTGTCTATAAGCAACGAATATTGGAAACTATAAATGTTTAACTGCACCAGTGTTTGCATAAAGTTTATAACCACCAGTAGAGTACTATCCAAATGCAGTTGCACCTCTAAAAAAAAAAGCTTTTATAACATTACATTTTGAGATCAATAAAACTGATCAAAAGATTTAAATTTTCTTGTAATAATTCACTGCACTGAAAATGTGCTGCTGCACTCCAACCATAAGACCCAGTTTATAATTTAAAACTTTTAAATAAAATCATTGCTGCTGATAAATAATAAAAAAAAAAAAATGCTAAATTATGAAGTGTAAATCATGGCGGTAATACTTTAACGGCTCATATACCACACAACATACACTACTCACTCCCAAACTAAACTTTTTAATGTTTAAACAAAAAGAAATTGATAAAAAATAAAATTGTTCCATCATCATAAACATTCATCGTTCTATATACATACATATTTATGAATTTATGTTTTTATGCAAAACTTTAACATACACAAAAAAAAATATATATATACAAAAATCCTTGGTTTATATCATAAATTGAAACACAAGGCACTTTAGTCTAGCAAGAGTACTGTCAGTGAATACCAGTTGGAAATATTTGAATATCATTTGGTTGGGATGCGTTCTTTTTCAAATATGTTTCTACATGTTTTGTTATTTTAGCTTTAGCTAGAGGCACTTTCGTATTTATTTGGTTCGGCATCTTTTTTTACTCATTTGAAGCGAACCATAACACCTTATTGGTTCCATAATTGAGTTATAGATCAGTGGTTTACAGTCTAAACTAAGTGCAGGACTTGTTTCAAAAAGCCAATTTATTTGAATTGCGATTTATCTATGTTAGGTTAGTTTAGGTGAACAGGCAGCCGTTTAATCGAAGCAGGAAAGAACAGCTCACTTGGGTCCATACAGTAGATCCATTTGTGGTACCTGAAAATAGAGAACTAGAGAGGACAAGGTAGAGATGATAAGAGAAGAGGAAACTCAGATAGAATAGAAGTGTAGAAGAAATATAGAGGAAGAGGTCAGATGAGGAGTAAGATGGAGATTAGTAGACTCCAGTCCTTTGTCGAATACTATGTTACACCGAGGAGTTTCCCGGTTATTACCGCCACTGCATTGCTTAGTTGTAAGTGTTGTAGGCCAAAAAGATATGTCGTCCGCTCTCGATTTAATCCAGGCCATATCATACAGTTGGGTTTACACCCCCATCTTATATGAGCGAGCTCATAGTAAAAGTAACTAATTCGCTGCTTGCATTTTGATAACAGAAGTCTATGTCTCCTCCTCTCATGGCGCCTTTTTGCCACAGATCACCAGATGCCCAGCATTCCTGGACTATGTTCGATGTTGTGTACACACCTGTCAGAGATTTCATTGCAGCTTGACTATCAGTAAAACAAAACAAATTATTTTTATAGTTCTAATCACAAATGATGATATTTTGAACCTTTTTCGAAAACCCTTCCATTATTGTTTTTATAGTGCTTTATGTCAGGTTGTCCATCTCCGTTTAAAATCTACCACACTCTACCACTCTACCATACTCTTTTAACAAGAGCCCAATATCTCTCCACTGGCCTTAGCTCCAGGCAGTTTGGAGAATTTGCCTCTCTTGGTACAAATACCACATTATTGTTCTTTTACCTCTCAAAAGCTTTCTTACTATAGTGTCAGGGTGCCAAATCAGGCTAAAAATAAGTGGACACACTAAGAAGTTTTATGAATGGCATAATTTTTTGTGAACATTCCTTGATGTAAATTTCGGTATTTATAAAGCCCTCTGTAACAAATGTTTGGCTTTTTTGCCGCAACTGAATATTGCTTGCCATACCAAGAACTCTTTGGGAAAATTTGTATGCTTTTGGGTCCTAAACTTTTCTTCAACATTCCCTCGAGCATCTGCAACATAAAAAAGTTGACCCAGAAGCTGCGAAAAATTTTCCGTACGTACATTTGGTCATCCATTATGCAGCAGGTATATTTTTTGTATTAAATTTGACTTCAATTTGGCCTCTAAATATTTAGCAGAGTTCCTGTCAGCAACTGCTTATGCCTTGTATGCTTTTAAACCTGCATTGGTTTTAACTTTTCGTACCAAATAGTCCGTGTACTGACCTAACCGGGCTGCTTTGCTACCGAATGTGTTGGGAGCTCTTTTAAAAATGCTTCTATGATTTCTAATACTATATTCATTTGGAGTTCTAAAAGATAACCTGGTTCCATATTGCTTCCGTTAACTCGATCTCCCTTTCTAGAGCCGTCCGGGTAAAGATATAGATATAGTTGTGTCAAGTGGAGCTCCATCCATTAATTCCATGTTGTATGGAATTGAGAAACTAAAGTTTCTCGATAGGAAAGTCTTGGGAATGCAATTCCAATTATGTTGTCGTGACCATGTCTCCATATATCAGAAGCATTAAGCCTGAAGGCCATAGTAAATTCGATTTTAATGGCCATTATATCGACAGGAATCCACTGGCTGCAGTTGTTCTCAGAGTTTCTGTTATGAGGATTGCCATTCTCCTTAAAACATTCTCATGCAATTTTATCCATGTTAGTCGTCGATCAAGATGTATACCGATTGAATAGGAGTCATAATTTTCTACAAAATTCAATGGTCATATGTACACATTTTGGCTCACTAATTGTTATTTTCCAATTGGAGTTTATGATCGTGTAAGTACTCGTATTGAGATTCTTCTTGGTCCTAGAAATAACAGGGACCTTGTGATTTTAAATAGTTTCCATATTGAATTTTTGAAAATCTGGGCGAGAATAAACATACCAGATTACTAAGTTTTGATGGAAATCTTGAGGAGAGTTTACAGTTGCTTAAAGATTTAGTGTTTAAATCTTGATTTCAACAATATAGTTGATCATCCACAAGCCCTATCTTTGGAGTGTTCACCATTATATGGAATATTTCGGTCACCATAATAATCAAATATTATAAAGCTAAGGTATATCCAGATAGGTTCGTGGAATATTTAAACAGTTTCGGAGAGGTCCTAGTTGAAGATCACTTAATGGGTCACAGGTGGCGTATATGAAATGGTTTTTATATATTAAGTGGTAATGAATTGTAGATGTCGTCCTTAATTAAGTATCTTATCAACGTTCCTTTAATCAGTCTGCTTTATATTGTGCGTTTTGTTAGGGTTTGGTTTTCAACTTGTTCAATATTAGTTACTTGTTAAATTTTAAATTATAATTCAAATATTTTTAAATTTTTTTATTTTAAGTTGGCTTTGATTTTTGTCAATTTTAAATTCAAATTTTATTTCAAATTATATTATTTTTGTTTTAATTACGTTACCTTTGATTTCTGGAAATTTGTAATAAAAATTTGTGCTTTGGTATTCTGTTTAAAAATTTCATGTTGAACCTCATGTAACATTTGAATATTTTAAATATTTAAAATTTGTATCTAGTTAACTTTGCTTTTGGAAAATAATGTAAAAAAATTATGTGTAGGTAAATTGTTATTTTGAAAATTGGAAATTTGAAATTTATAGGTGTTACTTGTTTAGGTTTTTTTTTTTGTATCATGTAGGCAATGATATTGGAAATAATTTTTGTTAGATTATTTTTAGGTTGATAGAAAATTTATGATAGATAGTTTTTGATTGCTGGACTGTTTGTTTTAAAAAGTTTTGAAAATTTTTGTGAAATATAAAGAATTGTGTTGACAAAAAAATGTAAAAAGAGAAAAAGGATATTTGAAAAAAAAGATTTTTTTTAAAATGAAGATTAGTGAAAAAAAAAGGATAATATAGAATTTTGTGAAATAAAAGGATATTCTAAATAATAGAATAATTTAAACAAAATTTATTAAAGGAAAATTAGTGAAGAAAAAAAAACATATTTTGAGCTAAAATTAAACAAACTTGAAGAAAAAAAAATAAAATTGTTCATGTATTGAAATATGAATGAACTAATTAATAAAAGTTTTGGGAACGAGAACAGTTTGAATATTGTTACATGAAGTCAAAAAGGATACGTAGAAAAATTAAAATCTATTTATACGAATAAAAATTAGAAAGAAATATCAATAGAAATATCAAAACTTAACAAACTAAATGTGGAAATAAAATAAACTGTATAAAATATATACCTAAATCAGAAAATAAACAGAAATGAAAATTAAATAATTAAAATAATTAAAAAATTTGAAAATAATTGAACTTTTCAAATATAAGAAAACTGAATTTTTGAAAGAAATATTGAAAAGAAAAAACAAAATAATAATAACAATGATAATAACTGATACATAAATATTTGTGAACAACTTTAATGATATCAACATAAGCCAACATATTAAAGATAGAGATTGTGTATATTGTGATTTGTTTGCGGGATCGAGAATTTTTAATCAAATACTGAAAATTAGATGGCGTTAATTAAATTATATTTAAAATTGTTAACAATTAAAAAAAAAATAAAAATTAATTATAATTTGTTTTGTTAACTTGTTTGTTTAAAATTAGATATTGCTAAGTTTTTGAATTTAAATTTTTAATTTGTTTTAATTTTCTTTAATTTATTAATATATAACATAAAAAAAAATTATAATATAAACATAATAATTATCTACAAGATGCTGATATGTACATATCATCGTTGGAGTCAATGTATGTAAGTTTTAATTTCGTTTGTAATAATTTATAATTTTTGATGTTATTTTGTGATAAATAATTTATTAATTTCTTAGTGGTTATAATTATAATATGGAAACAACTTTGAATTTTTTTTAAATAAATGAATTTTTTGTTAATTTGGAATATTTAAAAACAAATATGGTACACTAAATCTTTTATTTGAGTTGTGGAGGTATAGTGGGATAGATGGATTAAAATTGCAGTAAAATAAGTGTATTGTTTAGGGATTATATTTTAAAATATTAAAATATAATCATGGTGGTATATTTTACCAAAAAAGGGTGGGCATTTATCATGGGTATTAACATCTAAACCCTAACAAATATTCAAATGATTTCATAAATAGTAACTCATTGATCAGAACCCAAAAATTCGGATAGCAATGACGTTACAAATGGCGCCCAACGAGGAACATGATTTTTTTTTTTATTTTATTGTATCTTAGTTGTCAAATTTATTTTGATTGATAATTGTACATGTAATGAAAATGATTGTTTTGAAGAATTTGTTAAGCAGCAGCCTGTGATTTGTTTTGAGTATCAGAGTTGTGTTGTTTAATTTTCTTATTGGATTTCAATCTACATTATCCTATATATAATTCGAAAAGAATTTGAAAAGATTAGTAGTGATGAGATTGAAATTCAATTATCTTTTTGTGAATTGTTTGAATATTTGTATTTATATATATTTTTTTGTTATTTTGCTGTGATTCCATTTTGAACATGAATTCTCCACAACACAAATATTTTATGAATTACTTGAAACTTGTTGGTTTATTTTGAAATATTTGATTTTTAAAATTTTGTTATTTTTATCACTGTTTGTATGTTAATCTGATTTAAATTCGTGAAATTTTATTTAATGTTTAAGCTTGTTAAGATTTGATATTTTTAATTTTTAAAATGGATTCTAAGAGACCGGTCACGCGTAGTTATGCAAAATCTTTAGAAAATATGGGAGGAACTGTTGGTTCAGAACAAGTATCGGACCGTGTTTATAGCGAATCTGAACTAAATTCTACGGTTAGGAATATTGATGAAAGTTTATTAAAAGATAGTGATGATAATGTTAAAGTAGCAAACAGTTTATCTATAGATAATGTTAAGGAATTAGTTATTGAAGTTGTTCAAAATCAGGTAGTAGATCTTTTATCTAATTTGGAACAAAGTCTATTTATGAGAATGAATGAGACAATATCACAGTTGGCTTCACAGGGAAATTTTAATCAGCAAGGCAATCATCAACAAGGAAATAATAGTAACGGTAATGAGTTTAAATCTTTTGATGAAAGACATTCTAGAATCTGTAACAAACCTCTGGAAATGCATAGATGGAATGTTTATTTCTCAGGAGATGATAAGGATATACGAGTGGATGATTTTATTCGCAGAGTGGAACATATTGCTTTTTCTCAGGGTGTTTCTCTTCAGGAAGTTGCCAATAATTTATATATGTTATTGAAGGGGCAAGCTGCTAATTGGTATTTTCAATGGGTTCAGCGTAATAAGAATATTACTTGGAATTTATTGAAATCAGCGTTAGGAGTTCAATTTAGATCCTGCGAAAGTGATTATGATTTGGAACATAAAATGATGAATAGATTACAAAAATATAATGAAACATTTGATCAATTTTATAATGTTATGTTGGATTTAAATTCAAGAATGAGTTGTCCAAGATCAGATAGGGATCTAATGGAAATTATGAAGCGAAATATTTCAAGTAAAATGCTAATTTTCATACATAATTCCTCTTCACAAACTTTACCTGCGTTTCTGGTTGAATGTCGACGTGCTGAACGACATGTTTTGAAAATTGAAGTAGGCTTTAATAAAACTATATTTGAACCAAAAGTTAATGAGGTAGAATTAGTAGAGGAAGTTTCATCGGAAGTTTCTAGCAATGATGAATTTATCGAATCTTTAAATCGTGGGAAGTTATCCAAAGATGTTTCAGATATCACTTGTTTTGATTGCAAGGAAAAGGGTCATTTTGCTTTTAACTGTACGAAGAAATCTGGAAGAGTATTTTGTTATCGGTGTGGTAGGGATAACTATGTTGTTTCGAATTGTCCTTTTTGTGCTGAGGGAAACATGAAGAAGAACAGGAAAACCGGGGATCCTGTTCAGTGAATGAAACCCGGGAACCGGATTTGTCAAATTTTTCACAGGACGTACAAGATAATTTTCATAACAGATGGGTAAAATATTTAGAGGTTAGAACCAAAATATTTGGTGAAATTAATAAGGAAGATTCTGAACGGATATCAGGAAAAATTTTAAGAACTAGACGGAGACATAAGGAGCTAAGAAATGAACACAAAATAGTTGAAAGTGCAATAATTAGTGGTGAAAATGGTGACATTAGACCTTTTGCCGAAGTTGAGATTTTTGGTAAAAGGATAAAAGGTTTATTGGACAGTGGTGCTACAATTTCTGTTTTAGGGTTGGATTCAATTGATTTCTTAAAGAATCATAACGTTGAAATTAGTGCTTTTCGATCTGAAGTTAGAACGGCTAATGGTTCTAAAATGCCAATTGTAGGAAAAATTATTACATGTGTGGCATTTAATGGACGTTCAGAACCTATAACTTTTTATATTTGTCCCGGACTTTCTCAGAAACTTTATTTGGGTTTTAATTTTTGGAAACTTTTTGGATTGGATTCATCACTAAATTTAGAAGTAAATGAAATTGATAACAAAATTGATAGTAATAAACATAAATTGACAGATTTGCAGAATAGGGAACTCGAAAGGGTAATGAAGTTGTTTCCTTCGTCAGAAATTCTAGGTTTAGGAAAAACTACGATTTTGGAACATGTGATTGATACTGGCAATGCTAAACCAGTTAAGCGTAGACATTACCCTATTTCACCGGCTAAACAGAAGGTAATATATGAGGAACTTGATCGTATGATGAGTTTGGGAGTTATTGAGGAGAGTAATAGTTCTTGGTCATCACCAGTAACTGCAGTCATTAAACCGAATAAGACTAGAATTTGCCTGGATAGTCGTGAACTGAATAGGATTACGGTCAAGGATGCGTATCCCATTCCAAATATTGAGGGTTTATTGATGAGACTTGAAGATACAATTTTTATTAGTGCAATAGATCTCAAGGACGCATTCTGGCAAATTCCGTTAGAAAAATCTAGTCAGGAGAAGACAGCTTTTACGGTCGCAGGTAGACCACTCTATCACTTTAAAGTCATGCCATTCGGTCTCTGCAATGCGCCACGGACAATGATGAGACTAATGGATAAGGTTATTCCTTCGGAGCTCAGAGAAAGAGTATTTGTTTATCTGGACGATCTCCTTATTTTTTCGAAAAACTTTGATGATCACATATTTTTATTGGAAAAGGTTGCTGAATGTTTGCGCAAAAGTGGTCTTACAATAAATGTGGCTAAGTCTAAATTTTGTATGAGGGAAGTGAATTATTTAGGCTTTATAGTAGGTAATGGGGTTATAAGGACATCAGATGAGAAAATAGAAGCTATTAGAAATTTCAAAATTCCCCGAACGGTTCGTGAAGTACGTCAGTTTCTTGGTGTAGCCAATTATTATCGTAAATTCGTTCCAAACTTTTCAACTTTGGCTTCTCCTATATCGGATTTGATAAAAAAGGGAAGGAAATTTGAAATGACCGAAGAGGCGTTGGAAGGTATTTTTAATTTGAAGAACGCCTTAACTACTGCTCCGGTACTGGTTCATCCGGACTATTCCAAACCTTTTATGGTTCAATGTGATGCTTCCAATTCGGGAATTGGTGCAGTCTTATGCCAGATTGATGAAAACGGTTTTGAGAGGCCTATTTACTTCTATTCGAAGAAATTAAATAAATCTCAAAGGAATTATTCCGTTACGGAACTTGAGTGTTTGGCAGCTGTTTCAGCTGTTAAAAAGTTTCGCCCCTATTTGGAAATGCAACCTTTCAAAATTATAACCGACCATTCCAGCTTAAAATGGCTAATGGGTCAAAAGGACTTGTCTGGTAGACTGGCTCGTTGGAGTCTTGCCTTACAAGGTTATGACTTTGAGATTGAACACAGAAAAGGTTCAGAGAATATTATACCAGACGCATTATCTCGCTCATTTGCAGAACATGAACTGGCAGAACTTTCTGAATGTATTTTGGATATAGACTTAAATAGCAATGAATTTGAAGGTGAGGATTACAAATCTCTGAGGCAAAATTGTGGGGATAATGTGGAATCTTTAGCGGATATTAAAGTTTCGGGAAAATTTGTGTATAAGAGGATGGGATTTTCTGAAGGAAATTCGATTTCTGATACTTTGGTATGGAAGTTATGGGTACCAAATTCTCTCACAGAGGATTTAATTAAATTTGCACATACTCCTCCTCAAGCATCCCATGGTGGAATTTCAAAGACTCTCTTTAGACTCCGTGAAAAGTATTATTGGCCAAACATGGCTATTCAAGTCCGAAATTTCATAGCAAATTGTGAAGTATGTAAGTCTACTAAAGCTCCGAATTATGTGACAAGACCACCGATGGGAAAACAAACCATTACGGAAATGCCATTTCAGAAAATTTTTATAGATCTTTTAGGACCATATCCTCGGTCAAAGGCTGGAAACACATATATGCTCATTATCTTGGATCATTTTAGTAAATATTGTTTTATTCACCCATTACGGAAAGCGGATTCTGATAGCATTATGAAATTTTTGCAGTGTAATGTTTTCAGTATGTTTGGTGTTCCTGAAACAATACATAGTGACAATGGAAGTCAGTTTAATTCTAAAAATTTCGCTGAAATGTGTAAGAGTTATGGCATTCGTCAAACATTTAGTGGCTCATATGCACCTCAGAGTAATGCTTCTGAGAGGGTGAATAGGTCAATATTGGCTGCAATTCGGTCATATGTAGGTGAAAATCAGACGTCATGGGATGAAAATATTTGTCAAATTAATCAGGCACTTCGAAGTTCAGTTCATTCTTCAATAGGCATTTCACCATATTTTGCTTTATTTGGCAGAAATATGATTTTACATGGTTCTGCTTACAACATCCTTAGAAATTTAGAAAGTGTCAATGATGGTGAAATTGAAATTATTAGCCAACCAGATCAGATGAAACTTATAAATGATTCGATACTTAAGAATTTAGAGAGAAGTTATAAGAACACAGAACGCACATACAATTTAAGAGGTTGTCGAAATATAAGGTACGAGCCTGGTCAGGAAGTTTACCGGAAAAATTTCCAACAAAGTGATTTTTCAAAGCAATTTAATGCAAAATTAGCTCCAAAGTATGTTAAGGCTCGAATAGAATCTCGGTTAGGAAACTGTTTATACCGATTGACTGATTTAAACGGCAAATTCATTGGCGTGTTCCATGGAAAGGATATCAAACAATAAGAATATAATTTCGCCCGGCTATTTTCGTGGGTCGTGCCACACGTAGGAACATTTATTTTTAACAGCTCATAGTCCCAAAATATTTCCTTTTCATTTCATTTTTGTAAATATTTTGGTTTGTTAGGGTTTGGTTTTCAACTTGTTCAATATTAGTTACTTGTTAAATTTTAAATTATAATTCAAATATTTTTAAATTTTTTTATTTTAAGTTGGCTTTGATTTTTGTCAATTTTAAATTCAAATTTTATTTCAAATTATATTATTTTTGTTTTAATTACGTTACCTTTGATTTCTGGAAATTTGTAATAAAAATTTGTGCTTTGGTATTCTGTTTAAAAATTTCATGTTGAACCTCATGTAACATTTGAATATTTTAAATATTTAAAATTTGTATCTAGTTAACTTTGCTTTTGGAAAATAATGTAAAAAATTATGTGTAGGTAAATTGTTATTTTGAAAATTGAAAATTTGAAATTTATAGGTGTTACTTGTTTAGGTTTTTTTTTGTATCATGTAGGCAATGATATTGGAAATAATTTTTGTTAGATTATTTTTAGGTTGATAGAAAATTTATGATAGATAGTTTTTGATTGCTGGACTGTTTGTTTTAAAAAGTTTTGAAAATTTTTGTGAAATATAAAGAATTGTGTTGACAAAAAAATGTAAAAAGAGAAAAAGGATATTTGAAAAAAAAGATTTTTTTTAAAATGAAGATTAGTGAAAAAAAAAGGATAATATAGAATTTTGTGAAATAAAAGGATATTCTAAATAATAGAATAATTTAAACAAAATTTATTAAAGGAAAATTAGTGAAGAAAAAAAAACATATTTTGAGCTAAAATTAAACAAACTTGAAGAAAAAAAAATAAAATTGTTCATGTATTGAAATATGAATGAACTAATTAATAAAAGTTTTGGGAACGAGAACAGTTTGAATATTGTTACATGAAGTCAAAAAGGATACGTAGAAAAATTAAAATCTATTTATACGAATAAAAATTAGAAAGAAATATCAATAGAAATATCAAAACTTAACAAACTAAATGTGGAAATAAAATAAACTGTATAAAATATATACCTAAATCAGAAAATAAACAGAAATGAAAATTAAATAATTAAAATAATTAAAAAATTTGAAAATAATTGAACTTTTCAAATATAAGAAAACTGAATTTTTGAAAGAAATATTGAAAAGAAAAAACAAAATAATAATAACAATGATAATAACTGATACATAAATATTTGTGAACAACTTTAATGATATCAACATAAGCCAACATATTAAAGATAGAGATTGTGTATATTGTGATTTGTTTGCGGGATCGAGAATTTTTAATCAAATACTGAAAATTAGATGGCGTTAATTAAATTATATTTAAAATTGTTAACAATTAAAAAAAAAATAAAAATTAATTATAATTTGTTTTGTTAACTTGTTTGTTTAAAATTAGATATTGCTAAGTTTTTGAATTTAAATTTTTAATTTGTTTTAATTTTCTTTAATTTATTAATATATAACATAAAAAAAAATTATAATATAAACATAATAATTATCTACAAGATGCTGATATGTACATATCATCGTTGGAGTCAATGTATGTAAGTTTTAATTTCGTTTGTAATAATTTATAATTTTTGATGTTATTTTGTGATAAATAATTTATTAATTTCTTAGTGGTTATAATTATAATATGGAAACAACTTTGAATTTTTTTTAAATAAATGAATTTTTTGTTAATTTGGAATATTTAAAAACAAATATGGTACACTAAATCTTTTATTTGAGTTGTGGAGGTATAGTGGGATAGATGGATTAAAATTGCAGTAAAATAAGTGTATTGTTTAGGGATTATATTTTAAAATATTAAAATATAATCATGGTGGTATATTTTACCAAAAAAGGGTGGGCATTTATCATGGGTATTAACATCTAAACCCTAACAAATATTCAAATGATTTCATAAATAGTAACTCATTGATCAGAACCCAAAAATTCGGATAGCAATGACGTTACAGTTTTTGTGAATAAAGGCTGTGACTTTTCTGCTACACTTATCTTCGAACCTTGGGCTAACAACCTTCTGTTCCAGAATCTCATTTGTGCCTGAAACCAATATCAAATTTATCAATTTTCGATATTTGGCATGCAAAAACGGACACAAATTTCAACCTAAAATATAAGAACACTGGTTCACACTGAAAAACTTACTCAAGTTGCGAAGGAAACATCGAAATAGTTGGTAAGCATAACTCAGGCTGAATAGCTAAATTATTGCGCATACAAATTATCCAATTATCCATAACGAATTTCTGTGGTGACTCCACTGTTATGACAGATATACAGAAATTTAAATTTTTGGAAAAGTGTGGTCCAGATGGTGTACCGAGTTGTGTACTTCTGAATTTTTTAGTTTCTTACTTTTCTTATTTAACACATCACTATCTACTTAATAGTCATTTTCCTAAATAGTGACTGAAATCACATTGAGTTGCATCATTTCTATTTCCATTCCAGCACGGATTTATAAAAGTATGTTCAGCTACCTCTAATCTATTGGAATTTACAACTTCAGTGATAACAGCTTTCTATTCCGGCTTACAAACGATACTATGTATTCAGATATCAATAAGACATTCTATAAGGCTAATCATGACCTTCTACTGTATTAATTAGACAAACTTGGACTTTCACCTATATTTCTGAAATAGATTTCCACGTATCTTAAAAACAGATATAAATGTGTTTTGTTCCGAGACTATAAATCGAAAACCATTCCAATTATATCTGGTGTCCCTAAAGATAGCCATTTGGGTGCAGTATTCTTATATTCATTAATGATCTACCATTTTGCATCAAAGGATTCCAAAATATTAATGTATGCTGATGACGTAAAGCTCTTCCTTAGCTTAATCCACTCCAATCAATGTTCTCTACTTCAAGATCTAGATAACTTTAGCCAAAGGTTTCATCAAATGCTGGGGAAATTAATTTGATGATACGTATGTCACAAATTTATTGTGCACGTCACTTGTGAGTCTGGGATCCACAGTACGAAATACATAAAAAGAAAATTGAAACTCCCATGGAATCCTAATATTAATCTGCCATCATACTGCCATAAAAGTAGGAGAACAAGAAATTATATTCCTCTTAAGCTCCAAAATCTGTAAGAAATTTGAATTTCATTGGCGAATTTAATAAATAATTAACATGTCATGTAATCGGCTTCCTATTCATGCGGAAGGTGTATTGATGGTAACTAAATGGCGATGTTATTTTGAATGCAATCTTTCGAACTAAGGTTCGTAATACAACCATCATTATACATTGTTATACTCTAAAGAAAGTGTATTTTTAAAGCAAACTCAATGGCATCTTTAGAGCCATACCAGTCGGGAACATTAAGGGAAAAGTAGACGACAAAAGCGTATATCTAACGGACATAATAAGGAATGATATGAACGAGAATTGTGAACCATTTAAACGTTGTTTACCCACAAGAAACTCCATAAAATACTTGGATTTCCCGGGATCGTTACACTAACAACCAGACAGATAGGATATTGTCTATTAGATGACCGAAGCGGCAGAGATAATGTTTCTGTCCGCAACATTTTTAATCTCAGAATTATATTTGTAAATCACAATCTTTGGATGTTCAAAAGATCAGAAACAGAAGCATAAGAGGAAACTATAGACAAACACTAGATTCCATATACTTCGAACATTCCAGCAGCGGGCGATTGATGAAAAGTTGACTGTGAAATACAAAGTTTTAGGAAAGAAAGGACTAGATTTCATACTCTCCATTGGATTTTGACAAAGGCTCGAGTCTTTAAGGAATTAACAAAGATTGAATAGGAAGTGCTTAACAAGGATGTGAAGATACGGTAGATTAAATCCAGCAGATGTACAAACTGCGGTAATGTCAATTTACTGTATGAACGTAGTTAATTGGCCTGTTCGGAAATGCATTACTGCGCAGCATCTGATTCGCAGTATGTTCAAGAAAGCAAAAGTTGGCAACACCTCAAATGTCTTGAGTTCAAAATGCAACATCAAAACAGATGATGCGCAAAAAAACATGCATCACAAAAATGGCTGATGCATCGTTTGCGCATCAGCATTGCTAATTAATCACAGATGAGCGCAGTGATGCACTTCCGAACAGGCCCAATGTCTATCATTATGGAATTAAGGACAAGGATGGTAAACTCCTCTAATAATTATTATTTAATTAGTCCAGTCAGTGCCGGACGAAAACATTTTTATTCATTGTTGATCTGATTAAATTGACATTCTTCCTTCTTGTCTTTGGATTAGGTCTGCTGTGTTCCTCTTTCTTAATCGAATGTGGCCACTGATATGTTGCGGGCCAGTGGATTTGGCTGGATTTCAAGTTTTTGGATTTACTCTTTTTTACATGTTTCTTGATCATAGTTTTTGCAACATGTAGCATCCATACAGAAAGTGAAACATCTTTCCAGAACATTGAATATGGAAAGGCACCTGTCATTGACAATGCCCAAACTGTTCTTTTCAGAGCTGCCTTTAAAATGTCTGCCCAAATTATTTATATTTTATAGGCCTCTACCCACTTCAACTATTCGAAATCATACTACGCAGAATATAACTAAAGATTGATAGCTAGTTTCCGTAGTCGATAATTATGAAACAAATAAATAAATTGCCAGAATCTTTTTACCGACTTTCAAAAGGCATTCGATCTAATAAGAAGCCAAAACATGTGGGTTGTTTAACTTACGGAAGCGTGGCAATCCTTTGCCCACTTACATATGTAAGAGGGAACGCCTCATATTATATATGGTGGTAAATCGCTGTGTTATATTCTATAGATATGGTGGTAAAACAATTGGATTTAACATGTGGATTTGCAATGATCTACCTAAGCTAACTTTTAATACTGCCTTTGTTCCGTGGAGTTTGAGTTGTTGGAATAATTTTTAACAAGCATATTTTATTCTTTGTTTTCCATTCTTCTGTGATTTAATTATGATTCCTAATTTGGCTATATGAAAGTGTTCAAAGATAAAATAAATTTCTTTTATTTAATGAAACAATTTTGATACATTTCTGAAAAAATTTCCACCACAATTAATCTTACAATATCCTTAGCACTCAATTTCCAATTGGGATTAAACTACCCGAAAGAGTAAATATACTTATTCAGATATATCCACAGCCACAGATATAACTATGGTAGTGGTTGCAGATGCAGTTGTACTCCAAGACTCATATGTATGGATGTATGTATTTATGTATTTATGTATCTGTATCTTTGGTTATGTTAGTATTAGTATTTGAAATGGATGAATGCATAAATGCTGTTTAAATTATGTGCTTTCGCTGTGCACAAACTAAACTGAAAATAGAAAATAATCTGAAACGAATTTATCATAAAACGTGCATAAATTGACATCATATGCAGCAACCAATAACTGCTGTTTAGTTTGCTGTTATTTTAAGCGCGCTCACTCTCCTCTATCTTCCTCAAACTCTATGGATCCATAGTTTTCTTTAGGTTTTCTTAACGCTTTCCAATTCAATTGGAGTGCTGTTGCTGCTGCTGCAGATTGTTTTTGTTGGTTGCATTTAAACGGGGCCAACACAAAAACCAAAGCACTTTTACAAGGTGTGTTTCGGTTGATTTGTCCATATTAGAAATATGAAATAGAAATGCAAAGATCAAATAGACCAAACTTAAACTACAATATTTAATGGTTGCTCCAGAGATTATCCAGTAGGATAAAATACTATTAAGGAACCAGTTTGAAAGCTTAGTTTTTTTTGTTATTATTATTTTTTGTGTTTAAGGAAAATCAAAGTAGGGAGTAACTGTTAAACATGTACACTAAGAAAATATTGTAGTCGGGATGGTTTTTTTTTTAGTAATTTGAGCATTTTGATGGGTTTTATATTTTAGTTATATCAGTCTTATAGGAAAAAAGTTTTATTATTGGATGGGCACTTGTGTTTTCTATTCAAATATGTATGAATTATATTTTATTTAGATTCTGTCAAATTAAGGAAGTTCTAAATGTTGTGCGAAGTCTTTATTTAACAATAATACTTAGATAGTTATTCTGAATTCAAATGTTATCGCACTAACGTATCGGAAGATCTTAATCGATCTAGGGAGAATTATGCATTTCGCAATGATCTTGATTAAGTAGATATGATAATTTATTGAATTCCTGTCCTATATTTCTTTACGATTGGTGATCAGTATTTCGTGACCAGTGTATACAGCAGTCAACTTGTTATCAACAGTGCCGGTTGATGATATGTTCCAGATATGTGATTCCAGTTTGTGGCTATTGCTTGCTCTTGTACTTTTGTTTCAAAGCTTTTGATCCAGATATTGTGATTTTCAGACCTAGTTTTGCCATTAAAAAGTTGACGGTCCACATTTTGTTGAATATGGCTTTCAGTATAATAATCGTGAAAACTCCAAGAGATATTGAGACGATATACTGTCACACTCACAACTCGCTGTTACTGTATATATACACAGCACCATCTTCTACAAGTCTCATGAATAATCTAAAGGAAGTACTAGAATGTTCTATTTTCACAACGATCACCTAGAGCTTTTAAATCTGCTTCACAGTTGTTCTTATAAACAATGTTAATAATAGCGTGTTATCAACATTGTTGATAAGTTGAAGTTTCTACTGACGAACATGTTTATAAAAATGATGAATGATGCAATCATCCATTACAGACCGTTAAATTCAAATTTATAATGCAATTTCGTCATCACTCAAATACATGGTAATGAGACACTTTAATAATACATAGTCTGTCAGCGTGTCATTTACATGAATATATAGCCCGTTTAATCAGAGCCTTTCTAATTATCCAGAAAAGCACACAATTTAAAGATTCAGTAGACTTGGCTTTCGGAAATTCTTACATATGTAACTTTGCTACAATGTCGTTTCCTTTGATTTAATTGAGATGTCTATAAAATTCAACAAATTCTTATTCAAAGTTGAATTAGTCTTGAGATCAGGGATAATGCAAAGTACCTTGGCATCATTCTGGATAAATGATTATCCTGGAATTTTAATATTCAAAACAGGATTAATAAGGCTTATGTTTCCATCTATTCCTATAAAAAGGCAATTGGTAATAACTGGGCTATTATACGGAAGGGTATCAATTGGATCTTTAAGGCAGTTGTTGAACCCATCTTGTTCTATGGAGTGTTGGTGTGGTGGTACGCTTTGGACAATGCTATTCACCAGAAGGCCGTTGAACGAGTTCTCAGGACTATCGCGATGCAGATTACAGGCGTTATAAGGTCTTCTTCCTCTAAGGCACTTTTTATTATTTTATACTGGTTACCAGTTGATTTGATGGTGATACAAATGGCTCTCTACTCTGCTGTGAGACTGAATGCTGGCTGTTCGTGGTCTGGTGAAAACCACTTACATAGTAATGTCGACTACTGCATCGTAAAACCTTTTTTCGATAGGCATTTCCATATTATGATCCCGAATAGGGAGTTATGCCAACGCGGACTCTTCCCACTGCTGATGTCATAAGGGTATATACTGATGGCTCGAAAAAGGTCAGTAGGTTTGTTGGAGGTTTCTTTATTGAGAACTTTGGGATCAAATCCTACTTCAGGCTACCTTACCTTTGTACGGCTCATCAGGCAGAAGTTACGGCCATTTAACCCGCATCCAACTGGCTGGGGTTTTATCAAATATCTGGTGATATATGTATATTTACTGATAGCAAGGCTGCCGTTAACGGAGACATTCTAGGATAAAGCTTATATGGGTCCCTGGTCACGATGGAAATCAGGGTAATTGTATAGCAGATGAACTGGCCAAAAGGGATGGATGATGAGGAGATCGACCCCTTTTCTGGTATTTCCCTTGTTAAATGAATGATGGCTGTACAGATACTATATGAGTCTGCACAAAGCAGATGGACCAACGAGTCTTCCTGGGTCTACTTGACCCGAACCTACTTATGGAATTTCGTCGTGAGGAAATAAGGCTAATTGTTTCCTTGATTACAGGACACTGTATAATTGGGACACATGCTAAAAGACTGAGCCTACGGTACAATGACTACTGTAGGAGCTGTCACAATGAAGAAGAGAAGGAGACGGTGTCCCACCTATTCTGCCAATGCCCGCCTCTGATAAACCTGAGGGAACGCATTCTCGGAATTCCATTCCCATCATGCTTAGATGAGTTATCAAGGATTAGTCTTAGACGAATCTACTCCTTCATCAGGGAATCTGGTTGGTTTAGCCTGGAAACAACGGCCGTATGATAAATACCCAGCTGTTTACCCCTTGGGTATCACAATGGGATCAGTTTTTGAATGGACCCAAGTGAGCGGCTTGAAGAATGGCTGCCCATGGAACCTAACCTAATTCAGTATGCAATAAGAGGGTAAATTGCAAGTTCCTTTTTAGATGAGAGATGATTGCGAAGGTTTTAAACATCGGGATGATGACACAAAATATGGTACCCCTACCCTTCTTCTCAATAGAGCAAAACAAAAGCTGTCTCCGGAGATGGTAAAGTTTGAAAGAAGTTTGTGACACATTTACTTTGATACCTTATGATTCAATCGAAAAATTTCAACAAAGACCCTGAAAGACCCAAATATCATATGGACACAAATCTTCCTTCGAAAATTTCCGTATAGAAAATCAGGCAAAATCTGTTCAAAATCTTCCTCCTCAGATTTCCGCATACCGCACCACTAGCACTGTTTAAATATTTAGAATCTATTATAAGCTTAGTAAAGACTTTTGTAAGACATATAACCAAGATAAACCTAGACAACTTGTTTCCAGGCGCTATTAAGAGTCTAAGCGCTTGGCAAAGGATTGTCGTCATTGCCTTATTAAACAGGTAATTGGCCGAAAATTATTAATAATTACTCTAATCCAATAGTGAAATCTAATCATGAAATATTAGCAAAATTTCTCTAACTGTAATTATCTTAAACTTTAATATAGATTTTTTCTTAACAAACCAGCACCACCATCATCCATCTAAGTATCTGCTCTTTAAAGCACTTACACAAAATATTGAATTTCTTATTGTTGGTTCAGCTTAAATAGACTCGAGAAACAATAAATTATTAAAACTACTTTCATCGTTCTTTCTCCAATAAAAATAGCACTGAATGGCAAATGAAAAAATATAAAAAGAAAAAAAAAAAAACAAAAGAAATTACTGCTACAGAAAAACGATAAACGGAAGGATAGTTTTTTATAGTTCATATCAATTTTTTTATTACTAGCAGATTTTTTAACATTTGCTATTTATATTTCTTTAAAGACAGACATTCACATACATATGTTGCCGAAAGTTGTTAACTCCCTCTAGTTTTAGGAACAACTGTAAGCTAGAGTGAAAGTTAACATTTCCAGTAGCACAATTTTTTATCAAGCCTGTGGAGTTGCTGCTAATTTGCATATTTCTGCAGTAAGCTGTTGCTTTAATTCCATTTTTAGCATTTTATTCTCCTTATTGGATTGGTATTTGAGTTTTTAGTTTTTCTTTTTTTTTCATTTCTATTTTGTTTCTCTCTAGGAATTCCAGTTGCCACCCGTTAAGTTGTTGCAAGACCGTTAACAAATGCGTGTAGTCAAATTTCTTGAAAGTTTAATTAGACTTCGCTTGATTTGTTATGAAATTCTAAACTTCAATTAAACTGAGCTCTAAAATGGCATTTTTGTGAAATTTATGCGCTTCTAATAACTGCTATTACACTTTTAATACTTTAACGACAACAATTCCTCTGCTTGGCCATAAACGGTTTGTTAAAGACAATAAGAAAAACTTGCATAAAATTATTACTACAAGTCGGACAAAAGATGTTGCTTTCAGCAGCGAGGGTTGTGTGAAAACTGCTGATGATTTAGTTTGTAAAAAATTTTTATTTTAAAGGGAATTTTAAATAAAGTATGGAATTGTACTAAGGCTTTGCTTACTTTGCCTCTCTTTGTACAAATACCACATTATTGTTCTTTTACCACTCAAGACCTTTCTTGCAATAGAGACAGGGTGCCAAATCAAGCCAAAAATAAGTGAACACACTAAGAAGTCTTATGGATGTAAGCATCCCTTTTTGTAAACATTCCTTGATGTAAATTTCGGTATTTATAGAGCCCTTTGTAATGTTTGGCTTTTTTTGCCGCAACTGCATATTGCTTGCCTTACCAAGAACTTTTTGGGAAATTTTGTCTGCTTTTGGGTCCTAAACTTTTCTTCAACATTCCCTCGAGCATCAGCAACAGCAAGATTTTGCCCGGAAGCTGCGAAATATCTGCCAGAACATACGTTTCGTCATCCATTATACTGCAGGAATATTTTTTTTTTTATATAAAATTTGTCTTCAATTTTCCAGCTCTGTTTTTGGCCTTTAATTTTTCGTACCAAATAGTCCCAGCACTGAGCTAACCGGGTTGCTTTCCTACCGGATGTGTTGGGAGCTCTTTTGAAAATGCTTTCTATTTTTTTGGCTTTAGAAACATCATGTGGACCATTCCTTCTATATGAACCAGGTTTTCTGTCAACGGACGAGTTTTCCCGGTACTGTTGAAAAACATTTGGAACAGTTTGACGGCAGACCTTTGATTGTTTTATTTCTTTGCCAAATGCCGTTGTTTTTTTTTTAAAAAAACATCATTAAATTGACCCAATAATTTGGCATAATATTCGCGAATGATTGTTTTACACTTCACAGTGGGGCAGAATCAAAATTTTTTGGAAATAAATCTGGCATTTCAAAACGTCTGGTATAAAATATGACGTGGGCGTAGACAAGGAGCATTCTAGTTTAAGTTATTAAAATGGACTCTACAACTGCTCCAGGGGCGGCGCTATGGGGGCACAAAGTAGGGTACCTTCGACATGTAAAATTTTTAAACACGTGCTATATTTTTGAAGGACGGAGGTTCAAAGTGGCATATTATTTAATTTAATTAAGATATTGACTTTTGTGAGACCAAAAATTAACTTATCTAAACAAAAAAAAAAATTAGTTTGCAATAAATGTGGATCAAATTGTTTCTAATATTTGCAATCCTATTAAAATTTTGATACAAATTTTAGTTTTACTTAGAAACTCAATAAATAAAATCTTTATTTATTGACAATACTCAATGAAATTTCCAACGTTTTTTAAATTTGTCATTGTAAATAATCAACTGAGAAAAAACTTGTAAACACGTCAAAGGGAATCCCTCAATTCCTAAAAATTGGAGCGAAAATCTCCAAAATTTATTTTTTTACAATTTTACCCATAGGGTCTACATTTCCTTTGAGACTGGGAAAATACGTTGGGGATAAATAGAGAACACATCAAGGTTTTCAAACCTGCTATCCATTTTCTGATTCCAGCTTTGGGATTTTAGAACATGTGGCCCAAAGTTGAAATTTAAAAAAAAAATAGGCCAAATTCCGAAGGGCATAGGGGCGACATATTCGAAAAGTAGGCATGTTTTTTATACCAAAATGTTCTCCGTAAAGATACCTTACATAAAAATATAAAATTGTTATATGTTGTAAAAGAAAGTTTTTTTTTTCATAAAAAAAGAGTTAAGTCACCTTTTCGCCCAAAAAAAGCAAAAATCTTCTATTTTTTGAATTTTTAAATTGAAAATCGTTTATTTGTGGATCCATAATTGATATTGCTCTGAAATCTTTTGTATATTATTGACAATTTAGTTGTGTAATTAAAAAACATAATTTGAGTCTGTTCGGTTCAAAAGTACGCCCTATATTTTTTAAAAAGCGGATCAAGGTATGGCAAAATTTTTAAATTTCAATTTTGAAATGCCTATAACTTGGAAATTATAAGAGATAAATAGCACACGCAAAAATATAAAAATCTTTGAAATCGGATGGGAAACAAAAAATGTCACGTGTTTAAATGTCGCCGCCCTTGGAGCATTTGCAGGGGCCATTAAAAACTTAAACTCGAATGCTCCTTGACTATGCCCATGTCAAATTTTATCTTGATAGCACCAGCCGTTTAGAAATGCCAGATTTATTTCCAAAAATTTTGATTCTGCCCCACTGTGCACTTTTAAAGTTATTCGCCATGAGTTTATTGGCTGACAAACCGATCTTGGTAGTGGATTTACGTTTCGTCCACAATTTTGAAATACCGCTAAAATTCGTCCATCTTACGGTTCAACAACGCTAAACATTCCTGTGATGTTGTCACACGATTGCGTTTGTTTTCGATTGTGAGCAATCACTGAGCCATGTTAGATGGCTTCCACAATCTCTCGCACTTTCAATCTCCGATCGGTCAACATTATGTCGTTTTTTCAAAAAAATTTAAAACATCGTAAGTTCCTTAAGAAAGTTCTTTTATAAGAAACCGATCTTGGTAGTGGATTTACGTTTCGTCCACAATTTTGAAATACCGCTAAAATTCGTCCATCTTACGGTTCAACAACGCTAAACATTCCTGTGATGTTGTCACACGATTGCGTTTGTTTTCGATTGTGAGCAATCACTGAGCCATGTTAGATGGCTTCCACAATCTCTCGCACTTTCAATCTCCGATCGGTCAACATTATGTCGTTTTTTCAAAAAAATTTAAAACATCGTAAGTTCCTTAAGAAAGTTCTTTTATAAGAAACAAGTAGTATAGGTTTCTTCCAAATAAATACGAGCAATTTAAAATCGGTTATTTTTGTACTCATCAAATATATTGATTGGGATCTTTCTTACTATGATCGATCGAACCAATGTATGGTGAAATTTCTAAATTTGAATTTTAAAATGCGTCTATGTCTTTAACTATATGTCACAAGTAAGCACGTTTTTACTATTTCCGTACGAGAAGATATTAAATTCTTTGAATTTGTATGATCCAGAAATTTAGAAGTGATTCACAATTTTACTTGTCCAAAGTGCCCTATTTTGAGATCCCACAGTACCATTCCTGAGGGGTTAGCCATTAAAAAAACTTGTACTCGAGCACTCTTCTGCTACACCTATGTGAAATTCAATCTCAATCGTAAAAGTCTGTTAGAAATTGCATATTTTTTCCATTTCAGGATAAATAGCTATGAGAGCATTAGTAATTATAGGTATCACAGATAGTTAAGTAAGAACATATCATTACACAGTTTTAGCTGGGTATTTGCAATTAAAACTTCTAAACTTAACACACCATCCTCCTACGTGGCTGGCACAACTCTTCCTTGTGCACAAGGAGTAATTATTATTATTTTTTGACTACAACAGTACGAGTATAAATTGCCTGGCACTCTACTACTCGACTCATGCCAGTCATCAAGATTTCTTCTTTCACATTTTGCACACTTTAAGATGGCATTGGAGTTGCTGTTACAACAACGCTCCAACAACATCGACCAAGTGTTCAAGCAGGCAGGCAGGCAGGCAAGGAAGAATTATAAGATGCTCTTTTAATAACAACTTTTATACAGAGATGCTTAAGAGCAAACAACACAAAACAAAAAAATAAAAAAATAAGAAGCATTCAAAGTTACTATATGGCTAGTGTTAGTGTTACTGTTGCTGCTGCTGTTGCCGCTCGTACGTACACACATGTTCAGTGCTGATAACGTTTGTTGCAAGTGTAATAATAATTATAAGTTCATATTTGTTGCACATGTTCATGAGCAGTAACGAGTACTTAATATGCAACTTAAAACATCAACAACACTAGTAACAACAACATCAGCAACAACATTGCTCATATTGCTGAACAATAATAAAAAATAACACAGTTTCGCATATTTTATGGTTGCACAACATTAACTACAGCAGTGGCCTTAGTGACAATGCAACCCGGCAATTGTAATACTAAAGCAAAAAATATACATCACCAAAGTGGTATTTAAATTTAAATTGTCCTCTTTATAAGACTTATAAATGAATTTCATAAAAGTGGCTGGAATTTGTTTAAATTTTTTATACAAAAAAAAAAATCTTAAATTTGGGTGTTGTTTCTCCTTATTTTTCTTTTAAATTGTGCGCATAAATTGTATGTTTACATACATTTATGTAAATTGTTTAAATATGACTATAAATATTTGACTATTTTATTTCCAGTTTTTTCTCTTTTTCTCTTTTTTTTAGATTTTTCTGTTGCAAGTAACCCTAACCATGATTTTGTATGCTTTTAACCATGACACACATTCCAAACTGTCTGTTTTGGCATTTTTATCGTAGTGAGGTGCATTTTCCACATTTAAGTGCTGCCTTCTTTTTTTACTACATTGATTACTTACATGTGAAAACGTAACATACACTGGTAAAATGGTGATTGTATATTGATGATATTCCCAACCAGATAATAGTTAAAATTATTTTTGTATGAAAACTGTCAGTATAAATAGCAGTTAACACATAACCAGACTTCGTGCTACTGGGGGTAAGTATTAAAGTTTAACTTATTTGCTATTCAGATTCAAAATTAGTTTTTATAGACAAATTTTACTTTGAATCAAAGTATATTTTTAATTTAAAGCGTTTTTAAACGGAATACTTTTTTCACCCAGCATTTGTGATATGAATCAGGACTCTTTTTACATAAAATTGGTCAACTAACAAGGTCTCCTATCATGCCATACTGTCATAATGTCCTAATATTTCAAAATGGTTTAGAAATGTTGTTATTGCTTTTCAGCAAAAAAAAAAAAAAAACTTCCTAAAATAATACTACTCTGTATGGTATGTTTATTGTGTTATCGTAACCAACCAGCAGAAAACCTGCTCGGTTAAGCCGAGCCACCCTGTCGTGAAATATTAGGACATTATGATAATATGAAATGATAAGCGACCTTGTGAATTGACCAAATATTTATTCTGAATTGTGTTTCCTTTTAGATGTTTACATAAGTTTGTCATTCCGTTTGTAATTTCCGCAATATAACTTTCCGACCCTATAAAGTATATATATTCTGGATCCTTATAGATAGCGGAGTCGATTTACATGTCTGTCTGTCTGTCCGTCTGTCCGTCTGTTGAAATCAAATTTCTGAAGACCCCAGCTATCTTCGGGATCCAAATCAATAATTCTGTCAGACATGTTTTTTATCTAAAATCAGCAAAATCCGTTCATAAATAACAGAGATATGAGCAAAAATCCGAGACAACCTCTATTTTTGATCTATATCTAGATTACTAAGTCATAAATATAGACAATATGGATATTTAATAATAGATATTTCAAAGTCCATTGCAACGATGTATATAAGGCTATAGTAAGTTGGACCTACAATGGGTCAAAATCGGGAAAAATATTTTTTAACCCGAATTTTTTTTCACAAAAAATATTTTTTTGTCATAAATTTTTTCATTAATAAATAATAAATAAAAAAAATTTTAAATTAAAAAAATTGGGAAAAACTTTTAAAAAACAATTTCGAAAAAAAATTAAAAAAAAATTTTTTTTTTTTAAATTTTATTTCAAAAGTATAATTTGGTGAAGGGTATATAAGATTCGCCACAGCCGAATATAGCTCTCTTACTTGTTTATATACAAAATGTTTACTCTAAATCGTTGCTCGTTTTATATAAAACGTTTTCTCTGATTCGTGGATCTTTAACTCTGAATCTTGGCACTTTTTATATAAAAGTTTTTCTCCTAATTTTTACTATGAAACCAGGCTCTTTTTTTAACAAATTGTTACTCTGAATCATGGCTCCTGTTTTATACACAATGTTTTCTCTGAATCGTGGCTCATTTTACACTGAATGGTGGGTCTGTTTACAGAATAATTTCACACCGAATCTTGACTTCTTTTATAAACAATTTTTACTCTGAACTTTAGCTACAATCGTAGGTCTTTAGCTTAAATTGTAGGTTTTTTAATACTTTAACGTTAGCTTCAATCGTAGGATTTTTAATAATAAAACTTTGGCTTACACACCAACTTTAGTTGCAAATGTTGGTCTTTTAAGGCTCCATCTTTAGATTCCATCGTAGATCTTGTACTACTTTATCTTAAGCTTTAATTGTAGGTTTTTTAATACTCCAAATTTAGTTTCAATCGTAGGTCTTTTAATACTTCAACTTTAGCTTCATTCGTAGGTAATTTAGTACTTCTGCTTTAGATTAATCGTTGATCATTGGTATTTTAATACTCCAAATTTGGGTTCAATCGTAGGTCTTTTAATGCTCCAATATTAGCTTCAATCATTGGTCTTGTAATACTCCAAATTTGGCTTCAATCATTGGTCTTTTAATATTCAAAATTTTACTTCAATCATTGGTCATTTAATACTCCAAATTTGGCTTTAATCATTGATATTTTTATGATCCAAATTTGCCTTCAATGGTAGGTCCTTTAATGCTCCAATATTAGCTTCAATCATAGGTCTTTTAATAATAACATTTGGTTTTAATCATTGGTCTTTTAATGCTCCAATATTAGCTTCAATCATTGGTCTTGTAATAATCCAAATTTGGCTTCAATTATTGGTATTTTTATACTCCAAATTTGGGTTCAATCGTAGGTCCTTTAATGCTCCAATATTAGCTTCAATCATTGGTCTTGTAATACTCCAAATTTGGCTTCAATCATTGGTCTTTTAATATTCCAAATTTTACTTCAATCATTGGTCATTTAATACTCCAAATTTGGCTTTAATCATTGCTATTTTTATGCTCCAAATTTGGCTTCCATGGTAGGTCTTTTAATGCTCCAATATTAGCTTCAATCATAGGTCTTTTAATAATCCAAATTTGGCTTCAATCATTGGTCTTTTAATACTCCAAATTTGGTTTTAATCATTGGTCTTTTAATGCTCCAATATTAGCTTCAATCATTGGTCTTGTAAAAATCCAAATTTGGCTTCAACATTGGTATTTTTATACTCCAACTTTGGCTTTAATCATTGGTCTTTTAATACTCCAAATTTGGTTCTAATCATTACTCTTTTACTGCTCCAATTATATGTCTTTTAATACTCCAAATTTGACTTCAATCATTGGTATTTCAAAAATTCCAAATTTAACTTCAATCAGTCTTTTAATACTCCATATTTGACTTCAATCGTAGTTATTTTATTACTCCAACTTTAGCTTCGTTTGTAGATCTTCTAGTACTCCAATTTCAGATACAATCATTGGTCTTTTAATACTTTAAATTTGGCTTTTATCGTAGGTCTTTTAATTCTCCAACTTTAGCTTCATTCGTAGGTCTTTTAATACTTCAATTTTAACTTCAATCATTGGTCTTTAAGTACTCCAAATTTGGCTTCAATCCTACACGCAGAAAAAAAATATAGTTGTGCATGGTTACTGTTATCATTTCAACATTTTTAACAATATTTTAGTCACAGTAACTATATATATGATTGTGGTAACAATAATATGGTTAATTTACGATTCACATGATTGTATCAACCATATTTATGGTTACAATAAACATGTATATGTTTGTGACAACCATTTATATGATGAATAATTTTATCATAATATGTTGTTCTCCTATTATGATATCCATAAGCCGAGAGCAACATAATATGGTAAGTCCTTCATCATATAAATGGTTGTCACAAACATATATTGTTACCATAATCATATATATATATATAGTTACTGTGACTACAATATTGTTAAAAATGTTGAAATGGTTAGAGATGCAAGCCCAATAAATCTTTTGCTTCAATCGTAGTTTTTTTTATATTCCTAATTAAGATTCAATCTAATTCCGAAGTATTTTTAAGCATTGTTTTCTCTGAGTGTCAAATCCATGCAGGTACGAATAAATTTGATTTGCACGTTCTCAATCAAATCATTTTTACACTTCATTTGTAAAGTTTCAATCAAAATAATGCATTTCACATACGACAGACTGTTGAAGAGACAGCTATACAAATGCATACGATATCTGTTTTACACTGAAATATACATTGATAGAGTCTCACATACATGTCTGCATATAGAAATCAATAATTGAGCATGAAATTTAATGGCAGAAAGAAATGTTACGTTTTTGTGATTTAAAAAATAAATTTATTCAATACAAAGTTATACAATACTAGGGTATTCTTAAAGCAGAAGGAAATATATATAAATGTATTCCATAATTTACACAATAAAATAAAATATAAAGAATATGGTTTTTAAGGCTTGACTTAATAATATCATTATAAAGTTTTGGGTGAAATATTACCCTGCTTCTAGAAAAATAACCCAAGGAACCAAAACTTTCTCATTTGTGATTAAAATTTCTTATATACTGTACAATTTCTGAATTCGTGTGATATAGAAATTTTAAAAAATTTGTGGATTGTCCAATTGCCCCAAAAAATATAAAAAAATCCTAAACTCTTTTTTTTTTTTTTAAGTACAAAATCATGCAACTTACTCACACTCCATATTAAGTGCAGTTTAACATAATTTATTTATTTATTATTTAACGCCTCAAGTGTATGTGTGCTTGTGTTTAATTTCTAAAATTGATTGTAAGTGAACCTCAACCAAAAATGTTGCCTGCAACCTCAAAACAAATACTTACTCAAACCGCTACATCAAGTAACAAATTGACATCATCCCTAAGATGTTGCTTCCCTCGTTTTTTTCCCAACATACAAATTTGTTGTTTCGCGTAAAAAAGTTCCACTAGATAAAATAAACGGATGTTGTAATTCAGTAATTTCAATGGGAATTGGTGAATATATATGAATTGGTTTCCCTCTCCGTATGATAGCAAATGGAAAAAGACAGCAAATGCACTTAAACTCAAACAACAAAAAAAAAAACCAAACAAAGTTTTTATGTGCAATAAACTAAATTTGATAAATTGTTATTATATTTATTTTGTGAATACCCTACCATCGAGTAGATGGGTCATTTGGATTACTATTTACCGACTAACGTTTATGTTTAAGTTAATGTTTATATAAAAAATAGATTTTTGATTGAAATATAGGTGGTCACAGATTATCATCCTTTAGCCATTTGGACCACTATTTACCGCGATCATAAACCAGTTTCTATACTCTTCACCTTCGTGAGAAGGGTATATATAAGTTTGTCATTCCGTTTGTAATTTCCACAATATAATTTTCCGACCATATAAAGTATATACATTCTGGATCCTTATAGATAGCGGAGTCGATTAAGCCATGTCCGTCTGTCTGTCTGTTGAAATGAATTTTCTGAAGATCCCAGATATCTTTGGGATCCAAATCTTCAAAAATTCTGTCAGACATGCTTTCGAGAAGTTTCCTATTTAAAATCAGCAAAATCGGTCCATAAATAACGGAGATATGAGCAAAAATCCGAGACAACCTCTATTTATGGTCTATTTTTGATATATATCTCGATTCCTAAATCATAAATATACACAATATGGATATCTAATGATAGATATTTCAAAGTCTATGATGTATACAAGGCTATAGTAAGTTAGACCTACAATGGGTCAAAATCGGGAAAAATATTTTTTAACCCGAATTTTCTCTCACAAAAAACATTTTTTTGTCATACATTTTTTTATTAATAAATTAAAAAAAAAAAAAAATTTAATTAAAAAAAATTAAAAAAAAAAATTGTTTAAATTTTATTTTAAAGTATAATTCTGTGAAGGGTATATAAGATCCGGCAGTGCCGACTATAGCTCTCTTACTTGTTTTTTTTTAATTTATGAAAGGTTCAAAATAAGTTTTGTCATAATATTGGCAGTCGCTAGTGATATCCTTATTCGTATTTTTCTAGAAGTTTCCATGGCGATTTGACATTTTAAGACATAATGGAAAACCGTGTCAGTGTTCAGGCAGATTCAATAAAAACATGTAAGAAAGTATAGCCGATCAAGCCCGACCATGTAATACCCTACACTGAGTATATGAGCAAATAATATATTACAATTAAAGGTAATTTTGTTTCCGTGAGTGAAATTAGGTCACGTGACTTATTTTTATTTGAATTCTAACATTTTGACTAGATTTATGCTCGTTAAAGTGTCTTTCGGAATTGGCCCTTAAATGGGAGTTATGAGCAATTATGGACCGATCTTCACGAAATTAGGTCGCGTGATTTATTTCTATATGAAACTTATTTTTATAATTTTTTTTTTTTGGATTCCGATACTTTGAAGAGATTCATGCTTGTTAAAGTGTTTTTTGGAAGTGGGCCATATATGGGAGCTATGAGCAATTATGAACCGATTGTCCTGAAATTATGTCGCATGATTTCTTTCTGTTGAATTTTATGTGGATACAACACTTTTACGAGATTTATTCATCATAACTTTTATTGGAGTTATGATCAATTTTGGACCGATCGCCATGAAATTAGGTCGCGTGATTTCCTTCCATATGAAACTTATTTTTGTTAAATTTTATATATATATATTCCAACATTTTTAAGAGATTTATGATTTTTTTCGGATGTGGACTTTTTAGTGGAGCTATGGCCAATTATGAACCGATCGTTCTGAAATTAGGTCGCATGATTTCTTTCTATATGAAACATATTTTTCTTAAATTTTATTTGGATTCCATAATTTTTATAAGATTTATGTTCGTAAAATTGATTTTCGGAACTGGAACTTATATGGCAGCTATGACCAATTAAGTACAGATCATCCTGAAATTAGGTCGTGTGATTTATTTCTTTATAAAATTTATTCTGTTGATTTTTTATTGCGATTTCAACATTTTAAAGATATTTGTGCTCATTAAAGTCGTTTTTGGAAGTGGGCCTTATATGGCAGTTATGACAAAAATCATAACTTTTGAACCAAATGAGATAATCAAAAAATTTTAAAGACATATGATAGATAATTGATAAACGTTATGGGAAGCAAAATAAAATATTTTTTAAAATTTTAGATTTTTTATTTTTCTTTGATTGAAAATTATTCCAGAAAAGGTTTAAAAAATTTTTTTAATTTATTTTAAAATTTTTTGTAAATGTTTCTATTCAAATGATTTTTTGATTAAAAATTATTCCAGAAAAGATTTAAACATTTTTTTTAAATTTATTTTTAAATTTTTTTTTTTAAATTTTTTTGTAAAATATTCCAGAAAAAATTAAATTTTTTTTTTTTAAATTTTTTGTAGAATATTGCTCACAATCCGTAAAAGAAAAAAAATTACCTCTAGCAAAAAATGGGGCATTTTTGCAAAGAACTTATTTTGAAAATATGGCAAATGAAGAAATTTATAGTTTTTTTATTTTTCATCAATGTTGAGAAATATTGAAAAAATGTATAGTTGGTAAATATCGATTTACCTAGACAAACAAAAAGCAAATAGTACAATTTTTGTTTATTCTTTTCTTAATAAATAAATTTGTATCTTAAAGCGGACCTAATTAACTAAAAATGGTCTGTTTTTTTTTTGAAGACTGAAAATCAGTCAACTTTGAAGGGCTATATCTTTTGAACCAAACATCTGATTGTAATAAGAGTAGCATATTTGAAATCGTTGGACAATTTCCTGTTTATTCAATATTTGATAGGGGCACATGAAATTTTTGATTTTTGCAACCTGACTCGTTCTTGACGCCACTGTGCGTGGGTTAAGGTCTTGTTCATATTTAATCCTTTCAGACATTTTGTCCAATATATTGGACATTTGTAGTGTTAACGCGAATAGACAGATTTTTACAGTTAATGGCGTTATCGAAAGAGTGTTTACTAGATTATATATATATGTGATTTAAACTTCTAACTTCACTTATTTTAACAAAAAAAAGTAGATTTTTGGTTAAAAATATAAGTGACCACAAATGATCGTCCTTTTTCCATTTGGACTACTGTTTTCCATTTTTCACGTTTATGTTAACTTTTATATGAAAAAATCATTTATAAAATGCTTTGTAGCTCATATTATTGGTCGATCTAAAAGGCTACATAATATTAATTGTATTAAATTTCATTAAAAACTTAATAAGTTTGTAAATACATAAGTATATAAGAAATGAGAGTGAGTAAGTGAATGAATGAATGCATGAGTATCAAATTATTGTCACTTTGAATTTTATTTGTTTATGTTTTGCACTGTAAATACAAGCCATGGGAGATTTTTTCTATTTTCCCCCAATTTAAAGAAGATGTTTGTTTGTAGCTGGGACTTCCGTCACCAGATCCACAGTCGTCTTTAATTCCTCCACAATGCAGTTAAATGAAGTTGTGCTGCAGTTGTTTTGTTTTATTGTATTTTTCTCACACTCTGCTCAAACGAGTGTGATGTGATGAGTATGAGTTTGTAATGAAAAGTGCAGTAAATGTTTGTTTGTGTGTTTTTTTTTTTTTTGTATCTGATAAATTACTGTTTCTAACTAATGTCGCATCTGTTGATGTTGTAAGTTGATGCCGATGATGTTGTTGCTGCTGCTGATGTTGTTGATGTCTATGTTCCTGTGACGTTGATGTTGTTTTGTTTTTGTATTTGTTTGCAACATTATAATTAAATTGTAACACAATTACAAAGACTATGAACGAGATTTTAAAGCTAAAATGTGTGTTTGTGTGTTTGTGTGAATGTGTATTTTGTTGCATTCACCAAAGAATGTAGTTTAATTAAAGACGGAAAACTTTCAACATGCTCTTGAATGTCGACATCGTTTAAAATGTTAAAAGCGGTAATTTTTCTTCCATTTTAATATGAGAATTATTTTGTTTTACACTTTGCTTTGTTTTTAGTTTTTACTTTTTCCGTTGTGTAATTTGTGGTGGTGATAAAGTATTTTCTTTCTTTTTTTTAGTTTAGTTTAGGACAAGTTAAATAAAATGTAAGAAATGTGTGGTGGCATTAAAATAGAGAATAATTTAGTGATGTTAGTGGCTTGGCTAAATGAAGGTTTTCCTGAGATGAAATGTCAAAGTAGAAAGAATTTTTCTTTAGTGGTGAATTATAAAACATTGCTGTTAGTATGATAAAATTAAGAGATGGAGAAAAGTTCATACTACGTAAAAAGTAAAAAATTTGAGTTTAGGTAAAAAACCGAAAAATGTTTCGATATATCCCGTATACTAAATTTACTAAATAGACAACATGTATATTAAATTAGTCCTTACGACGCTATTGCCTTTTGTTTCACCAAAACCAAAAACTTCAACAAAAAATACTCCAACTTTGGGTTCATGTGTATGCTTCAATCGTAGGTCTCTTAATACGCCAACTTTAGCTCTAATCTTAAGTCGTTTGTTCTATAACTTTTGATTTAATTTTAGTTCTTTTAAACCTTAAACAATACGAGTACGGGTCAGTAAGGTCGTGACTTTTTGAATGAAAAACAGGTTTTTGGATAAAAATTCATATTATTTTTCAATATAGTCCAAAGTTTCTCCAATTTGTTTATCCTTTTCAAAAAATAAGATTTGTCGTGGTCAAAATAGTATTTGATGGCCGATTCACCCACTGTTTAGCCTCTGGTGGATTCACGTATCGTCCACGGTTACCAACTCTCTAAACTGTCCTGTGAAATTGTCACACTATGAACAAATGCAACCATATACTTCTGCGAAATTTTTTCACAATTGCGTTTGTGGTCGATTGCGAAAAACTTTCTCATACCCAAGTGAAACCACTGAGTCATGTGAGATGTCTATGGCTCCACAATCTCTCGCACTTTTAATCTCTGATCGGCCAACACCATATCGTGAATTTGTTTAATTGTTTCGAGTGTAGAGGCCTCAACTGGGCGTCCAGAACGTTCGGCATCTTCCGTGGTTGTACGGCCACAAAAAAATTATGTGGTTCAAAGTTCCCATAGGTTTTATCAAACCTTGGTTTCAGTGATGGTTTTTTCCGCTAAATTCTCTTTTTTCCATTTTCTCCTCAAGTCATGCGGTAGTCTGCTGTCAATGGCTGTCAAACACAAACTACATGACACAGGTTGTTAAAATTTTGACAGTTAAAGGATGCCTGTTGACAGGAGCGGTGTTGTTCTTTCAGTTAGGAGGCGGGGCATTCAAAAAGTCACGGAGTTATTGACTCGACCTCGAAACTTTAATCAAAGGTCTTTTAATACTCCATGTTTGGCCAAAATGTTTGGTGCTTTAACATTCCTATTTTAGTTGCAATCGTAGATCTCTTATTACTTAATTATTGGCTAAAATCTTTGGTGTTTTAACATACTAACTTCATCCTTAATCGTAGGCTTTTTATAACTCCAATTTTAGCTTTAATCAAACTAATTTTAATACTTCGTATTAACTTTTACAGGTCTCTCCATTTCCCCACTTTAGCCTCAATTAAAGGTCTTTTCATACTCTAACTTAAGCTTCAAACGTAAGTCTTCTTATAACCCCAATTTAACTTCAATCAAAGATCTTTTATTGCCCTAGCATTAGTTTTATGCTTAGGCCTTTTAATACTCCAACTTTAGCTTCAATGGTATGACCTTTAGTAATGTTTAAATATTCAAACTTAGCTTAAATCCTAGGTCCTTTGATACTCCAACATTATATTTAATCGTATTCATATTAACAACTGCAGCCTCAGTCAACTATAGTCTCAATCTTTTTTTTTTTAATACACCAACTTTCATGTTACTTTAGCTTTTATTGTAAGTCCTTTAATACTTAAACTTTAGCTTCAATCGTAGGTCTTGTAATAATCCAACTTAAGCATCAATTAAAGGTCTTTTAGAACTCCAACTGTAGCTTTAATTATAGGTCTTCTAATATCCCTACTAAAAGGTTTTCCAACAAGAGGAATTATTTTCAATCACCCGGTATTTCGGTAGCTGTCACTTTTGAAGCTTTTATTCTTTGACATTTGACAAGTAGAAACTACGCCATTACTAAAAATGGAACGATACACGCTTCAACAACGCACTGAAATTATTAAAATCCACTACAAAAATGGTGAAAATCTAGCAGTCACAGTTCGCAAAACTAAAGCAATTTTGGGTCGTCGTGAAGCACCTTGTCGGACAGCAATACAGAAATTGGTGGAAAAATTTGAGCTGTTGAGACAAGTTAGTGATGTGAAGAATAAAATCCGTGCACGTCGCTCAAGAACAACTGAGAATATTGCTGATGTAGCCCAAAGTGTTGAAGAAAACACAGGTTTGTCCATTCCTCGTCGTTCTTTGGAATTGGGTATTCCAAAAACATCATTACACCGTATTTTGGATGATATTGATCTGGACAACTGTGGCGCTACGTGGCACACAAGCAACGAAATAATTGCTCTTTTACGGAAAAAGTTTCCGGACCGTGTTATCTCACGAAGAGGTGATCACAATTGGCCACCGAGATCATGAGATTTAACACCTTGCGACGTCTTTGGGGCCACGTGAAAGATAAGGTATACGCCAACAACCCAGCGTCGATTCAAGACCTCAAAGATAGAATTCGTGATGCTATCGAGGACATAGAACAGTCACTTTGCGATTTGGTTATGGAAAATTTCATGAAAGGGATATGGTCCTGTAAGCGTGGTCGTGGTGGCCATTTGGCTGATGGTGGTTTTCATTATTAACGTCGTAACTTCCTCTTTATTATAAAATAAACATCCGATGATTTGTCTCAAAAAATTCCATTTTTGTTTGAATACCAAAATAACACCTCTTGTTGGAAAACCTTGAATACTAGTTGATTTAACGCTTCGACTTTAGCTCCGCTCAAAGGTCTTATAATTCAATTTTAACTTCAATTGTTGATCTGTTAATAATCCAACATAAGCTTCAAGCAATGGTCTATTAATATTCCAACTTTAGCTTCAATCGTAGGACTTTAAAACTCCAAATTTATCTTCATCGTAGGAGTTTTAATAATCCAACTTTTGCTTCGCTCGTATGTCTTCTAATATCCCTAGTATTGGTTCAATCCTAGTTGATTTAACTCCCCAACTTTAGCTCCAATCAAAGGTCCTGTAATTCAACAACATTAACTTCAATCGTTGTTAAATTTTAGCTTCAATTGTTCAATCAATGGTCTTTTAATATTCGAACTTTAGCTTCAATTGTAAGTCTTTTAGAACTCCAAAATTATCTTCAATCGTAGGAGTTTTAATAATCCAACTTTTGCTTCGCTCGTAGGTCTTCTAATATCCCTACTAGTGCTTCAATTGATTTAACACTCCAACTTTAGCTCCAATCAAAGGTCCTGTAATTCAACAACATTATTAACTTCTATTGTAGATAAATTTTCGCTTCAATTGTTGATCTGTTAATAATCCAACATAAGCTTCAATCAATGGTCTTTTAATATTCCAACTTCAACTTTAATCGTAGGTCTTTTAAAACTACAACTATACCTCCAACTTTTGCTTCGATCGTAGGTCTTCTAATATCCCTAATATGCTTCAATTCCAATTGATTTAACGCTCCAACTTTAGCTCCAATCAAAGGTCCTGTAATTCAACTAAATAATCTTCAATTGTAGGTCATTTAATACTCTAACTTGATCTTCAATTGTAGATCTGTTAATATTCCAACATTTGCTTCAGTTTAAGGACTTTCAGTAGTCCAACATTAGCTTCAATAGTAGGTATTTTAGTACTCCTTTTTAACCTTCAACGTTAGCTTGAATAGTTGGTAATATTAATAAATAAAAAACAAAACCATTTTGAATTCTGTAAATTTTGTATCATAATCAACTACCTTTAAAATCATCTATTTTTGCACAAATTTCAACGATCACGGTCCACTGTACATCCATGAATCTGATCTTATCAAAAGTAATATACCAAATTTTAGATCCATGTTTCAAGGTGTAAGATTTACAGTAATTTCCTTAGAGTATCATCAATATTTAGAAAACAAAAAACGTCGTTCTCTTGCTAACATTGAAGCACAATTAAAACAACATTGTTAAAACATGTTCCTATGGTTTATATCACAAGGAAAAAAGCCTAAAACCAAATAAGAATAAAAAAATCAAAGTAAAGAATGTATAAGAAATCGTTACAACATCTGACGCCATTTAGATTGATGGCAACATCAATGGAAACAACCATCAAACACTCACTACACTCAGGGATAATTACGAACAAAAAACGTAAAAAAACAACTAAATGTGTGCTTACACACATATCGCTGACTTATAGCAAAACTGTCGCAACTCCAAAAGTTATCACTTTTGAAAAAAAAATCAATATTTTAAAAGTTGTAACTTTTTTTCTACTTAGAGCCTATTTATATTGGGGATTAATCGCAGCAATATTATTTCTAGTTTCTTATATTTACACACATCAATTTGTGCCTTGGAACTTTTAATATTGTTACGAATTCACAATAACGATTTGAATTTAACAGTCTGTAACGACTGCCTGCAACATTCATCATGTTTATAAACACCTCCATCAGTAGAAGCTTCTACTTATCAACAATGTTGATAGCATGGCAACACTAAATGTTTAAGCTGCTTACATTAACATCGAAAGCTCTAGAATTCGAACATACGAGTTTTGACCGTTAAGAACAATCTAGACTACTCGGATGAAGATGGCAGTGTGTATAAATAGTGACTGCGGTTGCAACGAGATCATGCCAATGTGAATATGTTCTTTATATTAAACAAAGTGTTCTTAAAAGTCATTCAACTCCTAAAAGTATTTTTTGAGTTGTGACAGTCTTATAGTTAGTGAACGCAAGAAAAACGCACCACACAGACCGACCCACAAACTGTCTATACACAGTTACATTTGTGTCTAAATACTTAAATACTTGAGATTCAAAGTAGTTTTGCCACTTGGCCAGCACCATTACTACACACACACAACTAAGTAAGAAAAAAACTATAATTAAAAAACCGTTAAAGTTATAAATAATGTTTTTCTTTTTGCACCGATTATAGCGCTCAAAGCCGGCAAATAACACAGAGATAGAGAACAAAAAAAGAAACAAGAAAATCGATTAGGAATTACGGGCTTAATAATAATGAGGAAATCATAGATTTGACTTGTTGTTTTTCTCCTTTTTTTTTCCAATACGTTTTATATTAAACTGTGTGTGTTTTTTCTTCTCCTTGTTTTTTTTTTTTATATTTCCCTGGACTACGTGATGTAATTAGTTGGAATTGGTGTTGAACAGTTTATTGTGGCCGTATTCTTTTTGTTTTTCTTCGTTATTCTTTTGCAGTTTCATTTTGCTTTAGTGCATTAAAGTAGAGTATACGTTTTATAGTTCTTTAAATGTCTTGAATTAAGTAAAATAAAATTTTGATATGCCATACATTTATTTTCCAAATGGAGTTGGATACTACGTGATGATTTCATGAAAAGTGTTGTTTTTTTCACAAGGGAGAAAGTAAGGTCGGCTAATGTCGACATCGGAATAGCCCTGAGATATACTTAAGCTTAACTTCAGCTTCAATTGTAGTTTTGTTAAGACTCCAACTTTAGCTTCATTCATAGGTTGTTTGTAAATACTCCAACTTTAGCTTCGATCGTATGTCTTTTAATAATCCCACTTTAACTTCAATCACAGGTCTTTTAATATTCAGCCTTAATCGTATGTCTGTAAATACTCCAGCTTCAATCGTACATTTTTTTAAAATTCAGTTTTAATATCAATTGTATGTTTTTTAGGTTCAATCGCAAGTATCGTAATTCTACAACTTTATCCTTGAATTGTAGGTTTTTTTAATACTTAAAATTCGTAGGACTTGTAGTAGTTCACTTGCAGTTTTTTAAGACTCCAACTTTAACTTGTAGGTATTTAAATATTCCATTGTTAGCTTCAATTGTAGAAAGAGTGGAGTATTAAGAGACCATCAATCGTAGGTCTTTTAACACTGCAACTTTAGCTTCAAGCGTAGGTTTCTTAATACCTCAACTTTAGCTTTAATTTTAGGTATTTTAATACACCAACTTTAGCTCCAATCATAATTCTTTAAATAATCCAACTTTAGATTCAATCACAGGTATTTTAACACTCTAAATTTACCTTCTATCTCAGATCTTCCAATACTCCAACTTATTTCCAATCTTAGGTAATTTTATCAATCGAAGGTCTTTTAATACTCCAGCTTTAGTTTCAAGTGTAGGTCTTTCAATACTGCTATTTTAGGCCTTAATATTCCTTTTAATACTCCAACTACAATTTCAATCGTAGGTCTTCTAATAATAGAACTTTTGCTTCAATAGATGTTATTTTAGTACTCTTCTTTATCTTTAATCCCAGGTATTTTAACACTCCAAATTTAGCTTAAATCTAAGGTATTTTAACACTCCACTTTAGCTTTAATCACTGGTGTTTCAATAGCCCAACTTCAATGCTAGACCTTTTAGTACTCCAAATTTAGTTGCAATGGTAGGTCTTCTAGTACTCAAAATTTAGCTTTAATCGTTGGTCTTTTAATTCCCCAAATTTAGTTTCAATTGTAGGTCTTAAAATGATCCAACTTTAGCTCCAATCGTGAACCAAGTTTAGCTCCAATTGAAGGCCAACTCTAGCCCGAATTGTAGATCTATTAATATTTTAGTTTTAGCCTCTATCGTAGGAACTTTTAATACTTCAACTTCAGCTTCTATAGAAGATATTTTAATACTCCATATCCAGCTTCAAACGTAGGTCTTTTAATACTCAAACTTTACCTTTAGGTCACGGGTCTTTTAACACTCCAACTTTGATATCAATCGAAATTCTTTTAATACTCCAATTTTAGCTTTAATCGTATATCGTTTAATACTCTGAATTTAGCTTCAACTAAAAGTCTTTCAATAGTGAAATATTAGCGTCAGTAGCAAATGTTTTAATTCTCCATATTTAGCTTTAATTAAAGGTCTTTTAATACTCCAACTTTAGTATCAATCGTAAATCGTTTAATACGCCAAATTTAGCTTCAATCAAAAGTCTTTTAGTACTCCAACTTAAGCTTCATTCATACGTCTTTTAATACTTCAAGGTTAATTGCCTTGTATACTCCAACTTTAAGTTTAATCGTAGGACTTTTAATGCTCCAACTGTAGCCTCAATCCAAGGTCACATTTCTGTTCAATCGTAGGACATTTAATACTTACACTTGAGACTTAATCCAAGGCCTGTTAATACCTCAACTTTAGGTTTAATTGTAGGACATTTAATACTTAAACTAAAGACTTAATCCAAGGCCTTTTAATACTCCTTTCTATCCATCATAAGCTTCAGTCGAAGGGCTTTCAACGCTCCAACTTTAGTTTCATTCAAAGGCCTCTAGTCATTAAATGCTCCAGTTTAAGCTTTAATCGTAGGGCTTTTAATGCTCCAACTTTAGCTTTGATAGTATATATTTTTATACATTAACTATAACTTCAATACGAGAACTTTTGATACTCCGACATATGTTTTGTGACAAATGAACTGATAAAACTGATATACCTGTCTCAATGTAGTTACGGATACAACACATATTTCCTGGAAAAATTTACACAGCAACAGTTGTTAAAAAAAAATAATCTCCACAAATTGCATTCATGATTCTGAGAACATTTTGCCATGCAAATGTGAGAAGTTTTAAAATGACTTAAAATAATCCCAATATTCGATTGAATGCTTAAAAAAGAATTATTTGCAAAAAATTTGTCGTATTAAAAACAGACTCCCAGCAAATAAATTTTGTATAGAAAATGTTGATAAGATTGATATGGAATAGTAATAAAAAAATAAGAAAGTAAATGACTTATATTTCAAATAACAGGTGTTTTTATACAATTTAGAAGAAAAAAATTAAATGCAACTAAGAAATATTATTTATTAATATTTGTCTACGATTTGCACCAATATAGCTGACAAAAAGTTTCCCATTCATAGACACACCTTTAAGTATTACCCAGCTAATATTCATTTAAAATTCAAGCATTCAATTTAATAAATTCTTTGCATTATTTACCAACATATTAAATTATACATTTTGAATAATAATTCCGGAAATTGAACTAATTACAAAGTTATACTTATTTCAAAACAAAAACTACTCAGCACTATACTATCTCCCAGCTGAATTAAAAAAAAAAAAACTTTGACCAGACACTGGCACCTTTTAAATTTTTAATGTGATTTTTGTGTTTCAGTTATTTTATTCTGCAAATAAAGAGTCTCATTTATGACATGCCACTACAGTTTTTAGCTGTCTGTAAGTCATCAACCGTTTAAATGATGTTTTCCTGTTGTTGCTTTAAAACCAAAGAAGAAATAATGACGAAAAAAAAAACAAAAAAGCAAAAGCTGAACTTCATTCATACTCTTTAACTATGATTCGTAATACATACATAGGAATAACAACTGCAACTACTTAAACAGTAGTTAAAGCCTAAAAAAGACAAATTAGATTTAAATGGCAATTACTACAGCTGTCGTCCACAATGACCAAGTAAAATAAAATCACACCAAAAAAAAGTAGTAGATATATTTGTATTCTCAACTTTAATCTTGGACATTTATAGTTTTGATTTTTTTGTGTGTGTGTGTGTAGAACTTGTACTAGAAGTAAATGTTTGCCTACATGAGAGTATAAGTATGAATGTGAAAAATGGGGTGAGAGGAATAAATATCATTAGTAGCAGTATTATAAAAATCAAGTCAAATGCTAATCACCGCCATAGGCTGGTGTTGTGATATTTAAAACGAATACTCGGTTAATCTTCTCAGAAATACGTATATAATATTATCAAAGAATATGGGCAAAATCACTTGTCTTTTAAAATCTATGAAACCGACATTAATGAATCATTAAGTGATTATGATATTGACAAAGTAGGAAATATTTCTATATTGTGTCTTATAGCTCCAATCTCTGACAGGCTTGACTTATAATTGAATGAATAGAGTAGGAAAAAAAGCTGAGCCTTTTCTTACCCTTAATTAATGTTAAACTCATGTGTTTGATATAAATCGAAGGCAAAAACCGATAGCAAAACCAATAACTTTTTTTAGAATATTTTAAAATTTTTAGAGCCAGCACTTAACAAAACGGCGACAGCTTCAAAATAGGAGAGCAAGGCTTTTGTGAAGGTCTGCGACAGCCATACTGAAAAAATATTCAATATTCTTTCCAAATTGCAAAAACAGTTCAATTGCTATTGGAAATGTTTCTTTTACAGGGTTTTAGCATTTATTAGCATCGCATTATCTGCATTCCAACATATAGGAAATTCACCAGTAGTGGTGAAAATGTTGGCTAAATAAGGTGGTAGCGCAAAGAACACTGCTGCAACCTCCGGTCCATGAGACCTATTAAGCTTTGCCAAATGTTTATCGAGCACGAAAACTTATGGTCATAAGTCAAGAACGTAGTAGGTTAGGTTATCAGGCAGCCGTCCTAAACCTTCGTTTGTACAGCTCCAATAAACATTCCTTTTGTGGTACCTGAAAGAAGATGAAAAACACAGAGAGGAAAGAAATAGAAGTAGATGAAAGGAATTCTATAGATTTATTAAGCAAGAGGAGAAAGGAGAAATTGGAGGAGTAAGAGGAGAAGGTTTTGAGAGTCAAGTAACGCAGACCATCATGGGAAAGTCGCCATGAGGTGCAATTTGCAAGTCCGGTCTTATCAACCACCTGCTTTCCCTAATAAAGGCGTCTGAAGTGTATAATAGTTTCTTCCTCTTCCTCACTCTGACAACTTCTATAGAAGTCGTTATAAGGTAACCGAAGTCTTGCAGCATGGGGACCGAAAGTGCAATATCCGGTGATCATCGCCACCATATAACATAGTAGATCGAAACTTCCTTGGGAAAGGAGAAGTACAAGCATGTTAAATTTGTTGATGACATATTATCCTCATTATCTATCGAGGAGATCGCTATGATCACCAAAGAATAAAGAAATATTAAAAAACCGTTTGGAACGAAAGTATTCTGAGCGATTATTGTTGGTCACTTTTATATAGTAGGTGATGAGTTTAAATGCTAGGCGCACTTCATAACTGAACTTCGCTGTTCTGTGACTTTCTCAATAAGCGGTATGTGCGACTTAATCTTAGAGTTGTTCATCGCGCAGTTAAAAGGGTTTTAGCGGATCTCAACATAAATAAGTCTCCTGGACCTGATGGTATACCAGCACTGGTCTTGAAGCAGTGTTCTTCGAAACTAGCTTGTCCAGTGCTGGCATATTTCCAGTATGTTGGAAGGTTGCTTATGTAACGCCAATTCCTAAAAAGGGAGAGGTTAACAACCCTGAAAATTATCGCACAATAGCAATTTGTTCTGCACTTTCTAAAGTTATGGAAAGTATGGTTAACTACCATCTTGTGAAACATTGGAGTTCAACAATTAACTCAGCAGCAGACCGGCAGTATGGCTTTCGTAGAGGACGCTCTACGGAAGATTTGCTAGCCTTCCTATCGGAAAAATGGTGTCGTTCCATTTTGGCGAAAGTAAAGTGGAGGCTCTAGATATTTCTAAAGCATTTGATAGAGTATGGCATGGTGCGCTTTTAGTAAAACTTATTGCTTTTGGTGTCGGTAATAACTTCTCTCGATTTATATCAAACTTTCTCAGAGATCGCACTATACGAGTTGTTATAGATGGAATCCCATCAAACGAGTTCAAGATCAATTCAGGGGTACCGCAAGGCTACGTCCTTTCTCCTACTCTATTTCTTATCTTCATAAACGACCTTCTATGTCAAACTTCCAACCCGATCTACTCTTTTGCAGATGACAGCAACACTTGCCATTCATATGCGTTCAATTATAGACCAAGCCTGTTGGAGATTGGGGCAGTGAGGCAAAACATGAATGATACGCTTAACCAAGATCTTTTGACAATCTCTGAATATTAAGGAATCAGAAGCTCTTGATGTTCTAGGCATGAGTATTCAGTGCGATGTCCGCTGGTCAAAACACATTTTTCGAGTGTCGAAAGAAGCATTCAAGTGCATCGGTTTTCTAAAACGGTGTAAGACATATTTCACTCCATCTGACCTCCTTACTATTTACACCACTTGTATCCGACCGAAAATGGAATACAACTCTCATGTGTTGGCCGGTGCTTCAAATTCTATTTTGGGGTTACTCGACCGCGTACAGGAGAGGGCGAAGGTGCTTATCGGTGACAGTAGGGTATGCAGCTCTATTGACTCACTGTAACATCGTCGCAATGTGGGTTGTGTTTCACTGTTCTACCAATACTACAATGATATGTGTTCTGCTGAAATCAGTGGATCGCACAACACATTACAGGGAAAATTCGTTCTTTAGCCATACTGTCCGTATGTGGAATAAGCTTCCTCCTGAAGTCTTTCCTGTCATTTTCAATATAGGAAAATTCAAATCAAATGTCCACAAATACTACTTCCTCTATCCTCCCTCCCATAACCTATTTTCCTAGTTCCAACACAATGCTTTGCTCATATTTAGCCAAAAATCTCGACTTAAAAAAACACGAGTTAGGGCCTTTCTATATTAAGTTAAGGATATACACCATCAACTTTATATACTCCATTGATACTACCATTGTGTTTGTATAGATAATAAAGGGTAAACTTTTAAACAGCCATATCAGATGATTGCTTAGGGCGACTACCTAAAGTTACTTCAGAAAACCCATTCAAGCTATGATTTAATTTTTTTTTTTAATCTCGTTGATATCTTTAATAAAACTACAAAATTGAAGTTTTGTTTGGTCGAACTTTAGTCAAAATGTAATGTTTATAAATCTGAATAAGGTGTATGTAAGAAAATGCATTAAAACATTCAATACTAAATCGAACGAATTACCAACTGGCCACTTCTGTTTTGGTACAAATGCTGTGACAAACTAATGAAAAAAGTATTTTACTTGCAGTGTAAAAATATATTTTTCCTATGGTCGCCTAATTATAAAGCAATAATATGCGTCACATTCTATGACCATACAGCTACATAAATGTATGGTCAAGCCACCATACAACCATTATAGTAACGACAATGTAACCAGAAATAGCACTATATACATATGAGAGTACGACAAACTAAATGGTTGACCACTTGGTTTGCTTGCCATTGCAAGGAGAAAATCCACAAAGTACAAAGCAAAAAAAAAAGAAAATAACAACCAACTAAAACTGTGTCCACTATAGGGGCAATTACAATGCGACTGGCGCATAATGATCATCCAACAGGAATAAATGTACTAGAACTTCTGTTACCTTCTTCCCCCTAAAATCGTAGTTTCTTACTCAAACAATAATGGGGCTTGCAGAAAAAAATTTCGAAAAAAACCCAACTATACTTGGTATGTATGCAAAAACGTAGATAAACGATGGACGACATTGACGGCTCAAAACTGCTAAATAGTGAAAATATCTATATATATGAATGTAGTGGCTGTTTTGTTTTTGTTTGAGTTCCAAGCATAAGGGTTGGATTTTTGTCATTTGTGACTAAGACTAATAGTAAACGGATGTTCCCATTTAAATTTGCATTTTATTTTCGTTATTTTTTTTTTTTTGTTTTAATATGTATGTTTTCTGGTTTGTGTTTGTTATGCTGAAATCTATATATATAAAAAAAAAAACATCTAGAGGGGTTTATTTCTTGCCATTTGCATTGCATAAATTTGTAAAAGAATTTTACTTGTTTTTACTGCATTTAAATATTTTTCGCATTTTCTATGCAAGTAGTAGATGACCATAAAACTTTGATTCCAACAACATTTTTTGTAATGTCTCTACATAAGTTGTATTCCGGTATGTGTAAGAGATTGTTTTCATAGCATTTTTATGGCAGGAAACCTCATGCATACACAAAAAGCTTTTGAAAGATTATTGTTCAAATTTAATGGACATTTTAATGATTAATGTAGTGCGAAGTATTTGCTTTATTTTTAAAAATCTTTAGATTTTTTTGTAAGTAATTTGGGTTTGTAGTGGAAATATGATTGTTAAAACATACAAAGAGCTTTAAAAGGATATAGCAATTAAAGGAATAATGCATGTATTTATAAAACATATTATTACCTAATGAACCCATTAAATGCGAGTTATGTTCAAATTATTTGATTAGTGCACTGTATGCTCGACTATCTCTAATGAATTCTGTATGGTGAGAGGCCGAAAACATTGCTCGATAAGCTCTGCTGTACAAGATCATACACTTGGACAATCGTAAAGTGCTTGCTCACATTTCTCATCGTACATGGTGGCCTAATCAAAGCAATATAAATTAGAGTTTCGCGCTTTTGAAACAAGTAATTGTATATGAGACACATATCTGAGATTTACAGGGGTGCAAGAAAAAATATTCATAATTTAATGATCTTTATAAGTAGGTTCGGTTAGGTTCCTCAAGCAGCTCACTTGGGTCCATTCAAATCTGATCCCATTGTGATACCCAAAGGGTAGTCATCAAGGTATTTACTTCCGTTGACTCCAAATTAAACCAACCACATTCCCGGATGAAGGAATAGATTCGTCTCAGATTCATCCTTGATAGCTCGTCCAAACATAACAGGAATGGAAATCCGTGGATGCGTTCCCTCAGGTTTGTCAGAGCCGGACATTGGCAGAAAAGGTGATACACAGTCTCTTCCTCATTATGGCAGCTTCTACAGTAATCATTGTACCGTTGGCCCATTTTTTTAGCATGTGCCCCAATTAAACAGTGTCCTGTAATAAAGGAGACAATTAGATTTATCTGCTCACGATGGTATTCTATAAGTAGATTCGTCCTGCTGGCATATACGGGCCAAGTCGACCTCGCTGTAGGACAGAAAGGTTCATTAGTCCACCTGTTTTGTGCAGTCTCATATAGTTTCTGCTAAACAGCCATCTTGCATTTAACAAGGGAAATACCAGAAAAGTGGTTGATCGCCTCCTTACTCATCATTGCACTCCTTTTGGCCAAATCATCTGCTATACAATTACCCTGATTTCCATCATGTCCAGGGACCCATATAAGCGTTGTCCTAAAATGTCTCGCTATCTCATTTAGGGATAACCGCCATTCCTCGGTTAACCTAGATGTCGTGAAGACACCCGCTATTCCATTAACGGCAGCCTTGCTGTCAGTAAATATACATATATCACCAGATATTCGATAATACCTCAGCCAGTTGGATGCATTTTTAATGGCAGTAATTTCCGTCTGAAGAGCAGTACAGCAGTTAGGTAGCCTAAAGTAGGATTTTATCCCAAAGTTTTCAATATAGAAACCTCCACCGACCCTATTACCCCTGTTAGAGCCATTAGTGTATATCCGTATGACATCAGCAGGGGGGAAGAGTCCGCGTTGCCATAAATCCCTATTCGGGATCATAATATGGAAATACCTATCGAAAAAAGGTTTTGCAATGCAGTAATCGACATTAGCATGTATGTGCCCATAGTAATTCAGTATCCTAGATTGTCCAAGGTCCTTACCAGACCATGAACAACCAGCATTTAGTCTCACAGCAGAGTTGAGACCATTTGTATCACCATCAAATCCAACTAGTTTAGAATAGTAAAAAGTGCCTTAGAGGAAGTAGACCTTATAGCGCCTGTAATCAGTATCGCGATAGTCCTTAGAACTCGTTCAAAAGCCTTCCGGTGAGTAGCTTTATCCAAGGCCTGCCACCACACCAATACTCCATAGAACAAGATGGTTTTAACGACTGCTTTGAAGATCCTATTGATACCCTTCTGCATAAAACCCCAGTTAGTACCAATTGCCTTTTTGCAGGAGTAGATGCCTTATTAATCCTGTTCTGAATGTTCATATTCCAGGACAGTCTATTATCTAGAATGATGCCAAGATACTTTGCATTGTCCCTGATCTCAAGACTGATTTCATTCAGTCTAGGTGGTCTAAAGTTATCGATCTTATACCTCCTAGTGAAGAGAACCAATTCTGTTCTGGGGGTTTACACTAAGTCTACTCGATATACTCCACTCACTCAGTGTAGTTAATTTACTTTATAAATAAGTGTTTCTTGTTCCTATACTATGATAATATTTAATAAACTAGCGCAAACCGAAAATTATTAAAACCGAAACCGCTGTTTTTATATTGTTATGTCTTTTGGAAAATCTACTATCTAATCATCGCCTACCTTCATCCAGATACAACTCTCCATAAGCGATTAAATACCGAGACAACTTAAGAACCAGTAGTTTTCCCAACATATTCATCCAGTTCTGATGATATCATTCCGGAGAACATTAATGCTCAAGGCGCTTGTACCACAACTTTTCAAAATGGACAACTTACAATATTGTCTATATATCCGAAAGAAGGAAATCATATATACCAAGGCTTCAGACCAATCACCCTCTACTTAAAACGTTGGCAAGAACCATTGATGTATATATTATATACATCTGATCCGGTACTTCATCCAAATCTCAGCATGCCTAAACGAAGGGTAGATCTATCGAAACTACGCTCTACTCATTAGAAAGTCTTATAAAAATACCTGAACTATAAGGAATAAACACTAGTTGGCTTCCTCCTTGTAGCGTTTGCCTTCAACATTTCTCACCGCAGTCGGAAATGATACAACTAGAAATTGATTCTGCGGTTATTCCTTTTGTTGGGAGACTTTAAAAATACAGGTGCTTTGAATCAGCTTTATGCGCTTCGTACATTTCCAGAGTAGCAGTTCGGTGTACTCTCCAAAAATACTCTAGGAAATATACGAATCTGCGCACAAACAGAACTAATCAATAGGATATATAAAATCCTTCAATTTGTTACTCCTAGGTTCTAGGGAGTGACACTAACTCTATCCGTATATGACAATGGCCTCTAGCCAAATTTTCACTCACGGATCAAAATCTCATGAAAAGGTCGGATGTGGCATTTCGACCAGTTGAATTTGAGACTATTCCTTATACTACCAGATTGCGATAGCGTAATTCAAGCCGAAATTATGGCTATAATATAGCAGTGGGACAACTTCAGTATCAAGGGATATCGAGTAGAAGTATTCACATATGTACTGATACCAAAGTGGACTTCAGATTCCCAGATAATAGTCCAAGAATGTCGGATGTATCTAGAGTAGATAGAGATACATTCATCATTCAAGCTTGTATTCGCTCCTGATCATAGGGTCATTGAAGGAAACTCCAGGGCTAGTGCAGCTTCCCAAACTTTAAGGAATTCAGTCGTTATATTAGCATTCCTCTCTTGAGGCGAAATTAACTAATTTCACACAACTTTCATCTCAATGTCAAAGAAAGAGTAATTTGTCTGAGACTAGAAAAATTTGGCCTAATATGTTTCAGTAGAGGACACGACTCCATCTAAAGAATCATTACAGGTCCCGGGTGATGCTCAAAGGCTCCAAATCCCTTACAATGACATATGTAAAAGCTGTAAAACTGAGGAATAAAAGGAGACAGTCTGTTGTCTGACAAAAAAATTCATTACCTTTGAACTTATTCTCAAACACTCCCTAATACAAATGAAAATTACGCAAAATTTAAACTTTAAAATTGTCGTTTCAATAGTCAGTCAAACTCTATCCACTGCCTAAATCCACATTACTAAACTCGTATATATACAGTCAAATCCCGGTATAAGAACGATATGATGTCAGGTCCATTCGTTAAATCGAGGAATTCGTCATATCTAGATTTATTTTTTGAATAAGTTTCATATTTTGTAGTTTTTATTGATTCTTCTTCGGTAGGTTGACTTGAGGCATTTTCAAGGATTAATAAAGCCTTTACTGAAACAGATGTTGGTTCAAAAAATGATTCTACCATTAAAAATATTCATTATTTCAAGGAAGATAATTTACAACATCACTTTGTTTCGAAAGGAGCTGCGTTTCTTTGCCTTTCAAAGAAGAAAAGATTCTTTGTTTAAACATAGCAAACCAAAATTGTTAGTCTATCCTTCGATAACTTTCTTCCTGGAGCACTAGATTCTCTAGCGTGAACAAACGTTTTATCTCGTATCATTTTTCAATAGATATCAGTTTCATTCGCATTGAGAATAACATCAGGAGTTAGATTGTGCTGAATTAAAATTGTAAGCTAATTCTTTAAGAAGTCTTACGCCGTTTTTTCTTGCATGAAATCCATCATTATAAAGCCTTTTTGTATTTCTATGGCTCTGAGCAATTTTATTAACTGAAATGTGTTTTTACCTCTGGTCGAGTAAACATCAATTAAAATCCTTTTCCACATCATTCTTTAGAGATACTTAGATGATTCTTTGCGTCATTCTTGATAGATTGATATAATTGTCAATGTTAAAAATTTGATCGTTCATTTAGGGCCTGGCTCACAAAATGCGAACGAACATTTTCTTTCTTATTTTATATTGAAAACAATAACAAAAATTCAAATTTATTTGTTGTTTTCAATATAAAATAAGAAAGAAAATGTTCGTTCGCATTTAGTGAGCCAGGCCCTTACTTTTGTTTTATTTTTCTCAACATTCGTTAAGTCGAATAGAAAATTGTTGAAACGTTCGTTATATAAGGTAGTTAATGTTAAAAATGTGGTTGTACGTTATATCGGATATTCATTAAAGTGAGATTCGTTATAACGGGATTTGCCTGTACTTAGAATAAAATAAAAAGTCAGCTTTCCAGATGCAAGAGTCTCTCTAAATCAGCGAAAGGCAAACTCACACCACTACAGTTTTTAAATATTGTAGTTGTATGAGTTGAGTAAAAAGTTGAGAAAAAAACAAAAACAATAGCTGAAATAAACAAGCATAAAAGCGAAAAGCGTAAAACAACCTGCTTCTATCAATGCTCATGCGAGACTGACTGGTTTTGATTGTTTTTATACAATGTGTGTGCTTGCGTACATGTGAAAACAAAAACAAGAGAGCTCATTTGAGAGCTCAATGCCTTTCGCTGCTCTAAATCCATATACTACACCTTTTCAGTATATGTATGTAACTTAAGGAATATTTAAGAAATAAAGAATCAATAGAACCTCTCTTGATTCCTCTAATCGACCCATTTGTTTAGAAAAAGTCACAGAAGTATTTGTTTCACCTTTTTGTACCACACCAATATTAATAATGACCTTGTTAGGGTGGAAAAAGGACAATAAATCGATTTTAATTGAAGGTCCGGTAAAGATCTATTCCTTAGTATTTGACCTCATCAAAGAACTCAATAGACCCAATTTAAGGACTGCTAAATGAAATAGCGTTTAAAAAGGAAATAAATAATGTCCTTTTTAAAGGCATTTCTAAGCATCACTCCATGGTTATTCAATCATTAAATGCTTCCAAAATGTGTTTTTTTTTGCATTATCAACGGATGGATCTGGAAGTTCGTTTTTCTCCTTGCAATTTAAGAACAGTCTACTGCACTCATATCCTTATCATTTCGGAATATTTTCTGATAATTAACCAGTTTCTCTCATGCGCTATACATTTTGTTCCAGCTGACATGTAAGTTAATTGTAACCAACAGTTTTACCTCCATATAAATCTCTGTTTCTTTAACAAACTATTCCATTTTTATTTAACGAACAAACTCACTTAATTGTTTTTTCGTTTATATTGTTTGTAAATCTCAAATATGACGCCTATTTTTCATCAACTCGTCCATATCTTGGATGAAAGTCAAATAATGGAAGAAAACAAACAAACAAACATCCTAAAAGTTGGCAGTTACGTTTACAATACATTCTCTTTTTTTTTATTTTGTTGCGGGGAAAAAATATGATTAATTGTTACGATATGATTAACTCAGCAGGGTTTTAATATTTATGCTGACAACAAAAAATTTCAATTTGTTGCAACGAAAAACTGTTGAAAAAATAAATAAATAAAAAAGAAACGCATGAAAAATATAACTTCATGTACGAGTATCATCAGGAGCAGTAACAGCAGCTATGAACATCAACATCATCTCGTACATTTTTTGAATACTATACATATTTACATGTAAATATATGTATGTTGAATACATGTGTAGCTCGGGCTTTTTTTTTCTGTGTAATTTATTATTTAAAACGCGTGGTAGTGCACCATTTTTTTGTGTGTTTGCCATTTATACTTTTAGTCCTGTTTAAATACCGAGTGGTATGAACGTAAGTCGTCAGTGGATTTTACGTGCTTTACATGATATTTTTCATTCCAAATGTTTGTGTGTGTGTGTTTTATGGGTATTTGCGCTTTTGGCCACAAAAATACATATATCTTTTGGTTGTTGATTTTTTTTTAACCAAAATGTAAACAAAATATGTATTAAATGTATTTAAATGCACGAATATTAACAAAATATACTCAAACTTACTTATGGTCGGCTAAAATGCAAAACAACTTAACATAAATTCAACCAATCGACTCAGAATCACTTTCTGAGTCGGTTAAACTATATCCGTCCGTCTGGCTGGCTGTCAATGTAGACCATGCGCAAACAATAATGTTTAACCATCTAACCCGCAATAGTGCCTCAAGGCACTCATTTTTTTCTCCATTATCCCTCTTGGGAGCATATGGCTTCCACAAAGCATCTCCATCTTACACGATTTGTAGCAGTTGTTTTCGCGTCTTCCGATGTGAGATTGCACTGTCCTAGATCTTGGAGTATCGTGCGTCTCCATGTGTTCTTTGGTCGACCACGGCTTCTTGAACCTTGAGGGTTCCACTCTAGCGCCATCCTTGTTATACTGTCAGAATTCTTTCTGATAGTATGGACGATCCACCACCATTTCCTACGTTTTATTTGCGTTAGTATGGGTTCCTCGTTGGTGAGGTTCCAAGTAGTATTTTACTACTATTTTTAAAAAAGTAGTATTTTACTACTATTTTTAAAAAAGTAGTATTTCTACTACTATTTTTAAAAAAGTAGTATTTCTACTACTATTTTAAAAAAGTAGTATTTCTACTACTATTTAAAAAAAGTAGTATTGCTGATGTTGTTAGGCCAGAATATTCTACATATGATTCTGGGGCACTTGTTAATGAATACCTGTAGTTTTTGGGTGATGGTGTTCGATACTAAACAAGTTTCACTTCCGTACAACAGAGAGAGACTTTACACATGTGTTGAATATTTTAAGTTTGGTTCGTCTGGATATTTGTGAGTTTCTTCATACTGCTTGTAGTCTTCCTAATGCCGCTCTCGCTTTATTGAGCCTGTTATTTCCGGCTGTTTCAGCGCCGCTATTTGTTGATACTGTACTGCCTAGACAGCAGAAGCTTTCTACGTATTCAACTGGTTGGCCTTGTAGCATGATGTTATCGGTGCTAACGTTGTTGATTCTCATAGCTTTGGTTTTCTTGATATTTATCTCAAGTCTAACATTGCGTGCTAGTCTTTCCAGATCATCTATCTTTGCTTGCATGTTGGAGATCTTATGCGAGAGTAGACAAATATCATCCGCATAATCCAAATCCTTTTCAGTAACTTTACGATGATGCCATTCTTCCAAGTTGGAGGTAGCCTTTCATCCTCCCAGACTCATGTGATGTGTGGCCGTAGAAGTTTAGGTGTGGTTTCGATGTCAAACCGAAAAATTTCAGCTGGTATTCCATCTTTGCCTGCTGCCTTGTAATTTCTTAACTTCCCGATGGCCTCCTTAATCTCGTTTATACTGGGGGCCTGCTTGATACTCTTAGGATATTTTCTGTAGGCTGTTGTTTTCAATTTCGTTGTCATTAGTAGTTGCATCCGAGGTAATGTTACTAATTTCTTCGAAATGTTCTCTCCATTTTGTGCCTGTGCATCATTGTTTTTTAATAGCGCACCACTGCGATCAGCGATTGGTGAGACAGTTTATCGTCTGGTGTAGTTTTCTCATATTGTTCTGGCTTGCCGCTTCTTCTGCCGACATTGCGAGCCGTTCTAGGAACTTTCTTTTGTCTCTTCTTGCAGCTTTCTTTATTTGTTTTGCCAGTAGTTGGTACTGCTGTCTCAAAGTGTTGTTGTTGTTTAACTGCTGCTTGAGTTCCCTTTTTTTAGATCCACCCCTTTCTTTGTGGTTGCGCTATACCCAATGTTTCTTCTGCGACTCGATTATTTGTTGCTGTGATATCCTCCCATGAGTGGTGTTGGTTTATTGGTATCTATTCACGAATTATCGCCGCTAACGTATTCTTAGTATCGTTATTTTGGAGTTGTTGTAGGTAGAGCCGTTTTAGTTTTGTGTGCCTGGTTGTTCTTCTTTGCCATTTCAGTTTGATCTTGATTTCACCTGTGATGAGCTCAAGATCAGTGCCGATGTCAGCACCTCTTCTGTTTCTGAGATCCATTAAGGAGTTTCTCCATCTTCTGCTCACGCATATGTGATCAATCTGATTGCGTGTGTTGCCGTTAGGTGATGTCCACGTATATTTGTGTATCTACTTATGCGGAAGATGCCACCTATGACGAGTTGAAATGTCTGGCATAGTTCGACTAACCGCTTCCCATTGTTGTTTCTAACTCCACAGCCGTGCGTATCAATGGTATTGCTGATGTTGGTGTTTTCACTTGCTATCTTCGCTTTGAAGTCACCCATGAGTATTATGATATCTCATCTTCGAATCTCGTTGAGCGTGGTTGTTAATTGTGCATAGAATTCATGCTTCAAAGTATCATCAGCGTCTTCTGTCGGAACGTAACACTGTATCATGGTGATATGTCTTACTCTGCTCTTGAAGCGAGCCATCATTATTCAGTCTGATGTAGGTTTCTATGTTTGGAGGGAGTTTCTGATTTTCTATGATATTATGAATCCAACTCCACTATTGCCGCCATCTTCTTTTCCACTGTAGACCACAGTGTTACCATTTCCAGTGATAAGTTCACCATTATTATTCCACCTCATTTCGCTTATGCCTAAACCTTCAATCTTATATGATGTCATTGTCAGAAGATCCACAGTCAGGAAGTTCAAAAATTTGCGAAAAAGCAAAACATGCAGTTAATGACGGTTGGGCAAAAAATATGGTCAAACTATGCAATAAGTCGGACAGCGTGTTTGCTCAAAATGCGATCTTCATTTATCGTTTTTCAATAAAATCGTATCATAATTAATGTTTACATCTTACTGTATTTTTACACCAAAACCAGCAACAATGCCCTGAGGCACTCTTCACCTATTTGCACCTGGTTCCTAAACTTTATTTACAAATTAGTTTATGATGGCTGTTCTGAATTTATTGGGTCATAATTACTTTGTTTTAGCTTCTTAAAGTTTGCGGGTAAGAAGGTTAATGGGCACACGAAATTCAGTTTTTTCCATTTACTGCTCAAGCCACGAGGTAGTCTGCTATCAGTGGCTGTCAAACACAAACTAAATAACGCAGCTTGTTCAAATTTTGACATGAGTCAACTGAAAATAAAAGAGTTTATCATTTTACAATAAGTTATTATTACTATTTAATTCAAAGCAAAAAGCTATAATTCCAAACCCAGTTCATATCAAAATGCAATATTTCCAATACGTTTCATAACATAATGAAATAAATACTATGAACTGGACCAAAACACAACAATTCCAAATTTTGTTATCTAAATAGCATAAAAATAATTTATTTATGATTTATATTGTTCCTAAAACACTATTTTACCACAACAATTATTTTAAGCTAAATATATTTCCTACTGACTCTAACTAAATTTGTTCGTGTATACCAAAAATCATTATAGTGGAATTATTATGTTTTGTTATGCACCTCCTTATATCTGATATAAACTAAATTTCTTTTATTTAATCTTTAAACAAACACATTTCCCAAATTAGATTTAGCTTTTTCAATTATTTGTTAAGTTATTCATCTCTATTAATCAAGCAACTGATTTTTGTTGTTAAGTCATTTTGCAGTTTATGTGTCGATATATATGTAAATATACTCTTACTGCATCGCACTATACCTATCTTTTTACGGGAATTCATATTCATTTGTTTAATTATTTAAGTTTTTTAACATAAGTTTTTCAACTTAATACAATTTACGGCATTGTGGCTAAAGGAGAGGTCCAGGTATGGCGAAATGATTGCTCAGGGCATACAACTCTATAAAAATTCTCTTTTCAAAAAAATTATGAAAGAAATTATTACACTAGTTTACAAAAAAAAAATTGTTCATTGAATGAAACATATTTTTGAGATATTCTGGGTACGGTAGTAGATTAAGAATTTTTTTCCCCAAAATTTACCTCAAAATTAAGCAAAATAGGTTTCTATTTTTCATCTACCCGCATGCATACATATTTTTTTTGGATTTGCAACGTCATAAAAAAACATTCCGTTTAAGTTGTGGTCAACATTTTTGAAATTTAAAAGGATTGCTATGTTTTCAATGAATAATAATTTTGAAAAAATAAATTTTAATATTGGGAGTATGACTTTAAAATACGGGATTATTTCTAATGTTTAGCTTTTATTTTTAAACATTTGTACAATATAAATTTATTCATAGTATTGGCCATTGTTAGCTATGACCTTTTCCCATCTTTTTGGCAACTTATGGATTTCTCGCTAAAAGAACTGCTCATCTTATGAGGCCAAGAAGGAATCAAGCTAATTTCTGAATTGAAACGTATCCCAGAGAGAGGGTTCTGTATCGATCGAAACAAATAGTAGTCGGACGGTGCATGGTCTGAATATGAGGGAAAACATCCCAACCACTTCTTTCTAAATAGTTTTTAACAGGTATTGCAACATGTGGACATGATGGAATATTACGTTGTCATGTTTGGCCGCATATTCCGGGAGTTTTTGGGTCAATGCTCTCTTCAAACGAATCAGTTGAGTTCGGTACAGGTTAACTGTGATGGTCTGGTCAGATATCAGCAACTCATAATAGATAGGACCCTTGGATAATTCGCTTTGGTGTCGGTTAGGGCGGTTGACCGGGCTTCCCATACGATCTCTTACACTTTGGATTATCGTAATGAATCCATTTTTCATCGCATGTAAATGCAAAAATGATTTTCTTTTATAGCGTTTAAGCATCATTTCAGACATACAAAATCGTCTTTCAAGGTCTCTCAGCTTCAGTTCGTATGGTACCCAATTTCCCTGCTTTTGAATGAATCCTGCTGCTTGCAAAGGTTTTGAAATTGCTGATTGAGTAGATCCCAATGATTTTGAATGCTCTTGTTGAGTTTGACAACAATTTTCAATTATTGGTATTTAACTTTTTGGGCGATTCGATTTCGATATGAAAAAACTAATTTCGGTAGAATTTCACTAAATTGTAGTGACTTCAATTAGACGATGACGATCGCCCTTTTTTCCCAAAGAATACGTAACACTACCCAAGAAAATTACTTGTTAAAGCTCCAAAAGTGTAATAAGATGCAAACATTGAGATTAAATACTCGAAAACAACGACAAAAAAAAATCTGTTAACTCTTGTATTTTATGGTGTGTTTTAAATTTCAGTCAGCTACAAAAACAGCGTAAAAAAATCGAAAGCAAAACAAAAAAAAAACCTTAAAACTTAACTCGACTTAATTTTTTTAATTCCTCTTAAGTATTTGTTCGTGGTAGTAGCAACAACAGCGTCAGCAACTTCTTTAAGTTGAATTAAGTTGCTCGCTCATTGTCAGTTTATGTTGTTGTACTTGTTGTCGTTGCTGTTGTAGCTGTGGATGTTGGCGGCTAAAGATTGTAGTTTGTATGTTAAATTCTTGTCAAAAATTATTATCAACATGTATGAGCGTACACAACGACGTGTTACATTGTGAAACATCAAAACGTAATCAAAATAAATACTGGCTGTCCTGCAAAACAGACAACCTTTTTTTAATGCCACCGCGAAATAAAGTTTTAGTTTCATTTAACGATTTTTGGTGGGTAAAATTTTGGTAAACAATAAATGAGATTTTAACCCATTAAGGCCTGTCGCCAGATTCCGGTTATATGAAATTTTATACAAACAGTATTTTAAGTATTGATATGAATATTTTATTTTTACACTCGAATCTGTGGCATTTAGAACCAATTTCGGCTGTAATGTGTTCTCACGTAACAACCATAACAAGCAGAAAATTATGAATTTACGAATTTATTGTGTTTTGATAACTATGAGGTGCATTTATACATATATTTAAACTAGTTTATTATCCTATCCATACAAGGAGAAATCTCTTCTAGCTCATAGAAATTAAAAACTCTGAATCACTAGGATCTGAAGTGCAATTGATATTATAGTAAGCAGAATATTAGTTTCAAAATGCTCAATAAGCAAATAGTTATAAAGGGTTTTCCAACACCCGATATTTCGGTAGTTGTCACTTTTGAAGCTTTTATTCTTTGACATTTGACAAGTAGAAACTACGCTATTACTAAAAATGGAACAATACACGCTTCAACAACGCATTGAAATTATTAAAATTCACTACAAAAATGGTGAAATACTTGCAATAACAGTTCGCAAAAGTAAAGCATTTTTGGGACGTCGTGAAACACCTTGTCAGACCGCAATACAGAAATTGGTGAAAAAATTCGAGCTGTTGGGACAAGTTAGTGATGTGAAAAATAAAACCCGTGCACATCGCTCAAGAGCATATTGCTGCTGTAGCCCAAAGTGTTGAAGAAACACAGGTTTGTCCATTCCTCGTAGTTCTTTGGAATTGGGCATTCCACAAACGTCATTACACCGTATTTTGCATAAAGACTTGGGTCTTAAGGCTTATATAGTTCAGTTAACACAAGATGTCAAGCCGGCCGATCATCAACAACGTCGTGTCTTTGCTGATTGGGTCCTTGAAATGCATGAAAATGTTATCTCTCGAAGAGGTGATCAGAATTGGCCACCGAGATCTTATGATTTAACACCTTGTGACTTCTTTCTTTGGGGCCACGTGAAAGATAGGTTTACGCCAACAGCCCAGCGTCGATTCCGGACCTCAAATATAGAATTCGTGAGGCTATCGAGGACATAGGGCAGTCACTTTGCGATTTAGTTATGGAAAATTTCATGAAAAGGATATGGTACTGTAAGCGTATTAACGGCATACATTCCTCTTTATTATGAAAAAAATTTAATTTTTCTCTGAATACCAAAATAACACCTCTTGTTGGAAAACCCTGTATTAAAATTACTGTCAAATCTCCAAATAAACAATCCAGTCAAATGGAAGTTGCTTACATATATTCTTTTCAGATATAATATTTTAAACGGTTTTTAATTAAGATACCTGTATCACCAAGAGCTTTTCCGTCGGCATGATTTGTGTTATGAAATGAAAATCCTGGAATATTAAAGTTGTATCTATTTGTAAGGTGAATCTCAAAAGTTAACATCACATTGATTGTCACACATTTATGTTGGTTCAAACCGTTTGCATTCCAAACTAAGTTTTTAGAAAGGAAGATTTGAAGCATTTGGTTCTGCCCTCTCAAAAGCTCTTGCTTTTTGTTTTGTAGGTAAGTGGACCTAAAATACAGGACATATGAAACTATAAGGGTCCAAGAGGGTCTTCTGGGTTTCCATTTCGAAAAATTTTCAAAGCCATTTTTTATCCAGATTTGTTGAAGTTATAAATTTGCCAAATTTTGACCCGTTTATTCCCCAACAAGACATGACCCTATATATATAAGTTCCTGTCGTTCCTAAAAGGAGCATAGGGCCTCTATAAAAAGTTTGAACATCTCTCTATTTTGTGCTAACGCCTTCACTTCTCCCCAAAACTTGCCACTGCTTTTTACTTCGACCTCAATCTGCCTTCTCCATATATGAGCTGGGATTTCCCTTCTTCTGTTCCCTTGCGGGTTCCAGTGTCGTTAGGCTGCCTTCTAAGGGTGTGGCCGATCCAACACCATGTTAGTCTCCTTATTTCAACCGGTAGGATTTGTTGGCTTGTTTTTTCCTAGAGCGTGTGATTAGATATGGTTCTCGGCCAGAATACACGTAGGATCTTGAGAAGACAGCGGTTCACGAATACTTGTATTTTTCGTATGTCACGACTGGCAGCGTTCCAAGTTTCACAGCCGTACAAAAATGTAGATTTTTCATTGGCATTGAAGATTGGAATTTTTAAACGCAGAGATAAAGACTGTGATCTTTAAATAGGTTTTAGGCGGCCAAATGTTTGACGTGCCTTCTGCAAGCGATTGTCGATGCCCTCACCCGATCGCCCGTACGTAGATATAATGCTCCCAAGATAGCAGAATTGGCCTACATCTTCTAAATATTTCGGTTGCACATATTGCAAATAAATTCCGGGAGGTTGCATTTATACGTAAATTTTTGTCTTCATATTATTTATTTTCAAACCTGCTGATTATGATGCCAGCGTTACGCTTCGTATGTTCGCCGGGAGATCTGAATAGCTGTGAGCCAGTACACAATAACGTATTATGCAGACGTTTAGGTGGCACTGTAATCCCCACAATGTTGAAGGCATTGGATATACGTAACATTAAGTGCGCGAGTGCGAAACCTGACGGATATAACCCTGTCCGAAAATGGTTTCCAAGATATAGTTGTATTTCTTGTCATAAGAAACCCCACACCGCTTGAGTTGGGAACAGTATCTGGTTTGCCTGAATATAACAGTGTGAGTCCATCGGGTGTCCTAAATTCCCCCACACCGGGCCAACGTACATATATCCCTATATCGCATATCCCTAGAAACAGTAGGCCGTAAACATTAAATTCCTTGCAGAGTTGTGCCAGAGTTGTGCGTCCTTACATTCAATGATCCAAATCGTGTCCTATTTTTCATGCTAAACGTCGCCATTAGATTGTTCATTCATATTATTCAAGGTTTCGTTAATCATTAGTTTTCAGATAAGCAGATTATTACCCTACTGCATCCTATTCTGATGATGGGGCTGCAGTCTTAGCCTTCAGACTGACTGAGTATTTATCACATTTATATAGCGAACCGCTTAATATAAGAACAGACATACGCTTGCAGCCGCACCAACTAGGAGAACAGACGCTGCAACATGACCATGTATGTTAAACAATTTTTCCTTGAGTAGTTCTATTCTTCCTTTATCTATCCATGAAAACCTGACCATAATTAGAATTTTTTTTTAAACAGCTCTATTTTTGGGTATTTTTCTACCAATCCGGCGTAAATGGGTTAAAATGTATAGTTTTCCCCATATTAATAACCCATTTTGAAATATATAAAAGGTTCATAAATATGGGGGTTAGTTGAAAAATACGTTTTATAGGAGATGGCTTGAATTTTCTTTATTTGTAGCTTTTTGCTTAAACAGTCCTTACAATCCACCACTACTTGCAAAATCATCTAAATAAAACTTTATCTTCCGGGTTTGACTTAATTGATATAAAATAATAAACTCATTATAATTATTCTTGCAACACTTATGCTTAGAAAAAAGCCAATTATTATGACTCCATTCGTACAATAACAAAACAATCAATAATAATTAACAACTACTGGCAAAACAATAACGACGCTGGCACCAAATAAGTGATAAAAAAAAAAAACCAATTGAAATTGGAGCAATTGCAAAAGAAAAAATATAAAATACAAAACCGACAGCAAAATTCAATCATTTTCATGCGAGTGCTGGCATTGCATGAAGTGACTGAAACAACAACAATAACAAAACACTCTAAATTTTAAAACAAAGAAATTGTAACCAAACTAACCAACCGACCGACCAAGTAACCAGACGGACTGGCATTTGGACAGACACACTGTCACTCCGTTCATACCAACAATCATATCAAACTAACACCATAATAGTAGTCTTATGCATGATGCAGGGTTTTTATTTCTGTGCTGTTCATTTTCAGTTTTTTTCTAATAAAATAGACCACAAAAAAACAAAAAAAAACTAACTAACATCAATGACTTTTGTAATAGGAATTAGGGTTTGCGGGGATAGAAGTGAGGGATCAAGAAGAGAAATTTGCTTACAATATCAACTGCAATAGCACAGTTGAAGCTGGAGCGTCTTACTCTTCAATTGTGACTTTAAAACATTTTTACCCAGTATTGACTCTGAACTGGCCAATTGTGAAGGCTCACCTCTTTAATATCTGTGCAGGCATCTGGGTAGACAATTCATCCTCTAATAACATTAGGAAATTGAGTCAGTTGCCAAAATACAACACAGTTTAAAATATTGACAACCGATTGGTTTTGTTTTTTTTCTGGGGGCGGGTCAATAAGTCTGCGACTTTGAAACACAGGTTTTTGAAAAAAAAAAAATAGTTTTTTTTAACACAGTCTCCTTGAGCTCTATCCCGACCCTATAAAGTATATATGTTCTGGATCCTTATAGATAGCGGAGTCTGTCTGTCTGTTAAAATCAATTTTCTGAAGACCTCAGATATCTTCGGAATCCAAATCTTCAATAATTCTGTCAGACATGCTTTCGAGAAGTTTCCTATTTTAAATCAGCAAAATCCGTCCATAGATAGCGGAGATATGAGCAAAAATCCGAGACAACCTCTGAAAATTTCATAAAAAAGACAATTTATTGCATGCTTTGGCAAAAAAGTAACAAAACATGTGTTTGGATGTGTGTTTTTTTTTTTTTTTTTTTTTTTTAAAACAAACACAAACTGCGAAGCGTTTTGCTTGTCTGCAGATACACCCAGAGTCTCTGGCAGGAATCGAACCCGCAACCCTCAGATTGATAGTCCAGCACACTATCGTGTAGTCTATCGGGGCACTCTGCGTGCGTGTTGGTTTGATTGCGTTGTTGTTTTTCGTTTGGCGTTGTTGTTTTTATACCCTTCACCTTCGTGAGAAGGGTATATATAAGATTGTCATTTCGTTTGTAACTTATACAATATAATCTGTTCGTCAGCAATTAAATGTAAAGTTTTTATACTTGATATATTTAGGATACTATACGCTGAAAGTGGTCAATTAATGCATCCACAACAAAAGTGAAGGGTATATTAGATTCGGAATAGCCGAATATAGCACTCTTACTTGTTTTTAATACTCATTAAATCTATTCCACAATCTCTCGCTATTTCAATCTCTGATCGGCCAACACCATATTGTGAATTTTTTTAATTTTTTTGGGTGTACACACCTAAACGTCATAAACGTTCGGCATCTTCCGTGTTTGTACGGTCACAACGAAATTCCGTTAACCATAGTGCGAAGTTCCCATAGTATTTATCAACCTTATCCATGGTGTGAGCAAATGAAATTCACTTTTTCCATTATCTCCTCAAGTCGCGCTGTAGTCTGCTATCAAACACAAACTAAATGACACAGATCTTGACAGGAATCAACTGACAGATGCCTGTTGACAGGAGCAGTGTTGCCTTTTCAGTTAAGAGGAGGGAAATTCCAAAAGTCATGGACTTATTAAACCGCCTTCGTACATTTTATTTTGATATTGTCTTTTTGCATTAACTTTCTACAATAAAATAAATTACGTGAGACAGGTACTTTGAAAAATGTTTGAGGAAAACCTCGCAAAGTTACTTCAAGATAAGCTTATTTAATCAATAATCTAAAATAGAAAATTAGTTTTGTATAAAGGGCGAATGGAGAGAGACTGGACTCTAAGAACAGAAACACATCTGACAGGTTTGGCGGATGTAATATTATGGTGTGGGCTGTTTTCAAAGTTTATTCATGTCGGGGTTTTCAAAATGTAGAGCAAAATATGCCTGTTCGTCCGTCTGTCTGTCTTTTGACACACATTGGGGCATATTTCGACATCTTGGTGAAGCTCCAAACCTTGATGTTATGCCTCAAGGGAAAATATGGTTTGAAACCGGGGCTCCGAGGTGCACGGACCTCATCCTGGTAAGAGTTAAATTTTTTTAGCGTCTTTATCTAGAACCACGGGAATCCATTGAGCCCCAGGACTTGTCCTGTTAAATCGATGGTGTGGTCACTTCAGTGAACACGTGGTGGCAGTGGTTTAAAACCTAAAGCGGGGAGAAGATCGTTGGTTAAAGGCCTGATATTTGGGCTAAGGGGTGAGATCGTAAAATTCCTAACACGTTTTTCATTAAAGCTTTTAACCCAAGTTTTATTAGATTTTTTTTTGATCATGTTACCTTTGTAAAATATGTCAGTTATTATGTTTAATGTCAATTATATTCATTTGTTGTTAATCTGATTAAAATGAGTGACCAGAAAAAAGTGCGTACTAAAATTATTAAATATTTTCAACAAAACCCAACTTGGACCTACAAAAAGTTGGCCAAACAATCAAAGGTCTGCCGTCAAACTGTTTCCAATGTTATTCAACAATACCGGGAGAACTTGTCCGTTGATAGAAAACCTGGTTCAGGTAGAAGGAATGGTCCACATAATGTTTATTAAACCAAAAAAAATAGAAAGCATTTTTAAAAGAGCTCCCAACACATCCGGTAGGAAAGTAGCCCGGTTAGCTCAGTGCTCGAACTATTTGGTACGGACTGGATTAACATGCCGGATGTTGCTGCTATCATAATTGTCCTGGGCTTAGCCGATTGCTAGCTCTATGATGGCAGGGACTAGATAGTCCGAGTACTGGAGCAAGGGTTTTGTGCATTGAGCTGTGCTATCAATGTATGAGAAGTTGCCAATTGTGTGTTCCTTGCAATTCACATAATGGCGGTGATTCTATACAGTGTTAAGAGCACCGTAAGGTTAAGCAGTCAAGACAGGTACCCTCGATAATTTGTAGGTTGTAAACACTATATGGAGCAAACAGCTGTAAGGCTGATTTGGTATTGAAAATGGTCCATGATTTCACCTAGGCCTCATACAAACCCCCCTCCCCCCCACATAATGTAGTTCGTTCAGTAAAAAATATGTTGTTCATTTGTCCCTAGTCTCATGACAAGGTCCTCCTTAGAAAATGACTTGAACATTCATAACTGTCGTGATGAAATTGGACATAAACAGGTTTTATATGGAATATAAATCTTTTAACCATATTTTCTGAGGGTCGGTCCATAATTGACTCTACCCACCATGTAACCCCTATATCCGATAAATTGTAGGTATTTTGAGATTCTTTTTCTTTCTAGTGGGATATATGGATCCTAGTTTTCTCTATACAAATCTATTTATTGGATATATAAAACTTTTTAAAGCCCAATTCCATTTTTTAGTGAGTTCAGTTACTGCCAATTTAACAAACCCTAAACCAAGAACATGAAGAAATATTAACACCAAAAAGCAAAAAAAAAAAAAAAAAACCGTAAAACACTTTGCACTCACACTTTTTCATACCCAGTGATGGTAATAGATAATTGGAATTGCAATCAATGATGCTGAGGAGGACAATGATGGTTATTTTTTTGCACCAGACATACACATAATGCAATAATATTTTGTTGCTGCCGCAGTCTATGTCAACGACGTCTACGTCATTGGGTTGTTAACACCATACGAGTACACGAAAAACTTTAAACTAACAAGATGATTTTCAAATAGGATTTTCCCAAAAAGCACAAAAAATTAAATGTAAAAAAAAATCAGCTCAAAAAGGAAAAAGATGGTCAACCAAATAATTGGTTAAGTGTGAGTTTGAGATACATCATACACAATAAACCAGACAGGCGGTTTTTTCGGAGCATAATTTTACATTGTATGAAAATGAAAATGAATTGAATTTACTTGGTACTTGCTGCTGTAGTATTTTGCAATAAACCAGCAAATAATTTAACTTCCAATTAGGCTTCCAAAGAAAATAGAAGTTTATAATCGGACGTAGTAAAAAATTGCATCAGTAGCAAGGGTTATTGGAAGGATGTTCTACTTATTTTTGTTGCCTACTATACATTTAACTGGGATTTGTATTATTAATGTACAAAGATTATGTTTTCGTTGATATTCTATTTATGTAAAATATATAATTTTTTGGTGTGATTCATATTCAGCCCAATTATGAATAAAAAATCGTTGACTTTTTTTGTCTTTCAATTTTTCATGTTCAAATGCATTGTTGAAAATGGGAGATAGATTTTGATAAATATTGCTAAAAGTAACAAGAACAAGAAACTATACAATTGCTTCCTCTGTTGAAGCGATGAATATATGATTCTTTAAGAAGTTTCTGAAATATTTTGCTGGGATTTGTTTGCACATGCATTGCTACTGTTGCACACCATGTATAACTATGATCTATAATAATATAAATGTAAAAAGAAGGCTTTTTAGTGTAAAACTTACAATAATTTCAATGTAAATATCTCTGTATAAATCTTTGTATATTGTATTTGTCTTGAATATATAAAAGTAGAGTGTGTTAACACAAGGCAACAAGTCATCATCACCAGCACCATCGCCACCGTCACAACCACCACCACCATAATATTTGAGGCAAAATAATTGACAGTTGACTTAACAGTTACTGAACGAATTGAGTGGTCTTGTGAATAAAACTCCTTCCTCGTTGGTGTTTTGTAAGTACATTTTGGTGTTAGTGTTTCGCTTGTAGTTTCTGTTTCGTGTTGTTGACCAACTTTAAGTCCTAACAAGTGCCATTTAGAGTTGCCAAGTAGGTTTGTCTTAAAGAAATTTAAGGGCTTTTTATTTGTGAAGAAATTGAATATTAAAGATTTGGAACAGTTTTATGTAGTGACTAAATGGTCTATCGATACATAGTTTTTTATAAAAGAGACTTATGAAATGAGTATGTTCCATGCAGTTTAGTGAAATCTAGTAGCCATCTTAGGCAGCGTTCAATAACAGCACTGCAGACTCTAAAATTGGAATGTTTTCAAATCTGATTAATATTAGGGATTTATAGAGCCCTTTGTAACCAATGTTTGGCTTCTTTTGCCGCAACTGCATATTGCTTGACATACCAAGAACTTTTTGGGAAAATGTTCTGCATTTGGGTCCTAAACTTTTCTACATCATTCACTCGAGCATCAGCAATATAAAAATACTGACCCGGAAACTGCGACAAATTTTCCAGAACATACTTTTCGACATCCATTATGCAGCAGGTATATTTTGTATAAAATTTGACTTCAATTTCCGTGCTCTGTCTTTGGCCTCTAAATTTTTAGCAGAGTTCCAGTGAGGAACTTTTTGAGAGTTGTATGTTTTTAAACCTGCATTGGCTTTAACTTTTCGTACCAAATAGTCCGAGTACTGAACTAACCGGACTGCTTTTCTACCGGATGTGTTGGGAGCTCTTTTGAAAATGCTTTCTGTTTATTGGCTTTAGAAACATCATTCCTTCTACCTGAACCAGGTTTTCCAGTTCTCCCGATACACATAATAACTGACATGCTTCACAAAGGTAACTTTATAAAAAAAGTCAAATAATACATGGGTTAAACGTTTTAAGGAAAAACGTGTGTTACACAAGCGGATTACCCCAGTTTTGGGTTCGTCTATTATTACTTGCTTTCTCTTCTCACCACTTTTAGTACCCTTCACCATCGTGGTGGGGAGGGAATTACGCGTATGTGCTGATATTTGTAACGCCCAAACACCTTAATTCTTCCGAATTCTGAATCGATTAAACGATATTCGTCCGTTTTGCTGGCTAGCTGGTTGTCCATGTAAGCCTTGTGCGCAAAGTACAGATCGCAGTTTTTAAGATATTCAGAAAATATTCACAATATTTATTTTTTTCGGCACAAGGAGAAAGCGTCACTTGTACAATAGCAGAGTGGTTGTCCTCTCACCACTTTTATTTATTGGCTGTACTTATATTTGTCTCCTAAACTTATGATGTATCTTCTGTCTCATCCCTTTGTTTAATTTACATTAATCCCATCAAATCCGAACTCGTGCTCTTTATTAGGAGTTACAATATACCTGACTATTATATTATTATATCCGACACATCGTTTTGAACAACACCAATCGTATGAATATGGATAATAACTATGTTGAGTTTCTAGCTGTATATTATGGAACGGCAGAAGAAGGATCCAATCTTTCCTTCTACAAGATGGCAATTAAAAAGATTTGCAGTCGCATTCCAATCGTTAACTGGGTCTACTGAGCTATAGTTCGTCCAGTTCATCTGTATAGGGTTGTCGTTTTGTGGCCAACTCTGAGGAAAAAATGGCCTCTATATGTATTACCAAAGATCTTCAAAACTAAACCATTATATGCCATTTGATTTGTTCTGAAAAGAGGTGATAGTGAACTCGTCAATCTTGTTACTAGTCTTTCGAACACCATCTAGATTAATTTTACCGACAGAGCCAAATTCTAGGCTTCATGCTGGATATTATGGAATGGATGAAAAGAGTGTTTCTATAATCCTGCAAATATTTTTTATTGAGTATATAATGCCAAAAGTTAATCTGATTCTTTTATAAAAGTTTATCGTTTGTTGACCTGTTATGGAGAAAATGAACTAAAGATTTGTTGCTCTTCGTACAACATTCTCCAATGCTAGATGTACTCCTCCTCCTCCACTGAAGTAGCTAGAAAAGGAGATTTCAATGAATTCAGTAATTCATCCACGTTGTACTTCGCATTGAAGTAGAAGAACCAACGGACATTGTACGATTCTGTGTTGAAGCTGCTGCACGTACGTCTAGTATTCATGGTGGAAGGAGAAGATGGCTACATATTGCACAGAGAATGATCGTGATATGGGCTCCAATGGATTACTCTTAAACATAGTGCCATTGTATTTGGTAGAAATGAAGATTGCCATAAATTCGAAAATTCGTTCATGTTGTTCTTCGTCATGAATTATCAGTGACATCATTGTAGCGGGCCTGAAATATTCGTTAGTGATCTATATGAAAACATATTAAGACTGTCGTCCATCTCTTAACATTGGAATATTGGGTCGGAGCGCGGGGAATTATAGAAGAATATCAAGGCGAATGAGGTTGCTGGGATATGGCGCTACCATAGGGGTTCACACATATTTGGAATGCATGGATATCCAATAATCTCCTTGAGAACTCAGACTTTGAATATGTGATAGGTAGGCAGAAATGGTTGCTATACAGTATGTCTGGTATATTTTAAAACTGAAAAATGTCTCCTTGGAACTGGACAATTTCGCATTGTCGAGAATTCTAATGATCTTCGTGGCATCGGCTCTCTTAGGTTAGGTTCCATGGGCAGCCGCTCCTCAAGCAGCTCACTTGGGTCCATTCAAATCTGATCCCATTGTGATACCCAAGGGGTAGTCATCAGGGTATTTACAGTACTTTCGTTGACTCCAAATTAAACCAACCAGATTCCCGGATGAAGTAATAGATTCGTCTCAAATTTATCCTTGATAGCTCGTCCAAACATGATAGGAATGGAAATCCGAGGATGCGTTCCCTCAGGTTTGTCAGAGCCGGACATTGTCAGAAAAGATGATACACAGTCTCTTCCTCTTTTTCATTATGGCTGATTCTACAGTAATCATTGTACCGTAGGCCCACTGTTCTAGCATGTGTCCCGATTAAACAGTGTCCTGTAATAAAGGAGACAATTAGATTTATTTGCTCACGACGGTATTCTATAAGTAGATTCGTTCTGCTGGCATCATATACGTGCCAAGTCGAACTCGGTGTAGCACAGGAAAGTTCATTAGTCCACCTGTTTTGTGCCGGCTCAACAAGGGAAATACCGGAAAAGGGGTCGATCGCCTCCTCACTCATCATCGCACCTGTTTTGGCCAAATCATCTGCTATACAATTACCCTCTCTTCGATTATCACAATGAACCAATTGGTCTAAGTCTTTTGAATTTAACTTTGAAAACCATCCGTATCTATCACAAGTACTTATAGGATTGACACATCTCTCCCATTATATAAACTATTCAAAATAGTCCTAGACATTTATATATTACTTATTGGTGAACAATATATTTTCCTTTTTGATAAACATCACACAATGTGTCCTGTTATCAACATAGTCACCAATTGTAATCATCAGTAAAATTAATGAAGCTACAGTGGGGCAGATCGAAAAAAGTAGTAATAAATCTGACTTTTCTAAACTACTGGCCCGATTGCAAAATGATGTACGAATAAATCGTAACCTTTAAGGAAATAAAATTTGTGACCCCTTTTTTTGAAACAAGGTGAGATACATCTTGTCAAAGTCGACCACCTCTAATTAGGAAAACTTTGTACAGCTTGTAACTTGTACAAAAATGGAGAGATTTCAATAAAACTTTGAAGTGCCACAAAAAGACTTTTAATAAAAGATACGATTTCATTCATTTAATGAATGATTTAGAAACAGCGGCTTGAAAATCTTGTTTGCCGTTTTGACAAATTCTTAGGAAATTAGAAGGCTGAACCTTTTGAGAAATTAGTTGGATGTAATATAAGCATAATTGTCACGTTTCCTGAAAATCTTGGATCGTAAAGTGAAGAACAAGGAGAACGTTTCCATCAAGATTTAAAAGTGAAGGAAGATAGATACCAAGGTCGCAAGGAAGTACCCTAAGGACCGCCATTGTAGAAAATCTAAAAAATTAGCTTCCAATCTGGAAGATAATTTAAAATAGTTTATTTTCGTTTTTTACCCCAGCAACTTCTTGAAAACTGCAAGCAGCATTAAACATATGAAAATGATTACAATACCTTAAACGGACATTGACATGATCAATAAAGATTCCTTGGTTATTTTTGATTTCTTTGTCCAAACCGACAATTAATAGTACATTTAAATTGGTATCAACATTTCCCAAGCCAATGTTTGTTCTGCGAAATATTTTATCCTGCCACAAAAGCGAAAATTATATGCTTTATTTTAAGACCAGGAAGTTTCCTTTCAATCCATAATGCTAAGAAACCATCTTATATTTGACATCCCTAAATGCACTATATATACAGTGTAATACCCGCTTTTGGTTGGCAATTTTGTGGTCTTTTTTTGAGCGGATTTTATTTTAAACTAGAAAATTACTAAAGAAAATTGTTAGAAACTGCAAATGAACTGACTGGGCCAGCTCAATGGTTCAGTTCGAATGGATGTTGTGTTTGTGGTAGCAGTAGTGATAATGGTGTTGATGATGTTTGGTTTTGGTTCAAAATAAAAATATGGTATGGTGTTATTTCTAGCATGGCTTGATTTTTTTCTCTATTATTTTTCTAAGCAAGTAATTTTCTATCAAACTAAATGATAAAATATTTTTAGAAAAAGTACAAGAAACAGAAGCAACAGCAACAGTAACAGTAACAGCCAAGCAGCAGTAGAAAAGTAGAGCAGTATACATTCACTTTACAATCTGCACAGATACAATGCAAGAGCTGATGATGACGATTTGCTTTGAATTGGTTTGGTTTGGTTGGACTATGTATGTATATGGTCATAGTACTAACTTGAACAAAATGTTGGCAACATGTTGGTATGTCCATGTTTTTTTAAGTTTTTGCTTCAATTTCTTGTGTGCTGGTTTTTAAATCATCGCTAAAGAAAACTACAAATGTAATTTGCAGCAAATTATCAGTTCCTTGTGGTAAACAAAATCCTACATACAACCATACCAACACCAGATTCCAAGCAACTGCTTTACAATTGCATGATTGGTGTTGCTGTACAGCAATTTTTGATTTTGTTAAATAAGAAATAAATGCAAAAGTTGTTCGTTTTGTTGTTTTTTCTCTCTCCTTTTTATATTGGCAACAAAAATCTCAGCCATTCATTTGAGGTGATGCAATAGTAAGTAGGATTTAATAGAAATTAAAACGAATCGAATTGCATTGCATTGGATACGATAGAATAGGATTGCATTTGGAAAATGTATTACAAATCAATAGTTGCTTGTGTAGAGAAATTGTTGTTAGTTTTTTAATTGAGGTTATGCCTAGCTGACCAAGGTGTCACAACTTTGACACTTGGGAATGGAATTAAACAATGTTGTGGTTTTTGTTTGTTTTCATTAAAGTTTTAGAAAATTGCACGATATTGAGATGCTAACTATTGAGCTAATTATTTATAATATTAAATAAATGACCTAATTAAGATACATATAACTTTAAATTTTATTTTCTCTTTTTTTTCTTAGATCTTTTATTGAATGGAGATCATGTCAACTTAAATATTTCTGCTATCGACTTTTCAAAATTAACTATATGTAAGTACACAATTTTCTATAACTTTTTTACTTATTTCCTTCACCATAAGTGTGTAGGGTATATATGCATAAGTTTGTCATACAAATTTTGCATTTTTGTCAAAATGTATCCATTGTTCAAACTCATTTAAAATTTTTAACTTTGATTATTTTTCACGACGCATTGAGCATTGAGATATTGTAAAAAAACTTTTTACGTGTTATTTATGAATTAATTAGTATTTACTGCACTGTAACTTAGTGAAATAAGGAGGAATTTCATTACCTCCCCACTTGTTTTATTACAAAGTTTCATTCATTGAAATCTGTTCAAGTTCTTAGCTGTACAAAGTTTTCTTAAACCGAGGTGGTCAGCTTTGACAATCTGTATCTCACATTGTATTCTAATAAACATAATTACTCAAGCTTAATTTAAAGTACAAAAGGAACTACGATTGAAGCCTAATTTAAAGTATAAAAGGAACTACTAATGAAGCCTAATTTAAAGTATAAAAGGAACTACGATTGAAACTTTATTTAAAGTATAAAAGAAACTACGATTGAAGCCTAATTTAATGTACAAAAGCAACAAAAATTGAAGCCTAACTTAGAGTATAAAAGGAACTACGATTGAAGCCTAATTTAAAGTATAAAAGGAACTACGATTGAAGACTAATTTAGATTATAAAAGGAACTACGATTGAAGCCTAACTTAGAGTATAAAAAGAAATGCGATTGAAGCCTAACTTAGAGTAGAAAAGGAACTACGATTGAAGCCTAATGTAACGTATAAAAGGAACTACGATTGAGGCCTAATTTAACGTATAAAAGGTACTACGATTGAAGCCAAGCCTAACCTAGAGAATAAAAGGAACTACGATTGAAGCCTAATTTAACGTATAATAGGAACTTCGATTGAAGCCTAATTTAAAGTATAAAAGGAACTACGATTGAAGCCTAATTTAACGTATAAAAGGAACTACGATTGAAGCCTAATTTAAAGTATAAAAGGAACTACGATTAAAGCCTAGTTTAAAGTATAAAAGTAAATACGATTGAATCCTAACCTAGAGTATAAAAGGAACTACGATTGAAGCCTAATTTAACGTATAAAAGGAACTTTAAAGTATAAAAGGTACTACGATTGATGCCTAACCTAGACTATAAAAGGAACTACGATTGATGCCTAACCTAGACTATAAAAGGAACTACGATTGAAGCCTAATTTAAAGTATAAAAGTAAATACGATTGAATCCTAATTTAAAGTATAAAAGGAACTACGGTTGAAGCCTAACTTAGAGTATAAAAATAAATACGATTGAAGCCTAATTTAAAGTATAAAAGGAACTATGACTGAATCCTAATATAAAGTATAAAGGAAATACGAATGAGGCCTAATTTAAAGTATAAAAGGAACTACAAATGATGTCTAATATAAAGTATAAAAGGAACTACGATTGAAGCCTAATTTAAAGTATAAAAAGAACTGCGATTGAAGCCTAATTTAAAGTATAAAAGGCACTACTATTGAAGCCTAATTTAAAATATAAAAGGAAATTCGATTGAAGCCTAATTTAAAGTATAAAAGGAACTACGATTGTAGCCTAGTTTAAAGTATAAAGGAACTACGATTGAAGCCAAGCTTGCTAAATACTATGGGAATACCTGTCACCAATTTCAATGGTAAAAAGTGGTTTACTGAATTTCGTTGTGTCTATACAAGCACGGAAGATGTCGAACGTTCTGGACGGCCAGTTGAGGTCTATACACCCGAAAAAATTTAACAATTTCACGATATGGTGTTGGCCGATCGGATATTGAAAGTGCGAAAGATTGTGGAAGCCATAGGCATCTCGCATGGCTCATAGGCATCTTGGGGTGTCGCGTTTGCTCACAATCGCAACCACAAAGGCAATCGTGTGCCAACTTCGTAGGAGTGTTTGGCGTTCAACCACAATATGAAGAGGTTTTTGTGCCATTTCTTAACCGTGGACGATTAAGACACCAAACAGTAGTCAAAACAGTGGGTTTATCGGGGTGAATCGGTGTGTTTGTCAGCCAATAAAGTCACGGCGATCATTTTGTGGGATGCAAACGGTTTAAACTGCACTGACTACATTAAAAAGGGTAAAACAATCAATGGCGAATATTATGTAACATTACCTATTGTTTATGTCGATTTATTGAGGATTTAATGCAAAAGCGACCGCATTTGGCCAAGAAAAAGTCCTGTCACACCAGGCCAATACAAGGTGCACACATGTACAGTTTCCGTAACAAAAATCCATAATTCATGGTTACGAATTGCTCCCCCATCCGCCCTATTTTCCGGATTTAGCCCCGAGTGACTATTCCTTGTTTCCAAACCTAAAGAAATGCCTCGTTGGAAAGAGTTTGACCCCACAAACAAATATCTGTTTTAATGACCTTGACAAATCTTATTTTGTGGATGGGATACAAATATTGGAGAAACGTTTGAAGAAGTGTATAGAGTTTAAAGGAGACTATGTTGAAAAATAAAATTATTTTTTATAAAAAAATCTGTGTTTTATCCAAAAAGCCAGACTTATTGACCCGCCCTTGTACATCTTTTCTTATTCGGTCCAGTGTTTTACAAGATTCCGATTTATTACCACGTTTTGTGATTGACCCACTGAGCGATTGCAGGGGCTCGCAATATTCTTTATTGTTTGGGAAATTCTACTGCCAAGGAGTGATATCGTAAAATTCTTAACGCACGTTTTTCATTAAAACTTTTAACCCAAGTATTATTTGATTTTTTTTTTTTTTTGATCAAGTTACCTTTGAAAACATGTCAGTTATTATGTTTAATGTCAATTATATTCATATGTTGTTAATCTGATTAAAATTAGTGACCAGAAAAAAGTGCATACTAAAATTATTAAATACTAGCTTGACCCGGTGCGCTTCGCTACCCCTGTCGATGTAAAAATCGGTTCAGCCGTTTAGTAATTATTGTTTAAAAACTAAAGGTACCATTTTTACCCGTTTTTCCCCCTTTTTATCCCTTTCTGGTCCAAGTATTGAAAAAATTTATAGCCTATTGACGCTTCCAAGTAAGGATCTATCTACGTTCCAAATTTCAAAAAAATCGGTTCAGCCGTTTAGGCGTGATGCTCAAACAAACAAACAAACAAACAAACAAACAAACAAACAAACAAACAAACAAACAAATAAACAAACAAACTTACAAAGACATTTATATATTTATATAGATTTTCAACAAAACCCAACATGGTCCTACAAAAAGTTGGTCAAGCATTCAAAGGTCTGTCGTCAAACTGTTTTCTATGTTATTAAACAGTACCGGGAGAACTTGTCCGTTGATATAAAACCTGATTCAGGTAGAAGGAATGGTCCACATGATGTTTCTAAAGCCTCTCTAAAGAGCTCTCAACACCTCCGGTAGGAAACCAGCCCGATTAGGTCAGTACTCGGACTATTTGGTACGAAAAGTTAAAGCCAATGATGGTTTAAAAGCATACAAGGCTCAAAATCTGTTTTCTCTGTGTACCATTTCCGTTACCGAAATATTTGTAAAAACAATTTCAAGTCAGAAAGTTCAATTTTAGTATTTCTCTCATTGAGTTCTTTTAAAGCAAGCGAATCTTCAATGTAATATGATACTACATTATCCCTGCAGGAAATGAAGCGATAATTGTCTAAATGCCACTAGTACCAATACTAGTTCAGGAGGCATTAGTGCCAATAGGGTAAAACTTTCTATGGAATATTACTAGTGCTGATGAGTACTAGTATTAGAAGTAGTTCGAATGTACCACTTGTAGATTAATAAAATATTTCGAATATTTTTGTTTTAATACATATATACAATTCTACCATTTGATTCTCTTTTTCCATACAAAAGAACTAGTAAGATACTGGTTCTAAAGCATCTAATCGGTTCGAAAAGTACTAGTATAATTCTAGAACTAATGGTACTAGTAATTTTTTAAACACACTCAATGTTAATTTGAGCATTAAGATGGTATAGGAAAGTTTACAGTTGGGAACTAGTACTGGTGATTTTGGTACTAGTAAAATACTAGTTTGGTACTAGTTCCATTTCCTGCAGGGATGCTTAATTATTCATTTTAATAAATTTTATTAATCACTTAAGTCATACCGAAATTGCCGCTATCATTGAAACATCGTTAGCGAAATAACATCAAATGCCATTACCGAACTAATGCAAATTAGCCGTTTACTGTCTTTTTACCTTTTTACTTGCATTAACAGGCTAAAGTTGCAACTTTGAGAAGTAAAAACGATTTCGTTTTAACTAATTAAAAAACTGAGGACCGGAACAAATTGTACATTATATTTAAAACAAAAACCAATTACATTGATACAAATTAGAAAAACCAAAAGTTGCTGCAACAATGTATAAATTAATAGTGTGTGTTGCCTACAATGTTTGTATACTGTTGGCTTTTTGCTGGTTGTCAACAAAGTTCGAAAAATTTACGCATGTTGCACAAACGTTAACTCCAACACAAACTCGTATGTCATGTCAATACGCAGTTTACTTTAAGTTTTTGTTTTGTTCACTCTTAAGACCAAAACCACAATATATCTTTTTTTGTTTAAGATCTGTTTGGTGATTTTTCTCTTTTCAACTAAAAGTTCTTTTTTTGCAACAAATCATTGCAATTATTTTTCACATGTTTGGAGCATGTTTCGACAACTTTTTCTATTGCTGCTGTTGCAACTGTATCTTTGGAGTTTTTCTTTTATTTTTTTTATCTATTTTCAGTTTCTTGGTACTAGTCCCCATCTTGAAGTTATTTCGATAATTTGTTACAAAAATGTTAACATGCTTGCTTGTGTGTGTTTAAGCTTGCATCAGTATGTTGAGATTTTGTTAAGAAAGTCGCTTAAAACTGATTTTTTTTTATATAGTTAACTGCTGTTTATTCCATATTAAGTTGAATTTAGTAGTGGAGCAAGGGAGTTATTTCTTTTTTTTTTTTCTAACATATGGAAAAAGTTTTCTTCTCTTGTGAGCTTGTAAGTAAGTAAAAGAAAATGTTAGTTTTTTTTTAAGGAAAATATTAATAGAGTTGGAGGGAAAGAAACCTCAAGTTTCCCACAATTGTGTAAGCTGCTTAAGATAATTTTCAGTTCATTATCACATTATTTGTTGGATAAAGTTTTTAATAAGAGATTGTATGTAATGAAATTATGAGAATAAAAAAAAAAACTTTTAATTGTTTTTAAAAGTGTTGTGTTTGTACAATAATAGGGAAAGAAAAATCTTTGTTTTACATTGAGAATAAATATTATTAAAAAGCTATAATTGGTCACATATTGAGAGCTCGTAACAGCTAAAATAATATTTGTATAATGGAGTTATCGTTAGGTATCTTTATCCCATCTTGCAATATAATATTTGCCTTTGCTTTTGACTTTAATAATTATTTTTTTGAAACCACTGTCACTACAACATGTTACACAACATTTCCTCTCAAAAACATTTAGTTGGTATTTACTTTATTTGATAGCACGTGTCCATTAAACATATTTCGGTGTTTTTTTTTATATTTTTTTTTTTTGCTTAATTTATTGTTCATTTTAATGAGGCCAGTTTCCTTTTCTTTCACAATGTCAACGCACATTTTAAAGCTTCCGTAAGTGATTAAAAATTGTGCTGGTTTTTTTTGTTAAATCGTTAAAAATTTCTCAGAATTCTAACACATCCATCCATAAATATTTGAAAAAGAAACAACACAAAAATGTCAAACTAGTTATAAGTATGTACATTTTTTGTTGGTTTCATTTTTTTTTTTTTATTTTTTTTTTTAAGCCGAAATCCCCAAGAGTGTGACATCAAGATTTTTAAGTAGTTTAATTTGTTGTTTTCATCGTTTTTTTTTATGACATACACAAATTTATGAGGAACATGTTTAATTCGCGCCTTCTTTTGCTTTTGTTTTTATACCCTACATCACAACGTCCAAAAATATTAGTCCAACATCCATCTTAAACTATAGCAATCGACTCAGAATCACTTTCTGACTCGACTAAGCGATGTCCGTCCGTCCGTCCGTCTGGCTGTCATGTCTCCAAATTGCATTATGATCAGTCCATAATTAGACATAGCTCCCATATAAGACCCGCTTCCTAAAATCACTTTAACATGCATAAATCTCCTTAAAATGTTGGTTTACACATAAAATTCCACATAAATAACTTTCATTTAGACATAAATCACACGACCTAATTTCGAAAATCACTCACGAATATAAATTATTGAAAATTGAAAAAGAAAAGTTGTTTTGGTCATTTACTTTGTGTAGGGTATTATATAGTCGGGCTTGACCGACCATAATTTTTTAATTGTTTAAGAATATTAATGTTTTTATATGATTTTTATGAAAAAGAAATATGTTAAGTTCGTTAATCTGAATTTAACTTCAAGGAGGTTTGTTTTATTATGAAATTTTGGTGATGGAACAGAATTGTAGCGACCGGCATATCAAAGGCACTTAGATATAAGGATATTAAGATGTCTTGTATGCTATAAAAGTGTTTGCATTTTAAATTTCAGCTCATTCGGCTCATAATGGATTTTTAGCGATTTTTAAAAAAATGTGAGGGGCCACCCACTAGGCCACATTCTGCCTATGAAGCCGAACGACAGTAAATCTTCTCGAAAACTCCTCAGCTCCAACCTTGTAAATATTTTTTACGTTATCTCCAATAATTCCGGAGATACCGAATTATATAAAAACGTTTCTAAACCACTGTGGGATGGCTGATAGGCTGCCCATGTAAACTAGAGTTTCCAAAAAACCGAAGAATTCCAAACCGCGGTTTCGGTTTTAAAAAATTGAAAACCGTTAAGTTTCGGTTCGGTTTTTCTTCTAATGGTACTTTTAAGTATATTAAATTAATTTACTTATATGTATAAATTAACTTTTTATTATCTTTTACAGATAATTTAAAGTTTTATTTTCTTTTATTTGCTAAGACTCTCATATTTCTTAGTAAATAAAATCCAATTTAAATATTATGTTTTCAAATTTTTATTTTTATTTCTTATTTATTTTATTTTCACAAAATTTTTATTTTTATAATAAAAACTTAAAATAATTATTTTTTATTTTAATTGAAATAATAATGTTTTTCTTTCTTCAAAATTTGTAAATATTTATGTTATTTATAATAGCTTATTTAGTTATCTACTATGTAGATTTGTTTTTAGCTTAAGTTTACTATATTTTTAAATTTAAATTTTTAAATATTTTATTTTATAAATTTTTGTTCTTTTTATAATTTTAAATTTAGTTCTTAGTTTTTAAATATTTATTTTGTTTTTCTACTATGTAGAGTTTCTTTATTTTTAAATCTTATTTATAATAGCTTATTTAGTTATCTACTATGTAGATTTGTTTTTAGCTTAAGTTTACTATATTTTTAAATTTAAATTTTTAAATATTTTATTTTATAAAGTTTTGTTCTCTTTATAATTTTAAATTTAGTTCTTAGTTTTTAAATATTTATTTTGTTTTTCTACTATGTAGAGTTTCTTTATTTTTAAATCTTATTTATAATAGCTTATTTAGTTATCTACTATGTAGATTTGTTTTTAGCTTAAGTTTACTATATTTTTAAATTTAAATTTTTAAATATTTTATTTTATAAAGTTTTGTTCTCTTTATTATTTTAAATTTAGTTCTTAGTTTTTAAATATTTATTTTGTTTTTCTACTATGTAGAGTTTCTTTATTTTTAAATCTTATTTATAATAGCTTATTTAGTTATCTACTATGTAGATTTGTTTTTAGCTTAAGTTTACTATATTTTAAAATTTAAATTTTTAAATATTTTATTTTATAAAGTTTTGATCTCTTTATAATTTTAAATTTAGTTCTTAGTTTTTAAATATTTATTTTGTTTTTCTACTATGTAGAGTTTCTTTATTATAATAGCTTATTTAGTTATCTACTATGTAGATTTGTTTTTATTTAAATACTAAGTTTATTATTTCTTTTTAAATTTTTAAATATTTTGTTTTAAATATTTTATTATTTTTATTTTTTTTTAAAACGTTAAATTTTTATTTAATTTTTTTTTATAAATTTAAATTTCACTTTAAGAGTTGTGTTCTTTTTCTTTTTTTTATAAATCTTAAGTTTTTTATTTTGCTTCACTTTAAAATACATTTTTTTATTATAGAGATCACTGGTTATTGTTACTTAGTAGAAATCAAAAACTAGAATGACCAAATCTCTTTACAATTATCAATTATTGAAGCAAAATAATAAACGAACAAGAAAGAAGAAGAGAGCAAAAAAATATAGTTAGACTAAGTAATGGACAATGTTTTTTTATTTAACAGTTAGGTTACAAACAGAGAATAAGAATACTGAATGAATATTTTTCTCTTCTTTGATCAGTTTTAAAATAAGCATCAAAAAACCTAACGGTTAAATATTAAAAACGATTTCTTACAATTTCTTAGTTTAGCAACAAAATAAACACTTAAAATAGGTACAGTTTACTAAAAAAATATTCATACAAATTATTCAGTTAACAGATTCGTTAACTTCTCCCCCTTTTTAAAAAGAGTCGTCCTCGAGTCTTGAAAATTAATAGTAATTTGTTTAAATATTCTTAGACTATTTAACATATTTTGTTTGATTATTATAGGGTACCTATATTACAATTTTCTTGTCCTCTATTTTATGGAAAATATTTTTCATAGTAGTATAGTTAAATCGAAAGTTTAAATCCATTGCAAAAGCTGGGTATAGAACATTGAAAACTAACGAATATTATCCTTACGAACGATCTTGTCGCCAATTCGGACCGTGGATCCCAAATCTTCCTTTAATAACCACATAAGCCAAGAAATGATTGCAAATTACGTAAAGATGACGGTATTGGGTAATTTTCCATGGTTTCCATTTCATCAGGACAAGTTTTGATCCCCATTGTCGAAACTGTAAAACCCAAGAATTCGACTGATGTCTTAAAAAATTTTGACTTTTCCATCGATACTCTCATATTAGCATCATAAAGTTTTCCTAATATCAACGCAATATCATCAATATGCTTCTGCTCTGAGTCAGAAAATATGATGATATCATCAATGTAGGCGTGACAACATTTACCAATTTCGTCACGTAATATATCGTCCATAGTACGCTGAAAAATGCTGGGTGCGTTTCTCAACCCAAATGGCAGCCTACAAAACTCAAACTTTCCATTGTTGATGCTAAAAGCTGTTTTCTCTCTATCCTCTTCCCTCAAATTAATTTGGTGAAAACCAGATTTTAAGTCCAAGGTCGTAAAATATCTGGCTTTACCGAGGTTTGCCAGAACAACAGAAGTCTCGGGTATCGGGTATTTGTCGTTCACAGTTTTTAAGTTTAATTTTCGAAAATCAATAACTAAACGCTTTTTCGGTCTCCCGAAGTCGTCAAAGCCTTTCTTGTCAACCACCCAGATGGGATTGCTATAGGGCGAACGAGATGGTCCCATAATTCCGTTTGTTGATGTACTTCAAGTAAAGCAATCTTCTTTTGTGAGCTTGTATTTTTCGGCTGTAGTAATCTTCCGTTAGTGATTTCAATTATAAAGCATGTGTTCAATCACGTTGGGCGCCAATTAACTTTTCATTATCTTTTACAGATAATTTAAAGTTTTATTTTCTTTTATTTGCTAAGACTCTCATATTTCTTAGTAAATAAAATCCAATTTAAATATTATGTTTTCAAATTTTTATTTTTATTTCTTATTTATTTTATTTTCACAAAATTTTTATTTTTATAATAAAAACTTAAAATAATTATTTTTTATTTTAATTGAAATAATAATGTTTTTCTTTCTTCAAAATTTGTAAATATTTATGTTATTTATAATAGCTTATTTAGTTATCTACTATGTAGATTTGTTTTTAGCTTAAGTTTACTATATTTTTAAATTTAAATTTTTAAATATTTTATTTTATAAATTTTTGTTCTTTTTATAATTTTAAATTTAGTTCTTAGTTTTTAAATATTTATTTTGTTTTTCTACTATGTAGAGTTTCTTTATTTTTAAATCTTATTTATAATAGCTTATTTAGTTATCTACTATGTAGATTTGTTTTTAGCTTAAGTTTACTATATTTTAAAATTTAAATTTTTAAATATTTTATTTTATAAAGTTTTGATCTCTTTATAATTTTAAATTTAGTTCTTAGTTTTTAAATATTTATTTTGTTTTTCTACTATGTAGAGTTTCTTTATTATAATAGCTTATTTAGTTATCTACTATGTAGATTTGTTTTTATTTAAATACTAAGTTTATTATTTCTTTTTAAATTTTTAAATATTTTGTTTTAAATATTTTATTATTTTTATTTTTTTTTTAAAACGTTAAATTTTTATTTAATTTTTTTTTATAAATTTAAATTTCACTTTAAGAGTTGTGTTCTTTTTCTTTTTTTTATAAATCTTAAGTTTTTTATTTTGCTTCACTTTAAAATACATTTTTTTATTATAGAGATCACTGGTTATTGTTACTTAGTAGAAATCAAAAACTAGAATGACCAAATCTCTTTACAATTATCAATTATTGAAGCAAAATAATAAACGAACAAGAAAGAAGAAGAGAGCAAAAAAATATAGTTAGACTAAGTAATGGACAATGTTTTTTTATTTAACAGTTAGGTTACAAACAGAGAATAAGAATACTGAATGAATATTTTTCTCTTCTTTGATCAGTTTTAAAATAAGCATCAAAAAACCTAACGGTTAAATATTAAAAACGATTTCTTACAATTTCTTAGTTTAGCAACAAAATAAACACTTAAAATAGGTACAGTAAAAATATTCATACAAATTATTCAGTTACCAGATTCGTTAACTTATACATAATAGTTGACTGATATGCTTCTGAGTAAAAAAAGATTCAAGGATAGAGGGCATAATGATATTGAGGTAACAAAAACTATTATTGAAATTTTTATAATGATGAACTTATAAGCAGGATATTAAACACACATGATCCTGACTGAGTTAGAATTTAAAAAGCGGTTTGAATATTTTATAACGATGGACCTTGAAACACGAAATTAAGCATTCATGGTTTAGTGAATGCGAATTCAAAAGTGATAATTGATGTTACTATTTCTTTACTTTAAATGTACTTTTTGAATATTTTATAATAATAAACCTTAAAATTGAAAATTAGGCACAAATGATTCTGAATGAGTTAGAATTCACAAAAGGTTATTATAGTGGTACCTTTCTTTTGTATTTTCTATAATAATGGACACAGAAATATGAAATTAGACATTCATGATGCTGATTTGGAATACAAAATGTGTGTCTTTATGGTACTATTTTTATTCTAATAATACGTTTATAATGAGCTAGAATCCACAATCAGTAAACATGAAACTAGAGACATGTTTTCCTGAATTATTATTAATTCACAAAGGGAGACTTAATAGTACTATTTCTTTCTTCCTATTGGGGTGGCGAAGCGAACCGGTTCAGCTAGTATTCCATACTTTTATCGAATATTTGAAAATAACTAAAACTTAGTTACAAAATTTTTTTTTGGAAATTAAATAAATAAACTGTCGTTTGAAGTTTAATTGTCAGGAAATAGTCGTAGATTAATATGTTGTGTCATGCTTTATTAACAGGATTCCTTGCCTAGCCTGCGAAAGGCAATTATTATAATACAATTTAAATTTAAACAAATCTTAATATATTTTTACCGATCTGTTTTTAGAGATATTGGATGAATAATTGGATGAAAAAGTTTGTTTCTCATTTCTAAATTTTGAATTTTTCTATTGAAAATAGAATAATTGTCGGTATCGGTTTCAAGCCTTAAAATATCGCGGTTTCGGTTAAAACCGAAATGGAAACTCTATTGTAAACAATGTAATCAAAATACAGGTTCTTTTGATGGATCCATAGCAGATCGTTGCTATTAGCTCCAGGCAGTTTGGAGAATTTACCTATCTTGGTACAAATACCACATTATTGTTCTTTTACCACTCAAGACCTTTCTTACCATAGGGACAGGGTGCCAAATCATGTCAAAAATAAGTGGAAACATTAAGAAGTCTTGTGCATGTAAGCATCCTTTTTTGTAAACATTCCTTGATGTAAATTTCGGTATTTATAGAGGACTTTGTAACAAATATTTGGCTTTTTTGCCGCAACTGATTTTGGGTCCTAAACTTTTCTTCAACATTCCCTCGAGCATCAGCAACATCAAAATTTTGACCCGGAAGCTGCGAAAAATCTGCGGAAAACCGTGCTCTGTTTTTGGCCTCTAAATTTTTAGCAGCGTTCCTGTCAGGAACTTTTTGAGCCTTGTATGTTTTTGAACCTGCATTGGCTTTAACTTTCGTACCAAATAGTCTGAGCACTGAGCTAACCGGGCTTCTTTCCTATTGGATGTGTTGGGAGCTGAACCAGGTTTTCTATCAACGGACAAGTTCTCCCGGTACTGTTTGAAAACATTGGAAACAGTTTGACGGCAGACCTTTGATTGTTTGCCCAACTTTTTGTAGGACCATGTTGGGTTTTGTTGAAAATATTTAATAATTTTAGTATGCACTTTTTTCTCGTTACTCATTTTAATCAGATTAATAACAAATGAACATAATGGACATTAAACATAATAACTGACATGATTTACAAAGGTAACTTGATAAAAAAAAAAAAAAAATAATGAAAAACGTGTGCTAACAGTTTTTCGATCTCAGTCCTTATATCGCAATGAAATTTGCTGAGTAGTTAGACTATGTGATTCTAATAAGGTGTTTGTCAAAATGATAAGGTCACATACTTGTTGTTCTGTTTATCCAAAATTACAAATAGTATTGATTGGTACTATTGGGTAAAATACTTGCTGCTCAAACGTTGTTTAGATACGAATTCTTCAATTTGATTAGTGTTAGTTGTGTTTATAAACTAAAATACTAAAAATGTTCATTTTGAAGTGCGTCAAAAATATTATACATTATTTCAATAAAACAACATATCTTAATTTTTTTTTTCTATTGATACATTGCGTATTTTTATTTATTGTTTTATAAAGGCTATTTGTTTAAGCCCGATAGAACTTGAAATTGTATTCGAAAGATCAATACATGGCATTGAAATGATTTCGGGCATATGGCCAACGCGGCTGTTCTTGATGAAGTGGGCGGCTACTTTTTTCAGAATTGCTGGTCGTCACGAATCACACGAACAATGTTGGCCTCCAAGGCATCAATTGTTGCTGGTTAAACAGCATAAAATAATGACTTCACGTGTCCACACATGAAATAATAGAGAGGTGTCAAATCGCACCACCTTTGAGGCCAATCGAAATCAAATTATACCCAAATTTTTATTTTTTGGTAAATTGATGCACAGTGGTTTATAAACGTTTTTTTTTTTAGAAATAATTCGGGAACTATTGGATATAATGATACGAAATTTCACATGGTTGGAGCTGAGGTGTTTTTAAGTTGATTTGCATTTGTTCAGCTTCCTAGCGCTAATGGGGGCCAGTGCGTCGCCCCTCAAAGTTAGTTAACTCGGGTCTCAACTTTTTTAAAAAAATCGCCAAAAATCAATTTATGATCCGAATGAGCTGAAATTTAAAATATAAATAGTCCTTAAGAAGATCGACAAAAAATACACTTACGTGTTTAGGTTATCTCTATTACTTGAAGAGATATTTATTATACCCTTCACCATGAGTGGCAAGGGTATATATAAGTTTGTCATTCCGTTTGTAATTTCTACATTTAAGATTGGAGATATAGCTCTCTTACCTGTTTTTTTTATACTTTGCTCGACCTTTTTATGTTTTTAGATATGGCGGGCCAACTGCATGAAATATATGAACAAACTTAAACATTTTTCAAAGGGGGCAAGGTTTGTGGAGCTTCTGAGGAGTAAATAATGGCTTCTTGTATAAGTATTTGATATTGGTGAAAACCTTAGGACTTGAATATTGATATTTTAGTAAAATTAAATAATTTACCTGAAAAACTAAAAAAATTATAATATGGTGATTTTCCATGAAGAAAAATCTAAAATTTGAATTAATGTAAATTTTTAACGCTTAAAGATATCATAACAGAATTTGGAACTAATGTAGATCCAATAGTCCTTAAAGCAACGGCCTTATAATTTTTGAAATTTTTTGTTTTTAAATACCGATATTCCTAAACTGGGAAAAATGTGTTCCAAAAACTGAGTTTATTTAGAAGAGTAAAACCCTTTCACGACCATAAGACTATTTGGATAAAAGTAATAATTTTTTCTATTTAATGTGAATCAGTTAGCGCCAAGAAAACATATTTTGAAATTAAAAAAAAAGCGTTTTTGTCGGATTTAATGGAATTTTGGTCCTAAAGTGCCATAAACATACTCATGTTTATGGACTACATATCAATGAACGGAACATGAATAATGATTTTATAACTTTTTTTTACAAAAATGCACTTACCAGGCCTAATATATATCCCAATACAAAATTTAAAAAATCAGTTTTACACTTAAAAAGACTTGGGCACAATTCTTGAACACAGTATCAAAGTAAAACTGTCAATTTTCAAAGACAATAAAAAATAAATGCTATAACCGAACTTGTTTTAATCTATACACATTAATAAGACACACGCTTACAAACTAATTAAAATTAAAATGGCACCCATTAAATTTGTCGTTATTTAGTTATTCAATATTTTTGTGTTGGGACACCGGTGTCCCTGTGGTCGTCAAGGGGTTAAGTAACATATGTTATGTCCGCCTAAGTAACCCAAAATTTGACTTTTCATGCTTTTCGGATCATATAAAAATTATATACCTATAGTACCGAAGAACATTTTTTTCTACAAAAAAAAAAAAAAATTAAAAAGTACGTCGCTTTTTACATGTTCCGAATTTTGATGCGTGTAACTTTTTATAGTGACAAGATAACTCATATAAAGTTTCTTTTATTTTATTTCGAATTTTATCGCAAACTAGCGGACCCGGCGAACTTCGCCTCGCCCCAATTTTAAGCCTTTATTTTTCCAATTTTTCGACTCTTCCGGAGTGATTTTGCAAAATTTTCTTCCGTAAAAGCCTTCTCCTTTATGAATTACTATACATTTTTTACACCATTTTTATATATATAGATATACGTGATATTTTAAAAATAAATTTCGATCCTCCGTTGGGCCACCATATCTAAAAAACCATAAAAAGATCGAGCAAAATTAAAAAAATTAATCAATAAATCTAAATATCTCTTCAACTAAGTAATAGACAGGGACTATTTATATTTAAAATTTCATATCATTCGGATCATAAATGGATTTTTGCCGATTTTTGTAAAAGTTGAGACTCGAAGTAACCAACTGTGGAGTGGTTGGAATCTAAACAAATCAACTCAAAAATACCTCAACTCCAACCATGTGCAAAATCGTAACAATATCTCTAATAGTTCGCGAGATACCGAATTATTTCCCAATAAAAAAAGCTTCTAAATCACGGGGCGATCGACAATTTCAATCTTGACCTCCTGCAAACGTATTCATACGCTCAATGCTTACATTGTGTTTCTTTGCAAAATACCTTAATATTTTATTAAAATATTCTACAACCATAAGTAATGTTGATGAAGAGATTGCACAACATAAAAATGTTAAAATTAAATTGATGAAGCGTTAGTCAGACAGACAAGACGATGAATTATAATGAAACTCATATGATTTTTTTTAATAAATTTGGTCGGTTTTAGTTGTGTGTTTTTAATTTTGCCGCCTTAGATACATTGACACATTTAAAAATTGTTGTTTTTTATTTGTAATAAAGAGACATGTTTTTTCATTATTAACTCCATGATTAAGTTGGTGTCATTATTGCGAACATAAAATATTTTTATGAGCATTTTTTATGAAGAAAGGAAAAAAATAAACTATGAATTTATATAAAATCGTCTTTAAGTTTTGTGTTTTTTTTTTGGGAATTTTTTGATTTCTTTAGAAAACGTCCCTCAAATAATAATGTGTTTGAATTGTAAAACGATTTCGAATTGCTAAAACACACATTTTTCCAATTTATGAATTTTTATAATAAATACATACAAAACAAAACTGAACATTTATTAGTGTTATATTCGAATGTGCCGAATCTTGTATACCCACCATCAATATGTGACAATAAAATACTTTTCTGATATAGGGGACCCTACGCTCCATGGTCAATTGTGAACCGATCCTCACAAAAGCTGGTAAACATATTTAGGATTCATATAAAACTTGTTTATGTCTATTTTCAACACGATATTAATTATTATAAGGCAATTATGATTGCTCGAGTCATTTTCTGAAGGGGACCCTGTATGGGTGATTTTCGGTGTTGCCTGATTTTCGCCATGCTTTACAGTAAAATTTCAGAGTACTTTGAACTAATGTTTGCAAAATTTTATCAGGATTGTCGCATAATCAACATTTTTATGACTGCTCAAACAGTTTTAGTGGTGGGGTGGGGATCTTCATTTGTATGGGGACTAGGTGAAATCTTGGACCAATATAGCCCATTTTTAATACTAAACAAACCTTATCAACACAGAGTATTTGTGGAAATCTTCAGCCACAGGCCTCCTTTCGTTTGGGCCCTATCGTGTTTTATACAGAGAGACAGACAGACGGACGGACACAACAAGATCGTCTTAGAATCTAATGAGAACCCAGAGTAGTAGTATTATGCTTTTGTGGGTCAGCTATGAATATTTCTATGTGTTACAAACGGAATGACTCAATCAATATAACCCCAATATTTTTCGATGGTGGATATAAAAAGAAAAAAATAAATGGAAAATAATTTTATACAGTTTGGTAATTTTTATGATGTCAATCATCAAGCTAATGATGATTATGACGACTATGGTCACCATGATAATGAAGTGTTTGAAAATAATGTTTGTTTCATATTTGCTATGGTCATATTGATGATGGTCAAGGGTGTTTGTTGACTGACTGACAAACGGTGCTTTATATTTATTTTTTTTTTTTCTGGATAAGTGTGTGAATTATGATTATTTTGAATTTAATTCGCAGTCATAACAGCAAATACATATATACAATCATAATAATCATAATCATATAAAACATACCCATGAGATTTCTATACGGTTTGCTATGTCCAACAGTGTCTTGTTGTCATTTTGTATGAGACTACATGTTTGTTGAATAAATATGTTCGCTTAGGGGAGACACTCCAATGTAAATATTCTTAGGAAATAAAAAATTATATTGAAAATAAAATCAATATGAGACCAATGAAATATGAACTATATATTCAAGCCCACAAACAAAATTTTGATTTATGATGATTAAGACCAAACAAACATGTCTTTTTTTATAAAAATGAATAATTTATGGCAATGTTTTTTTTGTTTTTTGTTTTTTTTTATTTATGGACTATATTTTTGTTATAATAATGATGGGACAAACCATTTAATATTGTTGCTACAAATATTTGTATAGCATGAAGATTTTCTACGAAAAGTTAACTACGTTTTTCTATTAGATATAATTTACATAAACCTTAATTTTTTTAATAATTCTCGGGAACTATTACAAAGATTGTTAAACAATTTTACATGGTTTGAGCTAAAGTGTTTTCGTTTTGATTTACGTTTGTTCAGATTCTTAGCGCCAATGGGTGCCAGTGCATAGCTCTTAAAAGTTGGTCACCTAAAGTTAAAATTTTTTTTAAAAAAATCGCCAAAAATCGTAAAAGCCTTTAATTTACTCCTCAGAAGATCTACAAACCTTGTCCCATTAAACAAATTTGTACGTTTTTTCATATATTTCATGCAAAAAAAAAAAAAAAAAAAAAAAAAAAAAAAAAAAAATAGGTTTTTGGTCGCTTAGTGGGATGCGAGTTGGATATCTATCAAAATTACTATTTTGTAACCCAAGTCATAAAATTTTGGAGTTTCTTTTTTGAAAAATCTAACTTTTTTTTTTCTAAATAGACCCTTTTTTTAATTTTTTGCTCAAAAGAAAGCTTAGGTCTATCCTTTAACAGCTTTTTGGTGTCTTGGTGGGATACGAGTGGGATATATTTTATAAAATTTTTGTGTTAAAAATTTATTTTCATTATATACTACTCGAATCTCACTAAGAGATCAAAAAGCTCTTAAAGGATAGATCTAAGCTTTCTTTTGAGCAAAATAGGGGCCCATTTAGGAAAAAAAAGTTCGATTTTGCAAAAAAAAAAAAACTCAAAAATTGTATGACTTGGGTTACAAAATACAAGGTGGCGCAAAAGTAATCCTCCTATCAGAAAGTGCTATAAATTTTGCGATTGGCCCCTAATGTCAGTTCTGTTTTGACATTTGTGTAGTAAACACATGCGAAATACGCATTAATAAACAATGTTACGCTACACTGCTCCTGAACGCGGAATATTGCTGACTATTTATTTGACCAATAATCGGTCGGTGAATTTGGCACAACGTGAATTTCGTCGCAGATTTCCTGGCCGTCCAACGCCTTCTGGTGAAGAAGAGACTGGCACAACACGAGATGCTGCCAGGCGTGGCAGATCCCGGAGTAACCGTTCTGCAGAGAATATTGCTGCTGTAGCCGTGGATGTCATGGAAGCGCCGTCGACATCGACCAGACGACGTGCCACGCAAATGGGTATCAGTCGACGGTCTTTACAGCGAATTTTGGTACAAGATTTGAAGATGCTTGCGTACAAAGTCCAGACGGTGCATCAGCTGTTAGCTGCTGACCGCCAATCGCGTCTAACATACACTCAAGCCATCCTTAATCACCACCAAGAGGAAGATAATTTTTCATCAAAAATAATCATGAGTGATGAGGCCCATTTCCATCTTAGCGGGTACGTAAATAAGCAAAATTTACGCTTCTGGGGCACTGAAAATCCGCGTGTAACCCACGAAGAGCCATTACACCCGCTCAAAGTCACTGTATGGTGTGCTGTTTTCGCTGGAGGAGTCATCGGACCTTTTTTCTTCGAAGACGTCGCGGGCCAAATGGTTACTGTGAATGGTGAGCGCTACCGAGCAATGATCAACGAGTTCTTTTTGCCGCAACTTGATGAATTGGGATTGGAAAACATGTGGTTCCATCAGGATGGTGCAACGGCACACACTGCACGTGCCACAACCGATATGCTGAAGGATGGATTTCCCGGGCGCCTAATCTCCCGTTTTGGCGATTTGCACTGGCCAGCAAGATCGCCTGATTTGACCGCTCCAGACTTCTTTTTGTGGGAATTTTTTAAGTCGCGGGTTTATGTCAACAATCCTCAGACTCTTGCAGCTCTTAAAGACAATATCCGTCAATAATGTGAGGACCTATCGCCGGAAGTTTTGGCCAAAGTGATGGAAAATGCCATAAAAAGGGCTTAAATGACAATCAACTGTGGCGGCGGCCATTTACATGACATCATATTCTCGACTTGATGTACAAAAAATTAAAAGACCAAATAAAAATAATCCACAAGAAGAATCAAAGTTTTTCATTATTTTTTTTAATTACAGCCAAAAAACATCGGAAGTTTACTTTTGCGCCACCTTGCATTTATTTTGATAGATATTCCACTCGCATCCCACTAAGTGACCAAAAACTTCTTAATGGAATGGACCTAAGCTTTTTTTTGAGCAACAACAAAATTTTTAAAAAAGGGCCTATTTTGGAAAAAAAGTCAACAAAGTTTTTGATTTTTCAAAAAAAGTCAAACATTTTATGTTTTGAGTTACAAAACATTTATTTTGATAGATATCCCACTCGTATCCCACTAATAGGTCTTCAAAAAATATATCTAAGCTTTCTTTTGAGAAAAAAAGGGGCCATATTGAAAAAAAAAAATCAACAAAGTTTTTGATTTTGGAAAAAAAAAAATTAAATTTTTTATTTTTAATTTTTTTTCCGAAAGATTTTGCATGAGAAAATAACACGGATGAGAAAATAACACTCGCTTGGTCCAAATGTAAAATTTTGACCCCCTATAACTCAGAAAGTTCTCGACCGATCTTGTTGAAAAATTGTGTCTGAATTACTATCCAATAGTATCGATGTCTTCATCCCAATCGGAAGACATCGATTTCAAAAGTTGGTTCACTTGATATGAATTGCTCCATATAAAAAACTTATTTGCAGCAAAATTTATGTAGATACCTATATAAATTAAACATTTATGACTTATAAACTCCAATTTCGGGCGAACATTTGTATGGGGGTTAGGTGAAATAATGGACCGATTTCAGCCAGTTTCAATAGGTTTTGTCCTTAGGCCGACAAAAATTATATGTACCAAATTTTATTAAAATATCTCCAAAATTACAACCTGCACTTTGCGCACAAATTAACATGTACAGCAAGCCAAGCAGCCAGACGGACGGACGGTCGGACACTAACAAATCGATGTCAAAATTTTTTAAATTGTCTGAAACTGATAAATGACTAACTTACATATATATTTGTATTTATATGATATTGCATATTTTTTTCGTTGCCCTGGATATTAAGATCAACCACAATTGAAATTGTCTCTCACCAAAACAGTAAATAAAACACAAAAACTAATTTAAACAAAATTCTTGACAGTACTGAATTTTTGGTGAAAATTGGCTCGTAGTTGGAATGCTAGTTGCTCACCTTGAGCCTACAAAATTACATAACATGACAATGTGTCTAAATTAGCATAGCTATGAATAATTTGAGTCGTCACAACATAACAGTGAATGAAATATTTGAGTCTAACATTATTGTAAATCCTGCAGGCTTTTAGTGTAGACCCTGTAAAAAATGTTTGGAGCCATACCACTTTTTTTCAATGGCTCTCCTACAGGAGAAGTTAGGTATATTGTACGAGTACTTAGCTATACGCAGAAAAAAATGTAGTTGTGCATGTTTACTGTAACCACTGTAACTATTTATATGATTGTGGTAACAATAATATTGTTAATTTACGTTTCACATGATTGTATCAACCATATATATGGTTACAGTCAAAGCTGTAAATTGTGAATATTTTTATTCAAAATATTTGGAAAAACTTAATTATTTTTGAGTTTTAGTTATATTTGTAAAAATAAATTTATATTGAATTCAATTTATATTATTCAAAATAGGATACTAATTAACATATATCTATTTAGAATAAAAAGCCTTAAATATTATTTGATTTCAATCGAATACGGTATTAAACAAATTATACTGAAACGTTTTGAATAAACATTTATAAAATTAAACTAATAGCTTTTGTATTTTAGTAAGAATAATTTGTATTTTATTTATTATGTAGTGAATAGATTTTAAAATATTGTAATCAATATGAAAACATGTAATTATTTCCAAATTGTATTTTAATATTAAAAAAATTAATATTAATATAGTTTATTCAACAAGTTATGAATAAAATATTAATTTACTTATTCGAAAATTCGTTGATAGATTTTATTCGAAACAATTTTCTTTGAATAATTTTATTTCTCCAAAAAAAGATAAATATTTAAATATTCAACAACAATTTTTTGAATACTTTTATTCATACAAATTTTCTTTGAATAATTTTATTTGTGAAAATAGAGTCAAATATTTAACAACTAATTTAAGGAAATATCCTAGAATTTATGAAGTTTTTATTAAATATAACACTCCAATTACATCATCGGCTCCAGTTGAACGAAATTAAATAGCCCTAGGGAAATGCCATGTCAGACGATCATTTTGAACAACTAGTTACTTTAAAAACAGTTTTTAAGAATAATTCATGAGTTTTGTTCTTCACAATTTAAATTAATAATAAACCTCCAATTGAAATCATAAATCTGTCTTATATTCTAGTGATAATCAATGAATAAGTAGTAGTTTTTAAAAATATAATAATAGAATTCCCAAATCAAGAAAAAAAACATTACTAATTTTCAAATAATCGGTCAAAATTCAAGTTAAATCTGGAAAAAAATGCGTAGTTCGTTTCGAAATAGCTTCTTCAACTCAGAATGCAAATAGACAATTTACATCAGTATTATTGTCATTATTTTCTTATGTTAAGCAATTTGTGCGAAATAAAAATATTCTTTAACATTTATTAGAATTATTTCTATTCAGTAATTTTTGGAAAAATAAATTTATTTGTTTCAAATTTGTGAGAAATAAAAATATTTTTAAAGTTTTGTTAGAATAATTTCTATTCAATTATTTTTTGTTTGAATATATATAGTTTTTGTATTTTGTTTGAATAAATATTCTAAAAAAATTAGTTGATTTTGTTTGTATCTAAATGAAATAAATTTAAATTTTATTTAACTTTATTTTATTCGAATATATAAAATTTGACTATTTTCTAAAAAATCTCAATATAATTTAGTTAAAATATTATAAATTGATTTTATTTATAATTTATTTGGTTTAAAAAGATACAAATATGCAAAAATTTAACTGTAATTATTATTAATAAATTAGACAAATACTTTAATTAACTAATAACAATTTGGAAAATAAATATTTATAATTGGAAACAAAAACTAAAATAATATACAAAATATTTATATTTTTTATTTTATTCACAAGTTACAGCTATGGTTACAGTAAACAAGTATATGTTTGTGACAACGATTTGTATGGTATGGAGGCATCATTGAACCATACTTCTAGACATTTCGCAAAATATATGCAAGCATTGCCGTGGAAGCCATTTTCCTGATGTATATCGTAGTGATTACAAAGGGAAAGAAGATAGAAAATCTCAGGTCACAGTGTAACAAAGTTGACCACATGGTGTGTATTTCAATCTTTGCCCTATATTCTGCAGTTATTTTAGATTAGAATTTTAATTTGCTTCTGATTATTTCAATAAACTGCTATTTTCTCAGCCATCACTGTGTGATGACCTCTACAAAATTGTATTGCTTTTTTTTTCGTAATTGTACAATTAAGAATACATTTATTGAGATTAAAATGGTTGTGTACAATCAACTTTAATCTCAATCTATTTGTTTGCAAACAAATACATACAAACACAACAACTACATGAAACTACATTAAAATAGTAGTTTTTCATTAACAAAAAAAATATAAAAAGAAAAAACTTGTTAGAATTTGTATGGAAACGTTTAGATAGATCATCTGGTATGTGAGTAAATTTACTGAGTTTTTGTTGTAAAGAACCCACAATATGGTTTAGTTTTATCTTTGACATTGTGGTTGCATGCCACAAATACCAGTCAGTCGTTCGTTATACATTTGATCATTGGCCAGTAATAGCGGCCATTAACAATGAGCAAATAGTTAAATAAATGAACGAATGAATGTTTGTTTGTTTGCAATGACACAATTGTTGTTGAAATAACAAACGTTAGAGATGTAGGCGCAAAATGCTGTGTTTTCTATTGTGTTTACAGGATTTTATAAAATAAAATACTTTAATTTTTAAGAAATTCTTGCTCAAATTTAAATTCTATTTCTTTTTTATTTTTATATAATGCTGCTGCAAATAAATTGCAATTTTCTTTTCAAATTTCATTTATTTTTTTATAGATGTTGCAAGCAAAGTTCAATAGCAAGCTGCACATTGATTGCACATTTTCTTGGTTTTCAAGATCAAGGTCATGATAACTCAACCAGAAAATTAAACAATTTCAATTGTGAAAGTTACAAAAGTAACTGCCCAATATATATTTGAAGGTTCGTGTAATAAAGAAAAGTACACATTTTTATAACAATAAAATAGTTTACAATAATTTTGTAGAGGTAATAAAAAGGGGAGAAATGTAGTTAAGCCCAGCAAAAACTTAAACTAATAAATAACACAGGTCAACAGTAAAATAAGGCTTGAATAACCACTATATAGATTTAATGGATTATGGCTACTTATGTACACATATGGCCCCAATTTTAAATTCTATGGGGAGATTTTTTTTCAAAAATCTTTAAGTAAAATTGTGAATTTTTTGTGGACGTTTCTCCACATAATTAATGATTACTCGAAAACGATTAGTCCGATAGTATTAAAATAAACTTTAAAAAATTGAAATTTACATAACCTCTAATACGTTTACATATTGCGTTTCAATCGGCTCAGTAGTTTCAGAGTTATAATAAAAAATTTAAAGAAAAAATATATTTTTTACATGAAAATAGCAAATTTTTTTGTTTTAAAAAAATTATAAAAAATCGAAAACAGCAAAAATTGTTCAGATTTATTACTTTATCGCGAAGCCATATGTAAAAGGAACAAAATGAGATATTGGTCATAAACATTGATGGATTCTTTTCGAATTTATTCACAATTAAGTGAAGTCGCCAATTTTCACAAAATTTTAGTTTTTTGTTTGATATCCATAAAATTGAGTAGTTAATGTTCTTCTTTCGATTGATTTAATTTTGAAAACATTTTCCCCATGCTGTGTTCAAATTCTTACATATATATTGCGTTTCAATCGGCTCAATAGATTCGAACTTATATTAACATTTTGATGGAAAAAATATATTTTTTACATGAAAGTAGCTAATTTTTTTTGTTTTAAAAAAATCATGAAAAATCGAAAACGCCAGAAATTGTTAAGATTTATGGCTTTATCACAAAACCACATACAATAGCAACAAACTGAGATTTCGATCATAAAAATCAATTGATTCTTTTCGAATTTATTCACAACAAAGTGATGACGCTCATTTTCTCAAAATTTTAGTTTTTTCTTTGATATACATACAATTGAGTAGTTAATGTTCTTCTTTCGATTGATTTAATTATGAAAACATTTTCCCCAAGCTATGTACAAATTTTCACATATATATTGCGTTTCAATCGGCACAATAGTCGAAGTAATAATAACAAATTGAAGTAAAAAAAAATATTTTTTACGTGAAAATAGCAAATTTTTTTGTTTTAAAAAAATCATGAAAAATAGAAAACGCCAGAAATTGTTCAGATTTCTGGCTTTATCGCAAAGCCATATATAATAAGAACAAAATCAGATACGGATAATAAAAATCGATTGATTCTTTTCGGATTTATTCACATTTAAGTAAATTTGTTCATTTTCACACACTGAGTGGAAATTTTACACGTGTTTTGTTTTTGTTACAATAACAATACCCATGTAAAATTTCTAAAATCTTTATTTAAAATGTACTTTTATTAAAATTTAAGAAGAAGTTATTTGGGAAGTGCTCAAAAATTACAAAAATAAAGATTGAAATTATTCTTTTAACATTAGCCTACATTTAAACCTAAGTATATGTATACTTTCTGACAGATTAATGATGACATTTGATAGATTGGAAAAATGTAAAACAAACTGTTTAAATATTTATTATTCCTAGTCAAATTTACATATAAAAACATTTGTTTTAACTTATTTTACCAATGAACAAAACCATTAAGTAAATACAATAAATGTACAAATTCATACATATATGGAGTCCCAATGTTACTGTCTCCAAATCGTATTCGTACTAACGAAGTGAGACGAATTTCATTTAAGAAAAAATGAATAATTGCCAATGTACGTACTGGTATATGTCATTAAGTATTTCCATCCAATTTTGATGTCCAAAAACTTTAAGTGAATACAAGTTGGAGTTTTACTCTAAACGGCATAGAATAATATGTAGTAAGTATGTAGCAACTAGGTATGCGTACTTAAAGGGTGTTTTTGAAGTAGATATTTATGACTTTTTAGGAATTTTTTAAATCTCAAAATGGGAAACATATTTAATTCAATTCAATCACTTCAATTTGTGTTTTTTATTTTGTGTAACTTATCAAGATCTTAATAAAATAGTTTATGTTAATGGATTCAATATTTCTGATTTTGTAAATCAAACATCAGATATTTCAAATTAATATGATCACTTTAGATAGATCCGCCGTGTTTAAATTTTTAAAATTAAACCTTAGATTCTTATGCTGCTTATCTGAAAACTATTTAATCCAGGTTTTTTTCTTCTTGGGCCAGCTCTTAGGGGATGACCCCAACTCATGCAAAGTATTGTGTTAGAACTAGGTAAATAGGTTATGTGAGTGAGGAAAGAGGGAGTAGTGTGTGAGAGGGAAGAGGGATTTGAACTTTCCAATATTCAAAGTGAAAAGAGAGACTTCCGCTGGAAGTTTGTTCCACATACGGACAGTACAGCTACAAAAAAATTGTTCTCTATGGTGTGTTATGAGCTCCACTGGCCTATCGACCACAAAGGGATGTGTTCTTGATGAAAAACGTGTATTACGTAAAATTCTGCGGGTATCAGAAACAAGTTCCCTAATTTAATAAGAACACATTCGATTGTAGTATTGATAGAATTGTGAAACGCAGCCTACATTAGTGAAACGCAGCCTATATTGTTACCAAGAATCCCCTTCGCCCTCTCCTGTATGCGTTCCAGAAGCACCAACATTGATTTTGAAACACCGGCGCATACATGGGAGTTGCATTCAATTTTCGGTCGGATATAGGTGGTGTAAAGTGAAGTAATTTCTACTCCGTTTCAGAAAACCGAGACACTTGAATGCTTATTTCGACACTAGAAAAATGTGTTTAGACCAGCGGACATCACATTGTATTTTGTTTAAACAAACACAAACTACGAAGCGTTTTGCTTGTCAGCAGATACACCCAGAATCTCTAACGGGAATTGAAGCCGCAACATTCAGATTGATAGTCCAGCAAGTATCGTCTAGTCTATCAGGGCACACGGTATCATGCCTAGAACATCAAGGGTGTCTGATTCCGCAATATTTACATCAGTCATAAATACAGATGAAGCGACATGATCTGTCGTTCGTTTTTGTGTCTGCAACGTTTTAAACAAATGGACCTCAACAATGGGCAGTACGAAGACTTGTTTAAATCAGTTGCCATGCAAACCCGTTTGTATGACTTTTACAAACACAATCGGTGCTACAAGAAATTTAAAAACAAATATTTTTAAATTTTTATTTTATTTCGTGATGAAATGTATTGGACGTTTAATATTTCCTCCCATTCTTAAAAAATAACTCAGCTTTTTATTTAAACACTGTGCTACTCGGCCATACATGTTAATGATCTTAGAATAAATCTCTGCAGGTTCATATCCCTGAAACCAATACTAACTCGACAATATGTTGTCTAAGTTGAACAAGGGACCAAATGCAATTGAAAAAATATTTCTTCCTCATTATTACTTATTGGAGTTGAGAGCCGTAATTGATGCCAAGCTTCTAAATAGATATCAATGGTCGACGTGTTGGGAGTTAATTATCGGACTCATCTGTCGGCCCTCGATCCCAAGGGAAGAGAAACGTAGAGGTCAAGTTCATCAGAGAAAATTCCTAAGGCAGTGTACGTTTCCGTCTTTAAACGTCAGTGTAGACTAAGTTCGCGTCGCACCGGAGGCCAATCAAATATCAATGTTTGGTGTAGGTATTATATAATCAGTATGCTGTTCCTACCGACTTAGCAGAGAGGCATTTGATGAAGATATCGAGGATGTCGTGGGCATTTTCCAAATATCAAATGTATAGGCAACAAAATGATGCGACGTTGACATACGTACACAATAATCTAATTCGTGTGACTTACTATTATTTCGGTAAAACAACTCAAATCAGTAGCTGTTGAAGAGAACATTTGTTGAAGCGATTACGCTGAGTATTTTTATATTTCACACACAATCGCTAATGTCGCCATCACTGCTCTATACAGGATTGAATGAAGGGGTGTGTTTTTTATATCTTGTGGTAAAACTACCAAGTCCCCTCAGACCCCAGGCCGTACTCGTGGCTAAGGATATTTGTTCGAAATTACTACAAACACTTTTTATTTAAACACCCTTTCGATTTACTCATGTATCCTTAAACAGTTTCTTCTAAACTATTCAGAAACGCAATAAGTCTATTGAATAGATTGTTTTGTATTTTGCAGCATGGGGTTCAGTTACTGATGTGCGTGAGTACTTGGCCTCCGACAACAACAATAGCAGCAGCAGCAATCATTTGTTCATATGGAAATGTAACTTTTCAATTGTTGATGTTTTTTCCAACGTCTGGTTCCTTGTAAGTAACAAAAAAATGCTTATTTTGACTGTTATTTTTTTTCTGTAGGAATAAACAGTTTTTGATATATATTTCGTTTAGTTGCCATTTGTTGTTGAGTTAGTTATATTGGTTATATTGTTGGTTGGTTGGTTGTTGAATTCGTTTTTTTGGTTTAATGGCTGGTTATTTGCTACAAGTTGTCTTTTAACTAAATTTCTTGTCAATTTGTGTCGTTGTGTGGGCAGTTGTTATAAATCACATTGTGTGACAGAAATTTTCAAATAGATACGAAATTTATTTTAATGAACTTTTTAAACGAAAAAATCGATTTATTATCTTTTTGGTGGCATTTAATTTTGCTTAGGATAACGTAAGAAACCTCGAATGCATGATTTATTTACCAATGAAAATTTAATGAATTTTTTTTTATAAAATTTATGTATTTCCGTCATTGTGTCAAAAGAAATATGCAAGCTTGCTAATATTGGGTTCTTTAAATATGAGCAAACTGTCAGAGAACTATTGAATATGAACCGCCTTTAAAGGGTTCTTAATCTAGCAGTTTTTTTCTTAATAATATGTTTTTTTACGTAGCAAAATGTACGAAATTTGTCATAAAAGATCTACTACTTTATCATACTTATTAATTTAACGCTGCATTTCCTCTTTGAAGAATATTCAAAATTTTTACAAGTCATATTTGCCAATAACTTTAATTACAGTTGCTTCTTTTTGTTGCCACTCTATTCTTTTTTTCAGTATCACATATATTTCTTTAATTTAAAATATCGCCAAAATCAAGCAGCAGCCACAACAGCAACTATCAACTGCAACAACATCAAACAGTAAACAACATGTGCCACAAATTAAACATGAACACACGCGAAAACAAACGCACAGCAGACCCTTCAGCTTGTCAATTGGTATAAATTTGATTAAAATTCCACAATAATATGAAACAGGAAAGAGTGCTATTAATAGCTAAGCCGAATCTTATACACACTTCACTGGAACTTCACTGCTCACACAATAGCATTTTAACTGAGTAAGTACTTACCGCAACTGCTTATACATTTCATTACTTTAATATAACTAAAACTAGTTACAAGTACATGCAATTGACTAGAAAGTAAGCAGTTATATAACAGATAATAAATAAGTCATTATACGACTTCTTCTAAGTAGTGCATACATACTTACATTGAAATGTAAGTTATTCAGGGTTATTCCTGTTCTCACTTTCACCATTCACCGTATTATTGGAAGCATAGTTACAGCAATATTTATATTAAATAAAGTTTCTAAAATTATATAATTAAGGTTAAAAAAATCACGTGCAGACATTTACAATTAGAAATGCTGAGGAAATTACATAATATTGTTGTAGCTATGCTTCCAAAAATACGGTGAAAGTGAGAACAGGAAAAACCCTGATTAAGTTTTTGTTGAGTATTTCATTTTTTGCTAAGAAATTTTATTGAAACACTTTTCATTTGTTATACATATTGTTTATGTACACACACAGAGAAAACAGATTCGTGATAGCAACCGAATTTGTTGCCAATCGAATGATTCTATATTAGTGACCGAATTTTACAGTTGTGGCTACAACATTTTAAAAGGGGTACCAAACGTTTGGTTGCCTTGACCGAAGTTCTTCTTTGTCAACTGAATTTCTGTTAATAGAACCGAAAAATTCTATGTGTGCAACTGAATCATTCGATTGGCAACAAATTCGGTTGCTATCACGAATCTGTTATCTCTGTGCATCTTTGTATTCGAGATACATATGTATATACAAACATGCTTCCTACAATCGATGTAGTCTTGGGGTTTTGCTCATGTCTTAATAATTTAAGGACCAATTCTGGTAATTTTCAACACTAAAAGTCACGAAAGTCTATTTGATATATTGATGCAAATCTTGTGTTAATAAGATAATTAAAGCCTTCCGAAAGTTGATTTCCACAGACATACGGATATCGTTATATCAACATTCTTATGCCTGTAAGGATCCAGTATCCGTATAATTTATAACTTCGCTAAAAAATATAGTAGAAATTACTAACGGAATGCCAAGCTTACCACTCAATGTGTAGGGTATAAAAACAGAAAATAAAGTTAAATTACAATATGAATTCAATATAATTGTTGCAAATTAACAAACAACCAGACTGTAACACATTCATATATCTATGAGTCCAATCATCCATCCTCCACTCTGTATGTTGCTAACAACTACATGAATAGCAGATCTTGACTGATACGAAATAATAATAAATACGAAGGTCCTGCAATGAGGACATGTCTTTAAGCGTATGAGTAAAACCCTCAACTTCAAAGCAGTCACTATTCCTATGTATACTTCTAAACCAACTTATTACTGTACCCTATATCAAAGAACGTCTTCTCATATTTACAATTCTTGAACTAGGCTACGAAATGTTCAAAAAAGCACGGACTTTTTGACCCATCTTTCGTTTTTTTTTTTTTTTCATACAAATGCTTGGGAGTTCTTAACATTGCTATAGTTGGGGAGCATCATGACTTCAAATACCTCACGCAGCATGAGCAGTGTGGCACGTAGCGCCGCTCTGTTCATCCAATTCAGGCCAAAGGAAGTTGGTAATCACCGACCTGCCCAACGTCGTTCTCAAAGAAATGAGTACCGATGACGCCACAAGTCCAAAATCCACACCAAAAGTTGTCTTTCTCGAAATGCAGTGGACGCTCTTGGATCTTCTGTGGATTTGTATCGTCCCAAATTCGTCAATTGTGTTTGTTGACGTACCCATTCATTCAGAAATGGGCCTCAACGTGTAAAATGGGTTAAGTGCGCTTAACGTTGCCCGAACAGAAGACTCATTTTGATAAAAACTATTTTATCATTTGCATGTGTCCAAGATAATTTGGTAAAACAAACTGAATAAATGACAGCAAGTTCAACAATATGGCCGCTATCAACTAAGGACTGAGATCGAAAAATTCTTAACATACAATTTCCGTGCTCTGTCTTTGGCCTCTACATTTTTAGCAGAGTTCCTGTTAGGAACTTTTTGACCCGTGTATGTTTTTAAACCTGCATTGGCTTTCACTTTTCGTACCAAATAGTCCGAGCACTGAGCTAACCGAACTGCTTTCCTACCGGATGTGTTGGGGGCTCTTTTGAAAATGCTTTCTATTCTTTTGGCTTTAGAAACATCATGTGAACCATTCCTTCTACCTGAACCAGGTTTTCTATCAACGGACAAGTTCTCCCGGTACTGTTTAATAACATTGGAAACAGTTTGACTGCAGACCTTTGATTGTTTGGCCAACTTTTTGAAGGCCCAAATTGGATTTAGTTGAAAATATTTAATAATTTTAGTATGCACTTTTTTTTTCATTATTCATTTTAATCAGATTAACAACAAATGAACATAATTGACATTAAAAATAATAATGACATGCTTTACAAGGTAACTTGATAAAAAATAAAATAATACTTGGGTTAAAAGTTTTAATGAAGAACGTGTGTTAAGAATTTTTCGATCTCAGTCCTCATCAAAGTTCGGAAGTCCCTATTGGAAGACCCTTTACTATTTCAATATTTTACTTTATTGAAAATAATCGCTCAACATTCATCATACTACCCTCCCACAAACCATATTATTCTTTTATTCAGCATTGTTTAAATATGCGAACGTGTTCCATTCACTGATAAACTGCCTCTGCAATTGTGTAAATTCACATTCAATACATTTAATATCATTTATTGTAATTCTTGATGACATAAGCGAAAGTACACATCAACTGCATAATATTGTACTTTGGAAATTGTATGTGTGCCAATTGGAAAATATTGCGAGTATATATTTAGGATACTTAATAAAGTACATAATATAGGGCAAATTTCAGTGAAACTTTTTAGTATTCATTAATATTTTTGACGTTATTTTTGCAGCTGCCCATGCGTGTGGTTGACATCCGCAAAACAAGTGTTCTTGTAATCATTTATGAAATCCGCAGTATCGCTTTGTCTTGGGTAACATAATAAGTGTTCACCCTATTATGTATATCGTTGTCGATACAAAGTCTATTCTTGGCCTGGTCGTCGAAAGTGCCATAATTAAGATCAATAGACTCTTATAGTACTTAGGATTTTATTATAACATACATAGCTATGAATATACTTAGATTGTATTGAAATAAAATTCCAAACAATTTTCCTCATTCTGATTTAAAAGTTTTATTAAACCCAAGTGCAACATATACTTAGTCGGTTATGCAGTAGAAAATAAAACTGGATGAACCGATAGACTAGTTAATATAGCACTAGTCTATTAGTATTGGTATTGAGGATTCGGTTCCGTCCTAAAACTCTGGCTCCTTTCACTAAAGCAGCTTTACAGTCTTTTTTATTTTGCTAGATAAATTGAGTAGGAATATAATTTGTAATTGTAAAGTTTTACTTTTATATAAACAATTATCGTGAGTTACACTTAAATTGTAAGAACCCATCCTCCTTTCTTTTTTTATACCCACAGTCAAAGATATCAAAGTTGTCACCTCGAGTATTGCCACATATTAATGGAGGGTATATAAGATTCGGCACAGCCGAATATAATACTTGTTCTTGCTTACTTTTGCACATTATGTCCACATTTGATTATTTAAAAGTTTTGTCTCTTTTGGAATCCCATCTTTCAGATTTTATCCTAAATTCAAAAATTCGATAAAAAAGTAGTTTCGGAAGGCCTAGGGAAACCCCGTTGTAAAATCCTTAAATAAGAAACCAAAGAGTTTAAAAAATATGAAAATTCATCATTTATGATTTTCTTATTTATTGCTTAACTAACATATCGTCTCGTCTAAGGTGTCTATTGGTACTCATCTGCACGACTACGTGAAATTTTATGTTGATCCATTGAAAACAACTGATTTATATGAAAAATGTGTTGATTCTCCCCTGTGTACCGGTTGTAAATTAGGGAAATATTCAAATTGTTTTTTTCACTCTATTAGCCTAGTTCTGTGGTTCAAACGTACTCGCCAAAATTTAAGCAAATAAAAATATTTTGGTGAAAAAAAAAATCTAGAAAAAAATATTTTTCGGCATTTTGACCAATTGTCGGTCGAAATACCTATGACGTTATACATTTCGTTGGTAAGGGCTTTGATAGGCAATTCCAAGGCCTATCTATCCATTTTTACTTAATTGTATTTATTATTGAACCATGTTATCATTGAAAGAAAATTGAGAAAAATGTACTTTTATTCGTTACATTTTTATTTTTTGTATCAAGCATGCGTATGAGTAATATCGATATATCATAACAAGTATACTCAAGAGTAATATGGTATCAGCCAAATTTTTCATTTTGGGATATATATTTTTTTTTGGAAGGTGTTTTCATCAGTCAAAATAATGGTTTGATTATGCCCAAGCTGAAAACGTTACAAGTACATTATTATGTAGCTAGTGGAGGCTAACACATTCGTCTACCCGCCTCTAAATCCGTGAACAGCTGGTTAGTTATAATTTTTAGAGCTGAGCTCTAGTATTTTCGTATATTTCAATTCAAGTCTTGTGAATGAAGCTTTTGTCATCCACAATTAAAATTGACATTTGTCGCTGATTGTTTTCTTTGTTGTTGTTGTTGATGTTGTTGCTTATTCGGCATACATACATATACTGACTGTCTCCACTACTACTGCTGCTACAAACTATTATTGCAATTGTCTGTCATTAGTATTATTTGTGTCGCTTGTTGCTGTCATATTGTATTTTAATTATGCACGCGCCGTTCACAAAACACATACATACATAGATGCATACAAATTCTCTCAGCCATTTATTGTTATTGTTCTTGTCATTTTTAGTTGATTTTTTGTTTTGTTTATTTTATTTCATTTTTGTCAGTTTTATTTGAACTAAAAAAAATCAAAAAAAAAAAAAAAAAGAAACTTGCGATTATTATTAGTGTTTCGTAAATGTCGCCCAATCTCGCTTTCACATTGTGGTTATTTGTGTGTCTGGCTGCTGACTCGCTGCCTGTCAGCCTGATGGGGTCTGAGTGGTTGGCAATTTTATTCGAATTCACAAATTCAATGGATTACGACGCCATCTAAATGTTTTGAAAACAACATTTTATTATGATGCAATGCCCTCCTTTATATTGTTGTTTTTGTTGTTATTGCTTCGTTTGTTTTTGTAACTAACAAAGCCATTGTTTATCATCGGCAACAGATCAGAGATGCTTTGAAAATAAACAATAACAGTGAGTGAAAAAAGTGGCCTTTAAATACAATATACATATGTATATATATACTTATGTAGTGCACATTAGGATGGGTCAAATTTAAATGGTTATTCAGGGTCGAATTATTCATACATAAATGATACGATCTTGGGTCTCAATTTACCACAAAATAGTGTTTTTGACAACAAATTAGTTTTTTTCGTATTAAATAAATGTTAAACAAGTTTAAACAAAAATTTTATTTTCCTGTATTGGTCTGCATTGTATTTAGAAACATGACGGAAAACTACTTTTCAAATGTTAGTATGAAAAACACTCAACAATTATTTGATTTGTGTACAAAAATTTTTAAATAGTTTTCCGGCAGAGTAGAAAGCCTCAACGGAGCCGATACCATTGGCTTATTGGTGGCTTATTTTCTAGCTGATTTAATCGGCTGAGTCGATTTTTTAAATTACCTTTTATAAATTTAACAATGTTTAATTTATGTTTTAGGTGCTACATGCCTGTTTTTGGTTCTAAATGAGTTTAAAAAGAGCTAGATCTAGCACTAAGAATGCTAAATTGCCAACACTGGTTGTAACCAATGATTTTTGTTTAAAATGTGTACCATAAGAACTAGTTCTAAAGTGTCTACTTATACGGAGCTAGCACACGTTATTTCTAACGGTTTTGCAACCAGTTATTATATTTTTTCGAAAATGTCGCCTTCGCAACTAGTTCTACAGAAGCTATATGGAGCAAATACACCATCTTAGGAACAGTTCTAGAATTAGTTCTTTCATCAGAGATTTCTGTTTGGAATTGTCACTCTTGGATCTAGTTCCTAAAAGCAGTTGAGGATTTTTATTACTTCTTTGGTTCAATTATAGAACTATTAAAAAAAAAATAAAAGTTTTTAATTCTGTACCATGAAGTTATTTCGGAACTACCAATTGATCTGTGGAACTAGTGCATCACTAGTTACAAAGAAGTGCACAGTGGGGCAGAGTCAAAATTTGTTGGAAATAAATCTTGAATTTCTTAACGGATGGCCCGATCGGTATAGAATTTGACGTGGGCATAGCCAAGGAGTATTCGAGTTTAAGTTATTAAAATGGAGCCTTCAAATGCTCCAGGCGCGGCGCTATAGGGGCTCAAACACGTGCCATTTTTTTTCTTTCTCTTCCGATTTCAAACATTTGTATATTTTTGGAAAGCGCTTGGCTAGGTCTTAAAAAAATATGCTTGCATGTGCCGTTTATCTCTTATAATTTCTGAGTAATAGGCATTGCAAAATTGAAATTTTAAAATTTTGCCATACCTTGGTCCGCTTTTTAAAAATATAGGGCGTACTTTTGAACCGAATAGACTCGAATTTTTTTTTATTAGTTAGATAACTAAATGACCAATAAAATCCAACAAATTTCAGATCAATATCGATTACGAATCCAAAAATAAACAATTTTCAATTTAAAAATTCAAAAAATAGTAGATTTTTGCTGTTTTTTTTTGGACGAAAAGATGACTTAACTCTTTTTTATTAAGAAAAAAAAAAAAAACTTTTTTTAAGAACATACAACAATTTTATGTTTTTCTGTAAGATATCTTTAAGGAGAACAATTTTGTATAAAAAAACATGTCCTATTTTTCGAATATGTCGCCCTTCGGAATTTTACCTATTTTTTATAAAAATTTCAACATTGGGCCACATGATCTAAAATCCCAAAGCTGGGATCAGAAAATGGAAAGCAGCTTTGGAAACGCTGATGTGATCCATATTTATTCCCAAAGTATTTTCCCAGCCCCGAAGGAAATATAGACCCTGTGGGCAAAATTGTTAAAAAATACAATTTTTGAGATTTTCGCTCCAATTTTTAGGAATTGAGGGATTCTCTTTGACCTTTTAAAAAGTTTTTTTGCTCGCTGTTATTTAGAATGAGAAATTTAAAAAACTTTGAAATTTTATTGAGTTTTGTTAATAAATAAAGATTTTATTACATATTACATATTTATTGAGCTTCTAAAACTAAAATTTGTATCAACATTTTGATAGGATTGCAAACAATTTGATCCAGATTTTTCCGAGCTAATTTTTTTTTATTTAGATATGTTAATTTTTGGTCTTGCAAAAAAAAACTCAAGTCAATATCTCAATCAGATTCAAAGATATGCCACTTTAAAACTCCGTCCTTCAAAAATATTGCAATTTTTGACACTAAAAAATTTTAATAACTTTTCTTAATATTTCATTCTACAACCATTTACTTGGTTCTGACTTAGTCACATTAAAATATAAAAAAGTGCAATATTTTTGAAAGACGGAGTTTTACAGTGGCATATTTTTGAATTTGATTGAGATATTGACTTGAATTTTTTTTTTTTTTGCTGGATGGGAAACAAAAAAATGGCGCGTGTTTAAAAATTTTACATGTCGAAGGTACCCTATTTGAGCACCCAGAACGCCACACCTGGAGCATTTGAAGAGTCCATTTTAATAACTTAAACGCGAATGCTCCTTGGCTACGTTCACGTAAAATTTTATCTTAATCGGACCAGCTGTTTAGATTTAGATTTAAAAATTTTTGATTCTGCCCCTCTGTGAACTGGTTGCTAGAAAACTCTATAGATATTTTCATAATTTTTTTTACTGTTAATATTGAAAGAAAATATAAAGTTAAAACTATAATTTCCTTAAGAATAGAATGATTTTAAAAATATTTTATTTTTCAAAAGTATTAATACGCAGTATTGTTGTCTAAAATAGCTTAACTACAGGTTTTAATATTGAACATTTCCTCTCAAAAATGTCTATATTCCGCTATATTTATTACTATATATTGAAAACAGTTTCGTTTTATAAAATAATAAAAAATATATCGTTAGCTTAATATAGAAAGGCCCTAACACGCTATAGAAAGGCTATCTTACTCGTTTTTAATGAATTTTAAAAAATTACAAATAATCTGTAAAGGAACCAAAAGTTAAAGTTTTGTAATCAACATTACCTCCCTACTATTGATTGGAACAATACTGTTTGTATTTTGCGGTTAGCTGTCGATTTGTTTTCAATACACATTGTATGAAAGCTACAGTTTTTTTGTTTTTTTGTTACTTTACACCCAACTCACCTTTTCTTTTAAATTTTTATATATATTTTGCTGTTTCATTGACAGTTGCTGTATTTTTTATTTTTCTTCTTTCTAAAGCTGTAATAAAACCATGGCAATCGATTAGACAGGCTTTTCAGAAAGTACGAAAACAAAGCAACGCCACTAAGCAAAAAGAAAAATACGGAAACAAAAACAAGTTCAGCCCAACCCTGCACTATTTTAGCCTTGTTCCTTATTGTTTTGCCGCTCTTGTCATCTCTTGTTTTAGTTTGTCGCTTGTGTAAATGCTGTTTTATTTGTATGAGATGTCTGCTCCTTTTATAGTTGTGTCAGCCAACTAGCCAGCCAGCCATATACAAACAAACCTAGTACACATTCCCCTGGGCTGTAGAAAGAAGCGTCCAACTTATATGAGTCTGTCTTTTGTTTTAGTTTTATTTTGTAACAGGGTGATATACAGACACCATAATTGGTTTGATTTTTGAAATGATCTTCCTTGGATGGCTGGCTGGTACTCATAGTACTCATAGCAGCAGCAGTGGTTCGTTCATACTAGATGGATGCATTATTCAATAGCATCTCACGCATGCCCAATTGTAGTCTGTGCCTGCATTGTCTCCCTGGAGAGTTACGCACTCATCTGCCTTTTTAGAAAAATTATGGTTACTCAAGTGTACTTTTGCTTTTGCCATTGTCTTATTTCCATTATTTGCTTCAATCGTTCACTGCTGGGCTTTGTCTATGGCTGGTTTTATTGTTATTGGATTTATGGTGAAGTTTTATATAAAATGCTACTAATTTTTAATTGAATCTCATTGGATTTGTTGAAAGTTGAAATGTTTCCCAGAAATGGAGAGAGTGAATGTATTGTTTTTGAGTAGTAAGTACGTAGTATATTGTTAATTTAAAGCTGGCTTATAGCTAGTACTGGGACATGTGTTTAATTCGTGGATAGGATAAGTCCTAGTGATTTTAAAATGCCTTGTCAAATATTAAAAAGATGTAAAAGTTTATACTTATCTATATGTACGAGCAAGTTATCGTCTAAATTATTTCGTTTTCTCTCTTCATCTTTTTAGTTAATTTTAACAAAATAATATAAGAATTTTACGACTGCGATCTAATGAAATATATCCGTCAAAATCGGTAATGTCTAATTACTTCACCCGCGGGGGAAAAATTGGTGTATTTGGATTATTTCATGAAAAATATTTGTGGAGTCTTTTATTTTTTAAAGAAATTAACTATTTAATGCTATTACTGAATCAGAACTCTGAACTAGAACTGAACTAGAACTGAACTAGAACTGAACTAGAACTGAACTAGAACTGAACTAGAACTGAACTAGAACTGAACTAGAACTGAACTAGAACTGAACTAGAACTGAACTAGAACTGAACTAGAACTGAACTAGAACTGAACTAGAACTGAACTAGAACTGAACTAGAACTGAACTAGAACTGAACTAGAACTGAACTAGAACTGAACTAGAACTGAACTAGAACTGAACTAGAACTGAACTAGAACTGAACTAGAACTGAACTAGAACTGAACTAGAACTGAACTAGAACTGAACTAGAACTGAACTAGAACTGAACTAGAACTGAACTAGAACTGAACTAGAACTGAACTAGAACTGAACTAGAACTGAACTAGAACTGAACTAGAACTGAACTAGAACTGAACTAGAACTGAACTAGAACTGAACTAGAACTGAACTAGAACTGAACTAGAACTGAACTAGAACTGAACTAGAACTGAACTAGAACTGAACTAGAACTGAACTAGAACTGAACTAGAACTGAACTAGAACTGAACTAGAACTGAACTAGAACTGTACTAGAACTGAACTAGAACTGAACTAGAACTGAACTAGAACTGAACTAGAACTGAACTAGAACTGAACTAGAACTGAACTAGAACTGAACTAGAACTGAACTAGAACTGAACTAGAACTGAACTAGAACTGAACTAGAACTGAACTAGAACTGAACTAGAACTGAACTAGAACTGAACTAGAACTGAACTAGAACTGAACTAGAACTGAACTAGAACTGAACTAGAACTGAACTAGAACTGAACTAGAACTGAACTAGAACTGAACTAGAACTGAACTAGAACTGAACTAGAACTGAACTAGAACTGAACTAGAACTGAACTAGAACTGAACTAGAACTGAACTAGAACTGAACTAGAACTGAACTAGAACTGAACTAGAACTGAACTAGAACTGAACTAGAACTGAACTAGAACTGAACTAGAACTGAACTAGAACTGAACTAGAACTGAACTAGAACTGAACTAGAACTGAACTAGAACTGAACTAGAACTGAACTAGAACTGAACTAGAACTGAACTAGAACTGAACTAGAACTGAACTAGAACTGTACTAGAACTGAACTAGAACTGAACTAGAACTGAACTAGAACTGAACTAGAACTGAACTAGAACTGAACTAGAACTGAACTAGAACTGAACTAGAACTGAACTAGAACTGAACTAGAACTGAACTAGAACTGAACTAGAACTGAACTAGAACTGAACTAGAACTGAACTAGAACTGAACTAGAACTGAACTAGAACTGAACTAGAACTGAACTAGAACTGAACTAGAACTGAACTAGAACTGAACTAGAACTGAACTAGAACTGAACTAGAACTGAACTAGAACTGAACTAGAACTGAACTAGAACTGAACTAGAACTGAACTAGAACTGAACTAGAACTGAACTAGAACTGAACTAGAACTGAACTAGAACTGAACTAGAACTGAACTAGAACTGAACTAGAACTGAACTAGAACTGAACTAGAACTGAACTAGAACTGAACTAGAACTGAACTAGAACTGAACTAGAACTGAACTAGAACTGAACTAGAACTGAACTAGAACTGAACTAGAACTGAACTAGAACTGAACTAGAACTGAACTAGAACTGAACTAGAACTGAACTAGAACTGAACTAGAACTGAACTAGAACTGAACTAGAACTGAACTAGAACTGAACTAGAACTGAACTAGAACTGAACTAGAACTGAACTAGAACTGAACTAGAACTGAACTAGAACTGTACTAGAACTGAACTAGAACTGAACTAGAACTGAACTAGAACTGAACTAGAACTGAACTAGAACTGAACTAGAACTGAACTAGAACTGAACTAGAACTGAACTAGAACTGAACTAGAACTGAACTAGAACTGAACTAGAACTGAACTAGAACTGAACTAGAACTGAACTAGAACTGAACTAGAACTGAACTAGAACTGAACTAGAACTGAACTAGAACTGAACTAGAACTGAACTAGAACTGAACTAGAACTGAACTAGAACTGAACTAGAACTGAACTAGAACTGAACTAGAACTGAACTAGAACTGAACTAGAACTGAACTAGAACTGAACTAGAACTGAACTAGAACTGAACTAGAACTGAACTAGAACTGAATTAGAACTGAACTAGAACTGAACTAGAACTGAACTAGAACTGAACTAGAACTGAACTAGAACTGAACTAGAACTGAACTAGAACTGAACTAGAACTGAACTAGAACTGAACTAGAACTGAACTAGAACTGAACTAGAACTGAACTAGAACTGAACTAGAACTGAACTAGAACTGAACTAGAACTGAACTAGAACTGAACTAGAACTGAACTAGAACTGAACTAGAACTAAACTAGAACTGAACTAGAACTGAAATCGAGAATTTTAGGAATTAATAAACTATTTTAAAGCTTGACATCTTCTGCGCTGTATATAGCCTCACAGCTACTACAAGATAATTCTTTCGTATTTATATCATAAAATGAGGAAGACTCTAGACTGCCACTGCGAAATGAATGCTCCTAAGTTGTATCAATAAGTTAGCTAAAATATAAAGTTTTTTTCCTGGTAAAATTTTCTAATAAAATAATATTCCTTCCTCGGTAGAAATTGGTCAAATTAATATCGAACAACGATTATTGCCCGGCTGTGTTAACATTATTTAAATACAATACAATTGTATATTTGAATTACATTTGGACAAATGTTAGTGAAACATTCATTCACTTATACGTATACATATGTATGTATGTATGTAAATTCAATATTATTTCTGCACTCAAATATGAATGCAAATATTTTCACACAACATGCCAATATAAATTTGCGGAAAATATGTTGTATGTCTTATAGATAATGACAGATGACATCTGTAACACCAGACTAAGGCAGTCAGTATTCGTGCGACAAACGAACAAACAAACAAACATGTCGTTGAAGGCACTGATGACTGGGATGACAACAACAGCAACAACAACAACAAGAATAATGATGATGTTGAAGACCACCACCCTGGTGTCATGTACTTTGTAGCAAATGGGCAAAATACAGAAGAATGAGAACAACAAAAAAACTAACAATGAAATATTGTTAAACAAATATTTAATAAAAGCTATAGATACCGATACACAAGTAAAACTTACATTTCGATTCATTGTTATCTACAAACATACAAACATACATACATATGAACATAACTACACAGGTACAATACACGTGTGTTTGGTCGAACACATGTTAAAATCAATGAATGTCAACCAAATGATAACAGCATGAAAATGAACATGAATAATTATTTATGCACAAATACATAAACTTTTACATATACATATGTATAAGAATGTGTGTAGTTTGTATATATATATGTGTGTTTGGTTTTATTCGGATAAATAAAATTCCCTTTGGTGCAATTGTAACATTCAAATGTGTCAATGCAAAGGAATCAGGTGATAAATTGAAGAAACTTTATGTTGTTACTGTACGCAAGCCTTAAGAATTATTAATGAAATTTCATAAGTTTTCATTAAATTTATTGATATTTTTAGAGAAAAAAACAAAGAAACTTTCAAAAAATAATTTCTATGGGTTTATAAGAAGCAAAGGTAGTTATGACAAAGTTTTAATGGCAATTGGTAAATTTTTATAAGGTTTTGGTAGGAATGGCTGTTTTTATGTTCATAGTGTTTTAATTAAAAGGGATAACTATTATCATAGGGAAGTTTTTCAACGACTTACACAGGTCAACAGCAAAAAAAAAAAGCCTTGACTAACCACTATATAGACTTTATCATCATGGCTATAAAAGTACAAAAATGGTAATTTTTTTTTTTTTAATTTTTAAGTAAAATTGTGAATTTTGTTAAACATTTCTCCACATAAGGATTGAGATAAAAAAATTCTTAACATACTACATATATGTTAATAAAAATGAAATCACTAAACTTACAGTTTTGATTTTTTTTTAATTGATTGAAATTATTATTACAATTTACAAAACAAATATTTTTATAGTTCTAATCACTAGTGATGAAATTTTGAACCTTTTTCGGAAACCCTTCCATTATGGTTTTTATAGTGATTTCTGTCACTTTGTTCGAACAGGTTTTCCATCTCCGTTTAAAATCGACCACACTTTTGGACACCTTTTTTGTGCTTTTTAATTCTCTTTTAATAAGAATCCAATATCTCTCCACTGGCCTTAGCTCCATGTAGTTTGGAGAAGTTGCCGCTCTAGGTACAAATACCACATTATTGTTCTTTTACCACTCAAGACCTTTCTTACCATAGTGACAGGGTGCCAATAAGTGGACACACTAAGAAGTCTTTTTTGTAAACATTCCTTGATGTAAATTTCGGTATTTATAGTGCCCTTTGTAACAAATGTTTGGCTTTTTTGGCGCAACTGAATATTGCTTGCCATACCAAGAGCTTGTCTGCTTTTGGGTTCTAAAATTTTCTTCAGCATGAAAAATATCAATTTGTAGCAAATGTCTGATGAACAATTTCTCGAGTTCATCGATTCTGTTGAGTTCTGTAGACAGCACAGATGAAAGTATTGATAGCGATGACAGTGTTGCTGATTCCACTTATGTTCCAAAGACGAAACACCATCTTCGAAAATGCATGCCCAATAAGCCGCATAAAAGAGGGATCAAATTGTTCGTACTTTGTGTTTCAAACGGTTTTTCCTACCGGTTTTGAATCTGCAATGGGTCCGAAGATAATATCATTTTACCTGTTATACCGGACATTGGTGCTACCTAAAATGTTTGGAGATTCCTAATTTCGAGGATCACATCCTTTATTTTGATAACTTTTACAAATCGAAGCCGCTGACACAATGAGAGGTACTAATTTTGTCATATTTCATGTTGATTTGCTTTTGTGTAAACAGTGAAATGAACCAAGAGAAGAGATGATTTTGCGTAGAATACATGACCTCAATACAAGTAGTCGATGTGAATACTGTATTATGGAAGGATAACAAATATGACTTCCCGATTCAGAAGAACCAATCTGGCGGAGAACAATCAAAGGTTCCTCGGTATGATATAAAGCAGAACCAATTCATCGAAATCAACTGCCCTCAAGTTGGTCTCCAGGGCCGATACCATATTTGTGGTAAGACTCGCAATATTATAGTTAATTAGGTTGTTCTACTATTTTGTGAGCATGGTTTTATAAATGCATTATTTTTATACAAATGTCTGCAGGCCGATGAGGCCAATGCTTCCAACAATGTGTCCGATTATAAAACGGCTTTTACAGCTTCCAGATTTGCGGGAGGAAATAGCTGCTGGACTTGTTTCCTTCAAAAATATATCGTCTGTAGGATGACTATCAGTTGAAAATCTCGGTGAGCCTTAGTCACTACAGCCTGACATATCAGGTGTTGGGAAAAGAGCTGCTCATCAAGTAGCTGATGTTCAGTTCGATGGTGACGATTTTTTTCTTGTTTGAGTGGAGAGAAAAGCCAAAAAAAGGTGCAACATTGTAAAAAATGTGACACCCAAGTCGTTTGTTCCAAATGAGACCTGTCTTTATGCGGTTAGTTTGATAAAAATTGTTTCTGGAACTACCACCATCGAAAATAATGCGTATTTTAACTTTCCTCCCTTCTCTATATAAAATTAACCTTTGGTGTTATATTACAAGTAAACTGGCAAGACCGCCTACAGGTGGCCTTCACAATTTTTTACCTGGCGTTCGTTCAGAATGATTTTTTCTCCTGAAAATTAAAACTTACGGTTCTATTGACTACATCTACTTGAAAAAAAATTATTAGCTTCATCGGTTAACTTTTACGGTCTTGCCAGTTAGAGGGTTAATCAGATTAATAACAAATGAAAATAATTGACAGTAAACATAATAACTGACATGCTTTACAAAGGTAACTTTATAAAAAAAAATCAAATAATAATGAAAAACGAGTGTTAAGAATTTTTCGATCTCACTCCTTAAATTATGCATTCTGATGTCCAAATGGCTGAAGCGATTTGACGTCGCACAGCATGGCAAGCTGATCCAATAGATCAGCTGATCCGATAGGACAGCTTGAGCTCAATTTAAGACTAATATCATTCAAGTTTTATGAAAAGAAAATTTCAAAGAAACATCTTTTACGATATCAAAACTAATCGATTTTGAATTTGAAAAAAGATTTTTTTTCGTATTTTTTGGCCGACCACATTCTACTACTCTTTGCTTCCTAGCAAACTAGGATAGATTTAAAATATAAAATGCACAAAATAAGCCAATTTTTGATTTCCTAGGCCCATCTTACGAATTTAAGCTGTTTTTGATCGATTGATATTGAATTTAGGCTAAGTATTCTAAATTCTGTGACTCCAAAATGTTTGTCCTATATCTTCATTAGTTTTACTTTCTAATAGCTGAAAATATGAAAAAAAATTATTGAAACAAAGTTTTTTTTTTTTTACTTTTTTTTACCACAAATTTCAACTTTTGAATTTAGATTTGTAAAAACGAACTTTTCAGTAGATATGGAGGAGCAATATTGTTATATGCGTTTTTACTCAATCACCATCCGGTTATAAGTTGCTAAATTTTAAAGCCAACATTTTGGTAATTTTAGATATTTTATTAGTTTTTTGATTAGTGGATGTGGGCTTCTTAACAAAGTCAACTGATATAATTATGCCTCGATTAATACCTATGTAACTGATGTGCCCAACAAAAAAAGCAATTGTGAGTTTAATATGCAAAAATATGCTAAAAAACGCAAGATATGCTAAAATATGCATCAAGTATGCACTAACAAATCCATCCCAAATTTCTTAAAATACTTTGTAACGGCTAAATAATTAACTCATATATATAAAATATGAATTTTTTCACTTTTGATTTTAATTCTTAAAATTAACGTAAAAAGGAATACTCTAAAAGTTTCAAAATTTGATTTTTAGATGATGGAAACGATTAGATCAAGGAAGCCCCTGGTGTTTTTTTTTTAAAATTAATAAATTTTTGGCTGGTCTAATTACTCCTAGAATGATATAAAATATTCTACCATATTAAACTATTAAGAACTCAAATTGTTTAAATACCAACTAGTCGTCAGCTGAAGTAATAAATTACAATTGTTATTAAGTATTCATAAGTAAATTTAAATTATTCTCAAGCTTTATCATTTATTTAACAATTGTTTGCTGGCAGTAATTATTAAATCATAAATAAATGTCAAAACTTTTGATACCCCTCCCTAAACACCACAAAAATTAATGTCTTAAATGCAGTTTGCATACGAAATATATGGCTGAAGTATTAAACCTTAGAAAAACTTAATTTTTTTTTTTTTTTTTTTTGCAACTAATCAAATTTATTTTATTAGTTAGAAAATTTAACTTTAAATACATTTTCCTTTTGCCACACAATTCCCGTTTAGTGAATGTGTGAGCAAGCGTTTGTGTGTTCACAGTCAAACATCTTAACAAGCCAGACATCCTCGCTCGCTTGCTCGTTTTATTTATTTATTCATCTAGTTTGTCAGAAAGGCAACCATTTATCATGTCATACTATTTGCATACATCTGTCGATGCATCGTTATCTCTCGCTCAAATTTCAAATGTTTGCAGCTGTTCAGCATCTTCAAATATGTAGTTTGATTTGCCTGCCTTTATTCGTCTTTTCTATTTAGCTTTCTTCAGTTTGCTGAGCTTCTACATATTTTCTTTCTTCATTTCTTATTATTTATGGTAGTTGCCGGTGTTTCTGCTGGCTGTTGTTCTTATATGTCTTCTTATGGCAGTTTTCCGTTTTTCTTTTGAATAGCAACGTCAACAAGCTGAAAATTAATTTTTCATTCGAAACACGTTTTTAACTTTTGCAGCTCATTGCATTTGTGCTGCTAATACGAGTACATGGATGGCTGGGATCGATTGAAACTGGCAGTTGGTTCAGACAAACAGTCGGATGGACGGACGGATGAGGAGATAAAGTTAAACTAATACATGGTTAGACAAACTGTTAGATATGCAAGCCCAGGAACGGACGGACATGCAGACAAAAGGATTTCCAGGCAACCATGGAAAATTGTTTGTATTTATGTTGGGGTTTTTGTTTGTTATTATTATTTACTAGTAGTCTACATTTTGAAAAAAATGAATAATAATACCATTTCCCTTGGAGTTTTCAAGAACAATGGAATTAAACGTTATCCTTGATTTAATAAAAATCTCAATAAGCCAGACATCATAACAGATGGCGTATCTTTTGAACGTGGTTTCTGTCATTTATTCTCACTTAGTTATTGAACATTCGTATTTTCTTTAAAAAAAGTTGTGTTTCCAAAGCTTCATATGTGGGAAGTTCTGATTTACTCCTTTAATATGAAAAAAAAGTCCCGCTGAAGCACACCAATTACTTACCGAAGCTTATGGTGAATGAGTTTCATCGGTTTCAACGTGCTAGAGATTGTTTGTGCGGTTCAGAAGTGGTTATTTTGACACGGAAAACTAAAAAAAGTTTGAAGACCAAGAATTGATGGTATTACTTCATGAAGACTGTTGTCAAAGTCAAAAGGAGCTTGCAAAAACATTGAGAGCTATTCCAGCAGCAATTTCAAAAGGTTTGCGAGGAGTAGGATTGATCCAAAGGGAATTAGGGTACCAGCTGGGAAATTGGATATCATTAGAATTGAAAATATCCATGGCGCAAAGGTAGTGCTCTGTGTTTGGAGGGACTAAAAGGGTTCTATCTACTATGAGCTGCTGAAATCTGGCCAGACCATCACAGGGAACATGTACCGAATGCAACTGATTCATTTAAAGCGTTCATTGCCCGAAAAATGGCCAAAATCTTCGGCCAGACATGAAACTGTCATATTCCATCATGACAACGCTCGGCCACATGTTGCAATACCTGTTAAAAACTATTTAAAAAGAAGTGCTTGGAAAGTTTTGCCTCTATTAATTGATTCGATCGAAGCATAATGCTCTCTTTAAACAAATAAAAGATCACAGTTCAATATCATTAGGTTGAATTAAAAAGAGAATTTCTCCCGCGGAAACGGTGTCAATAAATTGCATTATTTACATCAAACAAGACATTTCAAGTTTAAAGAAGATTGTGGTGGATTTATTTTACTCGTACTTGCAACTTCCAAGTATACAGCCAGCCAACTAACCAACAAACAATGATGATGATGATGATGTTGATTCTCTTATTAAAAGTATATTGTATTTTCATTATTTGTTTCATTCGTTGCACTCGCAATGTCTGTGTTTATTTTCCAACAATACAGTACAATATTGGTTGATTGTTATCCACCTCAATAGCCACAAAAGATACTTACGTATCCATGTATGTATATAGTTCTACTATTTAATGTACGGTAGATAGATATTGTATGATGCATTTTTCCATGAAAATGATTGCAACTACATGTTGTGCACCTTAAAAGGTAATTTAATAGTAATTTGTTATTACGTAATATGAATATCAATTAATTAAAGGACTCATTGACTTTAAATGTTGTTTCTTCAATTAAAACTCAGTTTGTAATTGTAGGAAAGCAAATTATGGAATTATTGAGAAACATGTTAGTTAGAATAGAAGATGTTCTAATGGTTGGCAATTAGATAGATATTTGGTATAAGTGCTTTAAATGGGTTTTGTTATAGGAGTGTTAAAAGAAAGTATATATTAACAAAATTTTGCTAAATTCAAAGAGTTTGAAAAAAGGTATAATACAAATTTCATATTTGATACAACTTATTTTCCAAATATTTATATAAAGTCAACGACTGCGAAGCCGTTGATCTCAATATGCCCAAGAAGAACGTTATTAAATTAACAATATGGTATAAATTAATTTTGTATTTGATAAAGCTATTCAAGTTTTTTGTATTTACATATTTCATAAGCAAAAATTTTGATAAATTTTTCATTTCAGAATTTTGGGCAAATTTTCATTATTTCGGGAAGAACTTTCGTTTAAACATTTGGGCAACTTTCGTATTGACAAATGACACCAAAATAAGACAATTTAGCTCATCTGATTGTTTTTTATTAGCTTTTTCTAGTCAAAACTATCAATTTGGAAAACTGTGATGAATTTCGAAGGATTTCAAGAAAATTTTTATATTGATTTTGTCATTCCATTCGTAACATATCAAAATATTGGTCGTAGAACCAAAAACTATATATATCCTTGATTTTCATAAGATTATGAGACGATCTAGATATGTTCGTCCGTCTGTGGAAAACACGATAAACACGGGCCCAAAGGAAAGGAGCTACACAGCTCCATAGAAATTTTCCACAAATACTCCCCGTTTGGTATTCACCTAGCTCCATACGAGTGCCCCCGGAATACTGTTTCAGCAGACATAAATATGTTGATAATGCGGCAATCCTGATAAAATTTTTCACGAATTAGTAAAGAACTAAGAAAATCAGGCAACATTTGTCCCTAGTCCCCATATTAAAATTGCACATCCAGAAATTGAACATTCATATTTTTAAAAACAAATTTGACCCTCCATAGGCCCGCCATATCTAAAAAAAAATATCGAACAGAATTAAAAAATAAATAAACCTAACTATATCTTGAACTAAAAGAGATAACTCACATATGGGCAATTCCATGTCATCGTATCTGAAAAATAATGTGGTCTGTATGTTTCATTCAGAGGGTGCTATATTTTAAAAAAATAAAAAGTTCTTCCGAAACATTGTTATCCAAAATATCGAGCGAAATAAGAGTATATCGTACGTGACATAAAACGGAAGTCATTTTGAGGTACATGTAGAAATATGCGAAAATTTGCGAATCGTTTTCTTTTAATTTCTTACACTAAACGAAATATTTTTCCTTTACAATCCGTCATATTTAAATAATAACAATCATTGGATGATTTTATAATAAATAAAATTTAATATCGTACGTGACATACCGTACGTGACAGATTTTTCTCTTATAATAAAATAATATATATTCTGTAAATATATGTGTACAAAAACTAAAAAACTGAATAGAAAATATACATTCGGTTTCAATAAACAATTTTATAATAGCAAATAAACAGTCATAGTCAAATTCATTTCACACTATATGCTAATTGGGAGCTTAGTTTTGACCGCAATTTTTGCCTAAAACACGCCAATTAAATTAAAAAATTAAATATAGTCAGTTTAAACTATTATTTTTGCCAATTAAATGTTGTAATGAGCTTTAAATACTGACACATAGTAATATTTTAGTGTTTTCTCCTATTCAAATCATCTTGAAAAAAAGTTTCAATGGTTTTTGGGTTTTCAGTCGTGGTAGTCATTCTCGTGGAATTGCCCATATGTATGCATGTTTTTTGTAGATCTCCTTAACCCTGCTGTTAGGTTAGAAAGGTCCATATAAACTGTATATAAACTGCTTGTAAAAAACAAGTGTGGGATCCACTTTTTATATATATATTTTTCAATCAACATAGATTAAATATGTAATAGATAATTGTGGGATTCCCCTTTTTTGATTTTTGTTGTAAAGAACAAACTAATAAATACTTACTTTTTTTAAATAAATGTAAAAAAATCAAAGAAAACCGAGGCAAATATACTATCCTTATTAGATCCTTGAATTTTTGTATATAGCATTGATTTATAAAAAAAGACCACGTGAGCTAAAAAACTCAGTATATACCACCGTTCAAAAATTACAAAGGAAACAATTAAAAAATTGGACCAAATGGGCTTAACCTAACAGCAGGGTTAATGACTATATTTTAAATTTCAGCTCATTCGGATCATATTTGGATTTTTAGAGATTTTTTTTAAAAAATGTGAGATGTGGGTGAATTTTTGCTAATTAAGCGTAAAGAGCTTTATTTACAACTTTTGTATCTTTGGTGAACCACACTGAAATTTTCCGTCAAAAATTTTTGTAGAAAATTTTAATCCTTAAATGTCCTTTTTGAAAGGACTTTTTTTTGATTTTCTCGAAATAATTGACCCCTAAAGAGAGAAGATAGAGGGTTAAGATCTTCAACAAAAATGATCCCCACAAAATTCGGCAATATAACTCTGACAATAAGAATTCTCTCAGACATTAGCTTACAAAATTTTTTCAGTTAGTATAGTACTCCCTTCGATCAAAAAATGAAAACTTTGACCCACTATAAAAAGAATTCAGACCAGCTGGACTATAAGTTTATTCTAAAAAAGTTATCTACTCTACTTTCAGACTTATAGAGTCGCTATTCTGTTCGAAAATTGCTGTTCGACAATGTAATTAATATCATGATGAAATTGGGCACAATCTAGTTTTATATGAACCTAAATCTTTCTACCAACTTTTGTGAAGATTGGTCCAGTTTTAAGAAATTTATCACTCTCTCAAATTCTGTACCGCTTGCCCCATAACAGATTCGCCATAGAAGGCCAAAATTACATATTCATGGAGGGTATTTAAGATTAGGCACAGCCGAACATAACACTCTTTCTTGTTATTCCCTACACCGCTATAGTGGGGAGAGTATATTGGGTTAGTGCTGATGTTTGTAATGTGTAAAAGTAGTGCCCCAACACCCAACTTAAAGTATGCCATATTTTGCATAAATTAGTTCTATGTACTCTGAAATTAAGGAGTGAGATCGAAAAAACCTTAACAAACGTGTTTTCTTAAAACGTTTACCAAGTATGTATTATTTATTTTTTTTTATCAAGTTTCCTTTGAAAAGTATGTCAGTTATTATGTTTAAAGTCAATTATGTTCATTTGTTGGTAATCTGATTAAAATGAGAGACGAGAAAAAAGTGCGTACTAAAATTATTAAATATTTTTAACAAAACCCAACTTGGTCCTACGGAATGTTGACTTGAGTGGTACAAGAACAATAATGTGGTATTTGTACGAAGAGAGGAAAATCCTCCAAAGTGCCCGGAGCTAAGGCCAGTGCAGAGATATTGGGCTCTTGTTAAAAGAGTATTAAAGATCACAAAAAAGGTGTCCAAAAGTGTGGTAGATTTTAAACGGAGATTGACTACCTGCTCGAACAAACTGACAGAAAGCTCTATAAAAACTTTAATGGAAGGGTTTCCGGAAAAGGTTCATAAATTCACCACTAGTGATTAGAACTATAAAAATTTTTGTTTTATTTACAAGCTTCCCCTCAGAAATTACTTGAAAATTCATAATTGTCTTGTAATAACACTGTGCACGAATTATACACTTTTTTCTGTTAAGAGGGGCACCCAGCGACTTAAACTAATTCGGTTACGCTGAATTCAGTGGTGCTAACCATTTTTTGGTTAGCTCGTATTTTCGAGATATACCGCTGTTTTGAAAATGGAAGAGGGTGCACAATATATATTCGCGTGACTCAAAAACGTTTTAGTTTATTGAATAAACTGAGAAAACTGAAATTCCGCAATAAAGTTACCTTTAAGAAATGCTTAACATGTTTTTAATATAATTTTTTAGAAAAATTTCGAAATTTTTGGTTTTAAAAACGTCATTAAAAATTGGAAAATGCATATACGCTCTTTTATATTTCTAAAACGACAGCAAAGATTTAAAACGAATATTGCGCATGGTTATAATAATAAAAATTGTATATTTAATTACATATCAAAATTATCATATTCAATACCCGAAATTCAGTAGAAAATATTAGCAAATTTTGTTTCTGAGCACATGAATACTTGAATCAATTGTGAAATAATTGAAACCAGTTCAATATGTGATAAATATTTGAATTTAAATTGTTTAGGAAACAGTGTATGTTTTAGTTTATTATGTATTGAATAAAATGCACTTAAAAAATCTTATTTAAATTAATTTTGAATTCCTTTCACAAAACACAAACAATAACTAAAACCTAAACTTAAGGGATCAATGGTCATTTCTAACTGATCCAATTTTAAAAACAAAAAAAATATTTATAAAGTTAAACTCGAACACAAACAGTCATCAAATGCAAATCGACCACAAATCTTTAATCTATAAATAATACAAACAGCACAACTACAACAAAATGTTAAATATTTTTCTAAAAATTAAACATGACCGTAAATGCAACAAAAAACTCAAAAAAACTATAGAATTTAAACGCACGAATGAACAATTGTTTAGGAAAAAAAATTTTGAAATTGTACAAGTTTGGGCAACAATAACAACAGCTGACAACAATCCAGAAATGTATTTGTTTATTTGTCTATTTTTTTGTATGTAAGTTTTCCTAAAGCTGCATGAGGGAAATGTATGCTGCTTGCTGTTGCAGGCCCTGGTACGTGTGTGGATGAATATCGATTGGACAAACATTTGGCGCCAATAGATTAGAGAAACGCCCAAACATTTCAACTGCTTGTTGAGTTTTTTTCGTTGTTTTTGTTTCATTCACAATTGCAACATATTTTGGGGCAAACAGTAAAATATTTACATAGATAGATATTCCCTTTACCACTGTCAAACTGCCTGTCCTCCTCTTCATCGAGGTTTATACTGGTATACCAACACATACATACGTATGAACCTAGATCCAGTTAAATACATTTGTTTGGTGGTATAAATTTAGTTTAAAACGGAATCAAACTCAAACCTTAAAAAATAGCATTACTTTGATTGTGGTCTGAAATGAAATAAAACTTAATTTAGTCACGGGGTCTACATGCGCCAAAGTCACCGGGGTTTTTTTTTTGTGCAGCAAAAACTGCTGCAACGCCGGTAAATGCAACAGCAGCTCCATAACAATGCATTGACTGCAACATTCATGATGACAATAACACGTGCAACCAAAAATGACTTTAGGTGAAAATGTTGGAACAGGAATTAAACAAAACTATAAAAAAAAGTCCTTAGACAACAAAACGAGTTCAATGAAATTGTTCTGGTTTTTTCTGTTGTTTTAAATGCCCTACTTTCCATCACTTCTGTTGCTTGTAGCTTAGGTGTGAGAGGAATTTATGTTATAAATTAAAACTATCCTTTAAAAACAGCTCATATTACACATTTATTTAATTTTTTTTAATTAAAATTCTTTAAAGCACTTAAACGATTTGTTTAAGTGCTTTAAAGTCTACCTCTTCCTACCAATATCGTCCACCTGGTTCCTGTTTGTTTTTTTTTCTATTTGTGTTCAATAGTTGGGTGGGTTGGGCTTTACTAACTGCAATATAATGTTCGATATATATAAAGTTTTTTTCTTTTTTTTTTTTGCACGAGAATTACTGTTGTTGTCTTTTCATTATTGTTGTAGTTATATTAGTTGTTGTTATTTTTTTGCAATGCTGTTAACACCAAAATGAATAGATTTTCAGCAAAAGTTTTATTCCGAGTTTGGTTGTTCAGAAAACAGAAAACAAACAAACAATTTTCGAAAAATTTATCAACAAAAAAACTAACAACTATTATACTCGTAAATAATAAACAAAATTTATCGTATGCAGAAACGTAGTTGTTTGGTATTTTTAAAAAAGATTCCAAAAATCATAATATTTATTTACTGATTTGAAGAAATTTTATTTTAGGGCCATAAAATAATACAATATATTCCATGAGATATCGGTAATCCCAATTTGAGATTCTGTAATGTCCTGCGTGAAATTTCTGTCAACTGTTATATTATCGGGACGTTAGGCGCTTGTGTTCAAGCAAGTTCCCAATGTAGATCCAACCCAATCTCGATATAAATCACCTTATAGATTTTATAACGACTATGACCATGAAGACCAATTGATCTCCACTCTCGTTATAGGACAGTGTCCATTAGAGTGACTTTTATTTAGTATTTTTGAATATCCGAAGGTCTCAAATCGTCCTGCATTATATAAAAACCAAATGCTGAAAATTTAAGCAAAATCAGATAATTTGATAGCTTTGTACAATTCTTTGACGCAAATAATCAAATTTTTCAATCAAGTTTCGGTTAATTGGGTGTATAACTTAAAAATGCTGGACTCACAACAGATGGCGTAACTTTTGAAAACGGTTTTTGTCTTTAATAACTTATATATATGTCATTACTTATTGAAGTGTAAACAACTAATTTTTTTTGCTTCGAAAATGTCGAATTTTGTGCCAACAAAGCGTCATATGCGGGAAGTTTTGCTTTAATTCTTTAATTTGGCAAAATTTATTGCTCACCAAAGCTTATGATGAATGTGTTCCATCGGTTTCAACGTGCGATAGATGGTTTGTGTAGTGCAGAAATGGTGATTTTGACATGGAAGACAAAGATCGTCCAGGCCAACCAAAAAAGTTTGAAGACCAAAAATTGGCGGCATTACTCTATGAAGATTGTTGTCAAACTAAACAAGAGCTTGCAAAATCATTGCTAACTACTCAATCAGTGATTTCAAAACGTTTGCAAGCAGCAATTGCTTCTGGAAAAAGTAAAGAAACTGTCACCGGTATTGAAGGTAAATAAAAAACGAAAAAGCAGAGGATTTCGATTTGGTAGCTAATAGCTTCCCTTAGAGAGAGTATACCGCCGAACTCTCTGCGCCAAGGGGGAGCTTGAATTATGTGAACTTTATTAAGACCTGGAAATATTTTCGTCATCGTTGTTACAGGGTTTAGCTTACATTTTAAATTGATAGTAAGAGGGGGCCCACTGTATGGACCCAAGTGAGCTGTTCTTTCTTGTTTTGATTAGAGGATGAACTGATGCTTCAATTATTTTCATCAAAATGTTACAAACCGGTTTGAACAATGACTTTAGAATAGTTGATGGAAGATCAATTTGGTAACTTTGAAAAGATGAATGAATTATCTTGAACCTTGAAGGCTTTATAAGCAAGATGTAATATAAACTTGGATATTGAGTCTTTCCAAAAAGCTGTTATTCGATAAGTCAATTGGTTACTTTATACATCCAATGTAATCCGGCGAAAGATAATTGTCTCTTAAGTATATCTAAGTACTCTAGAGTGTAGTCACTTTAAACAACACTTTAGTAAGTAGTTATTTTACTCACCAGAAGTCATCTATTGGAGAGTAGTCGGAGGAAACAAGCAATCGATTATTAACTAACCAGTTAAGTAGCTAGTAATGACTCTATGTAAACGGTATGTGAAACCAATGCGTTGAAGTTAAAGAGTGTTACCCGATCTCATAAAGACCTCCAACGAAGTTTTAATTGGTCAACATAATTTATTTAGATCGATAAAGTGTTTCAGTCAATTGAAGAAAGCATGAAAATTACAGACACTCAAGCTTTATTTGTAAAAATATCAAAACAATAATGAAACAACTTGCTTTATTGTTTTCGTAAGAAGTTTTTTTTTTTGCTTCGAAAATATAGAATTTTGTACCAACAAAGGGTCATATGCGGGGAGTATTGCTTTGCCGCTCAAGAACACCGACTGCTCAACAAAGCTTATGGTAAATGTGTTCAATCGGTTTCAACGTGCGGTTCAGAAGTGGTGATTTTGACAAAGATCCTGAATCCTACTGCTCGCAAACGTTTTAAAATTGCTGCTTAAGTATCTCTCAATGATTTTGCAAGCTCTTATTGAGTTTTACAGCTACATTCATGGAGTAATGCCTCCAATTCTTGGTCTTCAAACTTGTTTGGCTGGTGTGGTCGCAAAAAATTTAAAAAAAAAAAAATTGGGCACAATACGAATTGAAGCTGAGAGACGTTGAAAGACGATTTTGTATGTCTGAAATGCTGCTTGAATGCTATAAATGAAAATCATTTTTGAAACGAATCATTACTAGCGATGAAAAATGGATCCACTACGATAACCCGAAGCGTATGTGAAGGCCGCCCAACCAGCCGAATCGACACCAAAGCCAAATATCCATGGCGCTAAGGCAATGCTCTGTATTTGGTGGGACCAAAATTATTATTAGCTGCTGAACTCTGGCTAGACCGTCACAAAGAACCTGTACCGAACACAACCTATTCGTTTGAACGCCCAGATATGAAACCGTACCATTCCATCATGACAACGGTCGGCCATATGTTGCAATATCTGTTATAAAGTATTTAGAAATAAGTGGTTGTGAAGTTTTGCCTCACCCGATTTATAGTCCAGACCTTACCCCGGCCGACTACTATTTGTTTCGGTCGAAGCAGAACGCTATCTCTAGGATACACTTCTCTTCACAACAGAGTATCCGAAATTGGCTTGATTAGTTGTTAGCCTCAAAAGATGAGCAGTTTTTTTATAATAATATTTTCTTCACTATTCCAACTGGGATATTTCCTGTACAATATTTATGTTTGCTTTATTTTTATTTCTAATAAATTCTTCACTTGGCTGACTCCAACACAAGTGTCCTTTAATATCCTGGCACTTTATATACCACAATATAAAAGTTTAAAAACACCAAAAAGGTGTTGCAAGTAAGTAATTCCCTTTTCCGATATGAACGATTTCCACGTCTATGATATTATTTGGCAAACTTTTTTTTGTGGTTGTTGCTGTTGCTTGTGTTTAGGTTTTTTTGCAGTTTAATAATATTTACTTTACACAATACCAATTGTTTTAGCTGTATGTTGGATATTTGGTGATCCATTGAAAAACGGTTACTGACCGCTATTGATACTCCTAAACTTTGTTGTTGTTGGCCATTGTTGTTGCTGCTGCTGCTGTTGCTCTAAAACGAACAAGAAAAGGTGCAGCTGTGTAACAAAATCTTTGTTTTTTTTACATTCTGTTGTTGTAGTAGTTGTTGTTGTTCGTTAACTAAAGTGCACTTCGTTTAAATAAAAGCACATGAAAATAGAAATAAACCATGGTTAAGCTACACAACTTAAACAACAGAAAAAAAAACTCTAAATTTTTCAAACTACTCTCTACGACTATTGAAAACTGCAAAAAATAAATAACAACTATTTGCTAAACTAAAAGAATTGTTCAACAATCGCTTATTTCCAATTGAATGCACTGTTAACGTACTGCAGCAACACAAAAACAAAAACAACAACAACTGCAATAGCAATAGCAACAACAACAACATTGGTATTCAACTAAACTCCACTTCCAATTTAACAACTAAAAACAGTTAAGTGTTGTAACCTTAGCGAAAGCGTTTTTATTTGGTTTTTGTTGCCTTTTTATTTAATAAAAATCCCTTTGAAAAATCGCTTAAATCGTTTAGGAAGGGGTCATAGTTTTTTTAAAAATACTACAACACACACATGAACCTCTCCGTATGTGTTCACTTACACACATAAAGGGGAAAAAGTAAAATTTAATAAATATTTTCTTGCTTAAACTTTAATAAAATTAAATTTTAGCAATTATTTGCTTTTATATGTTGAATGTGTTAAAAGAAATATCGAGATTTATATTTCGGTAAATTACCTCAGAAACACTTCCTGTGTTTATATTACGCTTTCCATCCTTCCCAAATTCTCATAAGATTTAATTTTACCGGCACTTGTGCATAAAAGTGTTGCCAACCAAAAAAGTAAAAATTTTGACAGATGAGAGTTTAGTTTAAAAATAGAGCATTACACGAGAGAACAATGCTTTGTCATTATTTAACAATACATATTTAAAAAACTATAAAAAATCATCCTAAAGGCCACCATACACTATCAAAATGCTTGATGTCACTTTCGTGTACATGTAATTTGATGCTTTAATGTACACTTGATTGATGACCCGTCAATCTGCATTTTATTTTTGATTTTGTGGTGTTAACATCAATCGCGGGAATTCTACTTCATTTTAATTTTCACTAAAAGTGTATTTATAAATGTCAATATCGGATGCAACTTTAATTGCAATAACGGCAGCATGTTTAGAAACAAGAAAACATTTAAATAATAAAAGAAATATCTAATAAAAAAAAGTATTCTTTTCATCCGAAATACTTATCAACCTGACGCCTTGAAATATTTTTGTAAATGACTTCGTGCTTGATGAGAAAACACCATACACTATCAAAAAGTGACATCAAACGTGCTAAAAATCAAAATGTTTCTGATTTTTCATCAAGCGTTGTCGGTGTCACACATACAAATAAATTTTCACTAATACTACCATAGTGCTTGATGAGTATCTTGATAGTGTATGGTGCCCTTAAACGTAAGGTTAGACTAGGCAAAATATGTTTCATGTGTTTTATCAAAACTACTTATGATGTGCTTTGTTAAGCCCGATGAACTTACGAAACGGTTAACTGTCAAACGAACTTTCATGCTGCGCTCACTATTTGACATTTATCATCAGTATAATCTTGCAAATCATCATGAATAGAAGAACGCTAACAAATTATCCAAATTTAACTTGAAAATCAGTCGTGGATTCGCGAACCTTCCATACGAATATTTTTTAGCTTAACGGGTTTGTTAATAAACAAAATTGCCGCATATAGAGTGAGACCAATCTAGAATTTGTCAAACATGCCCTACAGACTTCACATGCACCGTTCGCTGATGGCATCATCGGACCTTATTTCTTAAAAAATGAAGCCGGAGCTCGTGTTACTGTCAATGAAGATTGTTACAGCACCATGATCACTGATTTCTTATTTGAAAATATTAATGACATTTCTCCGGGCGAGATATGGATGGCGTATCCTACGGCGACCGCAACCATCTATTTATGGAAATCAAAATTTGGCGATAACTTGATTTCGAGAAATGGATCTGTCTATTGGTCTCCAAGGTTTGACACGTGAAGTCACTGGTTTATGCTGATAACCAGCAACAAGTGACGTCTTGCAATGCCAGCAGTGCTCCAAAAAGTGGATCAAAATTGGACGTATAGAATGCGCTTCCTCAAGAACATCCGCGGTGTCCATATGCCCGAAATCAATTTCAAATGTTTAGCTTTTATTTTGAAACATTTGTACAACATAAATTTATTCAAAGTATTGGTCATTGTTTTCTATTACGTTTTCCCATCTTTCTGGCATCATATGGATTCGGATCCAAAAGAATACTCTGGGATACTCTTCCAAAGTGAAATGTATCCCGGAGAGAGCGTGCTGCATCGATCGAAACGAAAAGCATTAGTACGGGGCATGGTCTGGACTATATGGCGGGTGAGGCAAAACTTCCCAACCACATCATTTCTAATATTATTTAAAATGAATTACATAATGTGGCCGAGCGTTGTCGTGATGGAATTTTACGGTGTCATGTCTGGTCACATATTCTGAGCGTTTTTCGGCAAATGTTTGTTTCAACCGAATCAGTTGGTTTCAGTGCAGGTTCAGGTAATGGTCTGGCCAGATTTTAGCAGCTCATAATATACCCTTTTGCCAAAATATTGAGCATTACCATAGTACCATGAATATTTGGCTTTGGTGTCGATTCGGATGGTTGGCCAGGATTCACATACGATCTCTTGCGCTTCGGGTTATCGTAATGGATCCATTTTTCATGTAATATGATTTTGTTTTACGGCATTCAAGCTCCATTTCGGAACATGCTAAATCGTATTTCAAGTTCTCTCGGCTTTAATTCGTATGGTACCCAATTTTCCTGCTTTAGGATGAATCCCGCTACTCGCAAAGGTTTTGAAGTTGCTGCTTAATTTAAAAGCTCAGCAATCAACAATCGTCATGGAGTAATGCCTCTAATTCTTGGTCTTCAAACTTTTTTTGGCTGGCCTGGACGATCTTTGTCTTCCGTGTTAAACTCACCACTTCTGAACCAAACAAACCATCTTTCGCACGTTGAAACCAATGGAACGCATTCACCATAAGCTTTGGTGAGCAATCGGTATGCTTCAGCGGCACTATTATAAAAATTAAAGAAGTAAAGCAAAACTTCCCGCATATAACAATTCGTTGGCACAAAATTCGATATTTTCGAAGCCAAAAAAAACTTTGTTGTTTACACTATAATGTTCAATAACTAAGTGAGAATTAATGACAGATATGTACCCTTCAAAATTATATATAATTTTTTTAAAAACAAAAATTGCGTTCAAACGATACGCCATCTATTGAAAATCCAGCATTTTTAAGTCCAGTCTTTTAGTTTTTGGTAATATTGCTACTTTGACTTAAAACTCGAATATTCAATTAATATGGGCAGCCTAACGATTTATACATTTTTATATATAATGGAGAAAAATGTTAAACCTAATGATCAACTTAATTTTCTATTACTTACGTTATTTGTTTGGTGGACAGTTTCTTACAAAATGTGTTATAAATAATATTTATTTGTTAATGATAGAGTTATCGCTCGATTTAAACTTTTGATCTTTCACTAGGAATTGTAAATAAATTAAAAAATAAACAATTTAATATATAATTTCATTTTCGACCACCCTCTATGAACATTTAATCCCACATTGTTGTACCTTATGGTAATTACGTAAGTTTTCCCCAAAAAAAAAAAAAGAAAAACCACTTTCCTATTTAGAGTAATAAAGTTCAACGTATTTGATCCTCATGTTTTCGACCAAGTACATGCAAATTTCCTGCGATCGAAGGTGCGACTATGAATGGTGAGTGGAACCGCAGTTAATGTAACATTCCTACCAGCCTTTTCTCGCTTTTTTTTCGTAAATACACGTTTGTATCTATGTGTAAACCACCGTTCGTATAAACAAATCTCAGCCCTCTATGTAGACACGAAACTATTTAACCTTACGGTAGCCTGCCAACAATTTTTAAAAGATTTTTGCCGCCACAGTTTGATATATTGTTGCTGGTTTTATGTTGCTAGGTTTTTGTATTGTTTTTCCAGTTTTTTTTTTCGTTTTCTGTTTGTTTTTGTATTGTAGTTAATGTTTGTTGTTGGTTTGGTTTATGAACGAATTGAATTGAAAGTGGTCATAAGTTATTGTTTTTAATTTAAAGTCGTAAGGCACACATATAAATCCCATTTAAATGACGCCGTTTTGTGAACGTGATTTTCATTTAACCTGCATGCAATGTGTGTGTTTTTTTTTAAATAATTTTTGAATTTTTTCATTATATTTATTTGTAACTTATAACTTGTAGTATTATTAAATTCTAAATATAGTAATATTAAGTTCTAACTTGTAGTATGACTCCGTTGAGTGGTCTTATGTTAGGCATTTGTGATTTTTTACTGTAACTCCCCCAAAATTTTGTTTTATTAGGATGACCAGATATCATTACTCCGTGAGATAACTGCCCTACTGGTAGACAATGCAATTGAATTTATTCTCTTTAATTATTCAAGATTCTGAAAGGCATAAGATTCAAAATCTTTATAACGACAACGTAATAGATTAGGTTGAGTAGAGGAGCGGTTAAAAAGGCCCATATTCGTTTCGAGTATACACATATGTATGTATGCATGTCGTTTCAGCATGTTGTGCACTCTTAGGAATGTTTTATTCACCACGTCCATTAGGCTTTAAAAAACAAAAGTCGGCTGGTTAAAACCATAATCCCCTTGAAATAGTATCTCAGTAGTTTGAAATTTAAATTCCTAAGATATTTTAAATTTCGCATAGTGTTTATATGAAAGTCTTCATCTATAACTAAATGCAGGTCATTCCAGAGTATCTTCTTCCTCTTCCACACTCTACAGATCGTATCGTTTGATATAGCCATACCAGCCAGATGAGACTTCTTATTGTTGGCCTATTTAGGTTAAAAATCTCCTATGTATTCTTTTGGTTTCGGTTTCCCAATAGGATATTTTTCGTTCTTCCAAATGTGGAGTTCTGCCAGTTTATGACGTGTTCATTTAATGTCCATTCTTTAAGTTCTTTCTAAAACCATGAAAAGGGTTTAACATTTCCTGGGTATGATGAAGTATGACATATTAACATCTTGGATAGTTTATCCGCCCTTTCGTAATATAATAACGCAGATAATGGAAAATATATCCTTCTTCTCCTCGTTGCATCATATGTTAGTCTTATAACAAACTTAATTTCTTATGGAAATATTTAATTTCATTTAGGCCAGTAATAATACCTTCTTATTTCATATTTGTTGCCCCAAAAGTTTCCTCATCGTGATGTTATCTTTAAGTTTCCATTGAGCATTCATTCGCTTACATCGTTATGAATTCTTCCAACGTGTATCCCATTCAATTTTGATATCATTCCTGATAGGCTCTAACAAATGCTGACTACATTAGTTCTAATATTCCTGTTATATAGTCTTTGTAGTAGCTTGACTATCCATGTAGATTGTGATATTGATCGGTGTCTTTGATATTAGTCTTGCTACTACGTATTTTCCAAATTCAAAAATATGTAACTTTTCATAGAAAATTGCACTTCCTGCCCCATTATCTTTCTAAGAGCCATCCGTTTACACCTCAATCACATACAGATTACGATTTTTGATCTTCCATTTGCCCCTCTTACCCTGATCTCGTACTAGTTCTGATCACCTTATCGCTGCAAATTTGAGATGTTACATACTTAGTTCTAACATCGTTATAATAATAGTCTCTAATTAGCGATGAGTGGCTAGCTTCACTGAGCTCTAAAACGTATTTCTTAATACATAGGTGAAAAGAATCCATTTCCAGAATCCTAAACATTGCCTCAGTAGCAGTGGATCTTAGTGTCACCTGATATGATCAAAAATAACAACCACCCTATTCCTTAACTCAAAAGAGAAGTGGCCTTTAATGAACTCTTGTAATCAAGAGATCCATGTACTTACAATTATTGTTTTAACTATGGCCTTTTATAGCCAATAAATCAGACGGAGTTTAAGTCCCCAGATTTCCAACATAAATGTAGGGAAGCCAAAAATTTAGACTCCCGTGATAGTACCAAAACTTCACCTTTGAATGGTTGATTGTAGGTGCTCATTTTCTGTTTGAGGGTTAATGCCAAGTCCTTATGTATTGACCATTGATTCAATAACTTCAGAGTAGATTCCATCACCTCTAAATTGTCCACGTAAGCTTCTGCTCCAACACTAACTCTATTGACTTCAATTAGTATCTTAATCAGGACAATAATCCACAATGTAGGTGCTATCCTAAAAAGTACCACATAATTGCCACGTCATTCATGATTGCGCCACATAGTCCAGCCTGAGCATGTGTCTCTCAAAATTTGTCAGATTTGAGCATGATAATGTGTATTCAGTATATTTTTCAAATCTCGTTGTCAAGCTATAAAGTGCTGCTTCATATCATATTTAACCCTCTAGTGCTTAAGCATGCCTCAAGGCATTCATCGCAAAAATGCCAATAAATGCAAATATCACTGATTTTTTCTTTTCTTTTTCATTGTTCTGCAGTCCTTTGTCTCACCATATTGAATTTTACATACTTTCGATACGAACAGTACTTTTACATATCACCAACTCTCTGTTTAGAATCCATTTATTTTTTTTTTTTTTAAGTGCATGAAATATGTGAAAAAACGTACAAATTTGTCAAAGTGGCAAGGTTTGTGGAACTTCTGAGAAGTAAATAAAGACTTTCTATATAAGTATTTGATATTGGTGAAAATCTTATGACTTGAAGATTGATATTTTAGTAAAACTAAATAATTTTATAAATTTGTTGGACGCAATTTACCTTAAAAACTAAAAAAATTATAATATGGTGATTTTACACGATGAAAAATATAAAATTTGACTTAACCGTTAAAGATATCATAACAAAATTTAGAACTTATATAGACTCAAATGTCCTTAAATCAATGGCATTATAATTTTAAAAAACGGGAAAAAATGTGTTCCAAAAACAGATTTTTTTTAGAAAAGTGCCTACTGTGAAGTTATTTACTGCGTGTTAGTAAAAAAGCTTTGTCATTATTTAAGAAACATGTAGGGTTATACAAATATTAAGCTATTTCCTGAATCGGTGCTTTTTTTACTCAACCCGATTTTTTTTTTAATTGGCCAAGTTTGGATAGGTCTGAGGGGTGTTATGTCCGCTTAAGCTAGCTAAATTTTACTTTACAGGCTTTTGCATTATGTTAAATATCCGGATCATAAAAAATTGGTATATAGTCCTGAAGAAAATTTTTTTCTACAGAAATATATGGACTTTTTTGAAAAAAAAGAAGTTAAAAATACGGCCCTTTTTACATGTCCCAACTTTGGGTGCGTATACCTTATTATAGCGACGAGAAATTGCTAGAAAGTTTTTTTATTTTATTTATAATTTTGTCGCCATATTTTAAAAATAAATTTTGACGCTCCGTAGGCCCGCCATATCTAAAAAAACATAAAAAGATCGAGCAAAATTAAAAAAATAAATAAATAAACTTCTTCAACTAATAGAGATAACCTACACTGGCCCCCATTGGCGTTAGGAAGCTGAACAAACGTAGATCAACTCGAAAGCTCCTCAGCTTCAATATGTGAAATTTTGTAACAATATCTCTAATAGTTCCCGAGATACCGAATTATTTAAAAAAAAAATAAAAATAAAAACGTTTCTAAACCACTGTGCACTATCTGGCTAGCTTCAACTCTTCTTAAACGTCTATGTCCCTCAAATGATAGCAGCTGCTTTCCTAGTGGCGTTAAATAGGTTTGCCATTTAGTTAATACTGGAGTACTTTATCTCCTTGCTTATTTTAGGAACTTTCAAATCCCTATGAATGTTATTATTTCTAATGTACGTTAAAGGGAACGTCATTATTCTTAGTTTTCTTTGCAGTTATTCAATGTTGGATGAAAAGGCTATTCCTAATAGCTGAATGACCATATTGGTTTTGTTACCACCTTTTAAAAGAGATCATTGTAGGTTTAGGCTGCTGAGCACCAAAAAGCGTTTGAGTTGTTGGACATGTCGCAACTGAATATATCCCAATTTGTTATCCTCGATTTTCTAAAGGACTGTTAAGGTTCCGGATACACTGTGTTTAATTTGAATTCTAAATATTTCTGAGAGAGTTACAATAATTACTCTCTTCACACATACTTGTGATATGTTAATTCAACATACTTGTGAGAGAATTTAACACATCATAATACTTGAAATTTTAACTTTCATTTTCCGACTTAATACAGGCCGAACCACTTTATTACACTTCTACAATTTTAAATTTTTTTGAATACTTTTTTCCCAAAACACGTTAATTTGGCTCAAACGAAAAAAAAAACATTTTTTTTTATTAATTTTTATCAATTAATTTTATTTGTGGTAGAATTTAATTTATAGAACTGACTTTAAATTTTTAGCATTAAAAATAGAAAACAATTTATTTAAATTAAAATTTAAAAATTTTTATAACACTCTATGTGTCTGGTGAAAATTAAAAAGGCACCAATACAACCTCAAAACTATGTACTAATACATTCTCACGACTTAGGTTTTTGACAACAGACTTAGGTTTTTTTCCTCTCAGTAATGCTTCTATGAATATATTATTCTATGGTATTTGCCTTTGAAACTCTCCATGACAAAATTTCAACTAAGCAAAGTTTTGATGGAACTTTTCTGAGTAAAATAAGTTTTAAGGGAGTAGACATTATTTCGGTTAGACAAAAATTCATATCCGAATAAAGTGATTATTAATTTTAAACATTTTCTACAAGTATTTATAGATAGATATAAGTTCAAATCTCTGAATTGCACTATTCGCTGCTATATAACATTCATTATATCCCATTTCAGATTCGTGTTCATATAAAATATACAGAGTTAAACCACGATCAACAACCAAAACATTTAAATCTTCAGTTTCAAATAATTCCAGCTGTTATTCAAATAAAGGTAAGTCTAAAAAACATTTTTATTTAATTATTGGGAATTTGCACAATTCTAAATTAATATCATTTTACAAATATGTACGTTATTTAAGTACATGCCATTATAGTATTTCCAATTTTCTACCTTTAACCAATCAAGACATACATATATTTATATAAATTAATTAGTAGTTCGATAAAATAATGTATTTATTCTTACTGAATATTGATGAAAACGACCAAAGCCACGCGTTCGACTTACTAAGCTTTAGTTTCAACAAAATGTTGTATGTAGGTTGGTATGATCATTACAATACCCCGAGCAGATACACATAAACACTCATGTATGCAACATAATTTATGGCCATCTAAATAGAGAACAACATAAAAAACTATAGTGTACATTATAATCTAACAACCCTACCATATAATCCAGAAAAATACAGTGGCACAATAAAATAATAAGTACGCCTGAGTTATAAATATATTTAAGAGAACCTTGATTGTCAAGGAAACAACATTTTCCCCAAAGTTAATATCTTGCTATTTAGAAACAAATCTTGCTCGTTTTTTCTAACAATTTTGTTATAAACATCCGCTTTGTACTAAATGTACTCCACAGGTGGGTTTACTTAAGCAATCAAGTGAAATCGGTATGATTCGGTTATACAGACGTCTTTTGATAGTAAAAATTTTACATATCAACACTGAGATTCTGACACCTCGTAACCTAAGATTTGTTTCAACATGTAAAACCGATTTCTAAAATGTTGTCCATAATCATGTTGTCAGTTACAAAGTGTCAACATGAAATTTGATGTTTTGAAATTTCTATGAAAAATATGGGCAAGAAAATTCGCAAAAAGCGTTATTTCTAAACATCTTCCCAATTCCTTACCTCCACTCATTCTATTTAACATCACTTCTGTAACTATCCCTACACTTTACACCGCCGACTGTGTGAAGTTGTAATAGGAAAATCTAAAAATGAATATTTGCCAGTAGCAATGGTTAAACATGCTGGAATCGTGTAAAACACAACAACTTTGAAAACTCCAGCATATGGCAAAAAGCCTGCAGATCAGAGAGAGAGTGTGAGAGAGAGATAGAGACGAAGTACATTTTGCCAATTACAATGATTCAACTTTAAATATTTATGGATTATAGTAACTTGCAAGGCTTTTGGGGATTTTTGTTATTTTAACAATCGTTGCTTGGTTGGTTGGCTGGCTGGTTGGATGGCTGATTGCTCAGTTGGTTTAGTTGGGCTAGGCCAACAACAATAAAAACAACGTAAGCGCCTAAAACGAATGCGTCAAAACCAGAGCGCTAACTTTTAGTATCGACATCCGTATTAAAGATGACAGAGATGGAAAGGAATTAAATAAAGTAGAGACATTTTAAGGTCATAAAAGAAGTTTAAAAGGGGAGACTTACAATCATCATTGTGTTGAAAATTACTCATTACTCAAGTGATATTTAAAAACAGATGATATTTTTGAGGTTTCTCCTAAGAGAGTTTTGAGATATGAGAACTTCAGTGTACAAAGATCGTCATTGTTATAGAAAATTCATACCGATTTGGGTACTGACTTATTCTGCAGTAGTGCCAGGAGAAAAATAATGCTACACAATCATTTGCGGTGCAATGAGGATACCATAGATCGCCTTCCGAAGGACCCTACAGTCTTCCATATTGAGGTTTTGGAGTTTACTTAAAGCATTTGATCGTTAAAATTTGCTATTTGGGTAAAATCTCGAAATTTTATCATGAAATCATGAACTGTTCTCGAGTGTAAGATATAAATATCTTCATTGAATACTAGGGGATCATATATCTCGTGAAAATAAGAATGACAATAGACAATAGCAACCTTTATAATATTGAACACTTTCGGGACTTTAAAGAAAAACTGAACTGAACAAGGGTAGAAAGCTGGATAGCCAGCTCTTTTTCTTGGGACTATGATGGGTGTAAGACGTATCAGATTCGAAAACAATATCCCAAGACGCACCTTCCTGAAAATGGAAGAATCTCTTCCACAATAACACTTGATAACTCCCTTCAATGCCACCGATCATCCTTTGAAAATTGCTGAAAGCATCAAATGGTTAAAAGGTAATGTTAACAGTGGACACGGACAGTTGATTTTTGCTATTGGTCACTGGAGAATGAGGGGATCGTCAACCTGTATAATAGAGAACCCTTTCGGGAGTTGAAAGAAGAACTTAAGCAATAAGCAACAACTGTAGTGCGATTCACTAACTTTTATAACGATAATCGCATCGTTAAAATAAATATAACGAAGTCGATTAGCCATGTCCGTCTGTCTGTCTGTCTGTCTGTCCGTCTGTCTGTTGAAATCAATTTTCTGAAGAACCCAGATATCTTGGGGATCCAAATCTTGAATAATTCTGTCAGACATGCTTTCGAGAAGTTTGCTATTTAAAATCAGCAAAATCGGTCCACAAATGGCTGAGATATGAGCAAAAATCCGAGACAACCTCGATTTTTTACCTATATCTGGATTACTAAGTCATTAATATGGATATGTAATGATAGATATTTCAAAGGCCTTTGCAACGACGTATATAAGTCAATAGTAAGTTGGACCTACAATGGGTCAAAATCGGGAAAAAAATTTTAACCCGAATTTTTTTTTTCACCAAAAGTTTTTTTGGCTAAATATTAAAAACAAAAATTTAAAATTTAAAAAAAAAAGTTTTTTAAATTTAAAAAAAATTAAAAAAAAAATCAAAAAAAAAAATTTTTTTCAAAAAATTAAAAAAAGCAACTGGAAAAAAAATTAATTTTGTTTACCTAAAAATATTTAAAATGTTTATTTTGAAGTATATTTTGGTGAAGGGTATATAAGATTCGGCCCAGCCGAATATATCTCTCTTACTTGTTTAATTTGTGTATATTTAATCGATAAAGTTTATTTGCAAGTTTTTCCTCGTTACCTTCATCTTTTGTAGCTGGAACTATCCTAAAAATAATGAAAACACAAAAATATGAAAAAATAAGCCGAATAATAATAGAAGTTTGACGATAGACTACTTATTATTCTACTGGAAGATGTCCCAAAAGTAATCCTTTATATTTTGGCCGGAAATAAGTTGTTTTGTTAGTAGTTATTTATAGAATTATGTATTAACAAACAAAAAATAAAAAAATAAAATAAAAAAATAAAAAAAAAAAAATAAGTCGCAGCCACGAGTCGAACCAACAACCATCCGATTGCTAGTCAACGTTGTACTCACTACACCACTGCTTAGTTATTTCATTTTGCGTCAAATAATGGTTTTCACACAGTAAAGCCTAGTACTCTGTTCATATTTGCGAAAAATTATGGTTTTTTCATGCGAAAAATTTTATATGCAAAAATTGATCAGCTGTTGGTTTTAATTTCGTGTGAAAAAAGTGCTGCTTATGTTATTTCGTGTGGAAAAATAAGGTTGCCATATGTATTTCACATGTTTTTCACAATAAGAACAGAGTACTGCTTTTGCGAAATAATTTCGCATGTATTTCATTCCAAACATTTTATATGTAGTTTGACAGCAGTTCGCACGAAATTTTGAACAGAGTACTTAGCTTAACAAAGAAAACAGAGAAATACAGCTGTAAACAATCGTTAAAAATAAATTACTGAATCACACTATCGTTACTGCAAGCGATTATTTATGTTGATAAACATTACGATTATCGGATCGTTAAAAGTTAGTGAATCGCACTACTGAAAACATTAAATTAAGGATAGTATTTGGCGGAACTCCGACAAATGTAAAATGAGCAAGTAAGAAACTATGGTCGGTCAAGCCCGAATATATAATACCCTACACTGAGTAGATAAGCAAAAACATTTTTCTTTTAAAATTTCAATAATTTGTTTTCGTGAATGATTTTTGGAGAGGGCCTTATATTATTAAATTAGGTCGTGTGATTTATGTCTATTTAAAAGTTATTTCTGTTGAATTTTATGTGTATACCAATATTTTTATGAGATTTATACAGGTTAAAGTGATTTTCGGAAGCGCGGCTTATAAGGGAGCTATGACTAACTATGGACTGATCATCATAAAATTAGGTGACATGAATTCCGTATATATAAAACTTATTTGGAGCGAAATTTGTGTAGATACCTATATAAATTAAACATTTATGACCGATAAAGTCCTATTTCGGTGAGACATTTGTATGGGAGCTAGGTGAAATAATGGACCGATTTCAGCCAGTTTCGATAGCCTTCGTCCTTGGGATAAAAAAATAGTTTATGTACCAAATTTTATCGAAATATCTTCAAAATTGCGACCTGTATTTTGCGCACAAGGTTTACATGGACAGCCAGCCAGACTGACGGACGTTACAAACATCAGCACAAACGCATTCTACCCTCCGCACTATGATGATGTAGGGTATCAAAAAGCGAATAAGACTCTGTTAATTAATAGAACGGACCTAACGAAGCTGATCATTATCCCGACTGGCCATGGAGAATTTAGTTCGTAATTCCCTAGTGTTTTATTGCGGCGATAGGATTTTCAGAAACTACTAATCAGCTGGAGATGAGAATAATAAAAATTTTTAACAAATAGAACCACGAGTTGAAAGAAGTTGAGATAGAAGAGATTGTGTTCCTTACCTTGTTAATAATTAGTTATGGATTTTGTTTGTAAATTATAGTCAGAGTTTACAACTTTCCTTAGATTAAGCCACTCCTCTTTCCTAACCTAACCTAGTGGACGATATACGCAAAACCTTTTGCCATACGAGTGAAATCTGTTGTGAAGCTTCTAAGAATTACTTCAAGCTAAAAAATGAACTGTATTGTAAACATGTTCTACCTTGTTTCGCCAGTACTCCGCACTAAATCGTCCTCATTTATTAAATATCGATTATTGTGCCAAAGAAGATCGAAAATATCTTTTATCTTATTGCATGAAATTGTTTTTATCGTTTAAATTTTTCGAAAGAAAGACTTCAAAAAATGTTAAAAAAATCTGTCGCTATGCTAGAAATTAAGTTTTCATAAAATCGTGCCACCGAAACAAAACCCGCAAGAAGTATTCGTCATTTTTTTGGATAGTTATTCGCACAAGAATCGTTTTTAATGTCCACAATGTGATATTAAAACCGTTGCACGTTATATTTTGTTTGGAAAACGTCTTTGGAGAATTTAGTAAAGCAAAATAGCTGACAAAACGTTTTAACAATTGAAAATCTCAAATTAATAAATTATATGAGTCGCAGCTCTAATCTGGTACCCAGTAATTTCAGGCCTCATTTTATAAAACGAAGCAATTTGTATAAAGAATACTGGGAACAGGGTTTAAAATTTTAATATTTTCCATATAATTTTATTTTAACGTTTGTGGTTTCGTTTTACAAAATTAGACCCTTCTTTTTGTTCTGGAGGCATTGGACCATATTTCCTCGAAAGTGAGGCTGGTAATGAATGTTACTGGTGCTCCATATCGCAACATGATAAAATCTGTTTGACTAAATTCAATGATATTGAAGAAGTTGCGCATATTATTCAGCTCTTGAAGCAATTCAATTATTGCATGGGACATTTCACGATCGTATACTCTCTCGTATCGGTGAGCAGAATTTAGCCCTTATACATACGATTCATAATTTCCACGTTCGCACGTACATATGTAATTGCATGTGACATAACCTCTATTAGTTTATATGTTTGTTGTTTTCAACAATATATCTATTTAAAACATTTCTAATTCAGAATAAATATATTTAAAGTAATGAAACTTATTTTAAGATTTTTCTCCACTCTTTATTGTTAAGTTTTTTTTTTTTTTACTCTCACACAGTGTTGTATTTCAAAATACACATGTTAACCCATTTTTCGCCGCACCAAGTTCCCGTTGACCGATTTTCCTAAAATTTTAAATTGAACCTATTTTTATGCTAATTAAGAAAATTCCAAACTTTGGAGTCAGTGGGTTTTCTAGTTTTTTAGAAAATTGGTGGTAATTATAGTCACCATCGGCGGAATATGTATGCAAGGATGGTATTTCTTAAAGGTACCTAAAAAACATTTTTTTTAATGATATAAATTACTTATGGCAAACTTTAAAATATTTTGTATGTAAGTTCACGTACCACTTCTTACACAATAAATATAGTGTGGCTTTGGCATTGCTTGCATCATATTCTTTAAACCTTATTCATGCTTTAGAATGGTGTGTTGCATGTCTTTTGTGAGGTTTTTCTTGGCCACTCTGCTTTCATTTCCTGCTCGTCTGTATTCTCGCAAAGAAGAACTCTAGCAATTTCTGACCGAAATTCCAGTTGCATTTTTCCTGTAGCTTTTGCAATTCTGCACAAAAGACTGTGCAACTTCCAGACATTTACAACAGCTGAGTCTACAGCATTTGAAAAATAGTCCACCAAAAAATATTTTGCCTATAACACTTATACGGTAGTTTGATATTACATTGTCAAAATACACAAATTGTTGGCTGCTGCACATTTTTTTTAGCAAACTCAAGACCACGTGAGCTCCGTGAGTTCAATTTCTATGCTATACAGTTCCTGAGAACTATGATAAGGCATACAGCAAATCATATTTCCATCTGATGAAGCCACCCACGAATTGAAGCCCAAACAAATGGGCTTATTGCTTATATATATTTTGCTCGAATGCCTTCCAAAAAATGCCACCGTTCTTCAATTGTCATGGCTTTTACACAATTGGAACACTTTGGCTCCAATAGTTTTCATATTGTGGAATAGATAGCCATTCAATATCCAAAATCCAATCAAACGCCGTGGCGCGCCTCATCGATCGAACTGTGCATATATTGTCCAAACCGTTATTTTGTCTCGGTTGCTTCTGTTTTTGATGACAAAACATATGTAAAGTTTACATTGTAAACGCATGTTCATAAACCACATTAAAGGCATACGTTTTTCGCCAATGGTTAATATAATCACCGCAATATTCATCATGCAACTTTAGATGATACGTGTACATTAAATATCGTGAATAGGGCTCAAACCAGAAAAGTAAAGATTTAATTTTATAAATAGAAACAAAGTTGTTAGATTTTATAGGATCTTTGTTAAATTATTTCTATATATTTGATGACCTTTATTTACTAATTTCTAAAAGCCGCAATATAAATAGTTTGTGCTACGTAAGGAAATAAAATGAGTATATAATAAATAAATAAGACCCTAAATAATTGATAAATAAAATTATTTTGAATAAAAAACTTTTTATTTGTCAGTTATGAATAATAAAAGAGCTGGTAATTAAAATCACCGGTCGGCGAAAAATGGGTTAAACACACGAAGATAGAGCATGCTCTAATTGCCAAAAATGTCATAAGACATAAACATATATTTTACATACACAAAGTTTCATATGGATCACACGGTATGTACATGTTTACATGTGGAAAAATGTCCCAATACATGTCACAAAACACATGCAATACATACCGTGTGATATAATGTGCCCAGTGGGCCACTTTTGGTAAGCAGAACTGGCGCTGTGGGATGAACCAAACGTAATGTTACGGTGCCCAAATTTATAAGCGGTTATTTGTAGTCAAAGGTCAATGCCATCAATGCCATAACCATTCATGCATTGAAGGAGGAGATTCAGCCAAATAGATATGAAAAATTTCGACAAAATTTTGCGTATATGACATCAAAGTCATGGAGGACATTTGAAACATTAGCTTATTGACAGATAATAAACGAATTCCTTTACATATTTTAATAAGTGCTGCTTCAGAGTACATAATTCTCCTAGTATGTGTATTAAAATGATTGTGTTTTCCTGGTGCTGTTCTTTTTTTTGTATTTTTTGCTTTCAGTTTTAAGACATCGTGATGATGATTGCAAGTTAAGCGCGTGCTTACAGTCTGCTTATTGTTGCCTTCTGCCTGTCGTGCTCTCATTGAACTCTGAGGCACATTTGCAGCAGGAAAATAGCGACACACAAAAAACTAAACGTTGTTCTTGAAATACAATTTTATTTTTTATATTTTTTATTTATTTTTTTTTAATTTTCCTGTTGCTGCTATTCAGCTGTTTAAATCATTTAGCCGCCCAGAAGGTGAATTATTCTAATCTATTTTTTCCGTTTTCTTCCTCTACGAATATTTTTTCTTTTAGCTTTTTCCTTTATGATATGAATATACATAGAAAAGTCAGTGTGTTCATGCGCCTGTGATTTTAGCCTGGCAGCTGCAAATTGAACTTGTGCAGTTCAGGTACGTTTAAATGATTTAGTTTGAAAATGTTGGTGCTTTTAATAAGTTTTGCCGTTGTTGTTCTTGTTGTTGTTCATTACAAATCAGAAATCATACTTTAATTCTTATATATTTTTTATATTTTTTTCCAACATTTGCAAATCATTTGGCTAGATTTTTTATGTCTTCCTGTCGTTAGTTTGTAGAGTAAATTCAAATAAGTGGTTGGAAAACCGAGAATGAATACAAAAAAAAAAAAAAAAAGAATAAAAATATATGAACTGGTTTTACACTTGATTACCATACTGTGGCCTCAACATATCAACATCATCACCCAGCCTCATACCAATCCCCATTTATTCCAACAGACTTACTCTTACTATATATGTATAGCAAACAGCAGCAGCTGAGCATGCGCACTTGTAAGTCCAAAAAATAATCGTTATACGTTTTAGTTGTTCAGTTTTATGGATTTTTATGATGATGATTGTTTTGTTTGGTTTGCTTTGATTCTACAGTGGCTTATGGTTGTTGGTTGGTCTTGCCATCATCTAATCCTTTCCATTAGTATTGTGTGTTTGGTATTTTGTATTGCTTTGGTTTAGTTTGGTTTTGTATTGCGTCTTTTAGATTGATGTATAAAATGCACTTACTTGACATTAAGCAGCTCTAGATTTATATCTGTAATCACTCAAACCAACAGTGCCAGGTAAATCTTGTACTTGTCCATGTGGCTGCCTGGCTGGCTGTCTTTGTGTCTGTCCGTATATCTTTCTGTCCATCTACTTGTATCTCTTGTTTTCTTCTTCTGGTTTTAACTGCTGTTCGAGTTGATTGCTCATGTTAAATTTTATGATGGACATTTGTTTAAAAGGAAATTAAAAAATGGAATGATCATAATAAATAATTTTACGTAGAAATGAAACGTACATACATATGTAAAGTGCATTTTCCCGGAAATCTAGAATTAATTAATATATTTTGTTATTTAAGGGGATTTGTAAAGATTTGAAATAAGAAACTTACGGTTCTATAAGGAAATCACTAGAAATGATAGCAATTGTTGTTGCGATATAGATTGAATAATTAAGTTTTTAGTATTAGAAAGGATAACACTTCAAAAATCATTTCTTGTCTTATTGAATTTATTTATCTCGAAATCAAATAATAAACGTTTTTAATTTTATTTTTTCATGAAAAAAAACTAAACAGATAAAGTGATCACAAGTACATTTTTTTCTATTTATCGTCATTGTTTTAAAAAAAATATTTTAGAGAAAAGTTAATACTAATTAAAATAAGGGTGTCCTAAAATTACCGCTAGATTTGAATTTTTTTTACGCCATTTGTGCAAAACTTTGATAGCTGACAGTTCAGGGTTAGTAAAAATGGAGCACTACAAGATAGAACTGCCACACAGTGCTTTGTTCAATGGACAGAAATCAAAAATAAGATCATGTCATCGATGTTAATGAAATTTATATTTTTGAATAGACAACTAAATAAATAATTCGTGTAAAAAAGATTTTTTTATAAATATCTCTATTTATCGTCACTAGAGGTTGCTAAAGTTAGTACATTTTCAACATAAATTTGATTGAGAAAAATATATATTTTTTATGGTTAACTAAAATAATGGTTAAAAGCAGGGTTCAGAAGAATTCATGTATGAACACTTAAATTTATTCATTCATGATAAAGTGTCATGAATGAAATTTGCAAATTTTTTTTTTATGCTCACATTCGAAAATGAGTTGCTAAGAATTTTTTGAATTTTAATCACACATAAATGAATACACTGTTTTTTTTCTTTAAGGTACATATACGTATGTGAATAGTGAGAAATAAAAAATCTCCAATGCTCAAAATTGAGAGGCTTTCTCATCGCGCTCATTAATGTTCATACACATTAATGTTGTTGGTTTTTTTTATCATGTATGTTTGGTCTTCTTTTATATTCATGTGTGCGTTGTTTGTTTTATTTGTTTCTATTCAATGAAAAAAATAAATAAATGTTAAAAATACTGCGCATTTTACATGTTCCAACTTTGGATGTGTGTAACTTTTTAAAGGGACGAGATAACTGTTAGCAAGTTGTTTTTATTTTATTTAGAATTTTATCGGCAATATAGCTGATTTTTAAAAATAAAAATTCGACCCTCCGTAGGCCCGCCATGTCTAAAAAACAAAAAAAAGATCGGGCAAAATTAAAAAAAATAAATAAATAAACCCAAATATCTCTTTAACTAAAAGAGATAACCTACACGTGTAAGCATATTTTTTGTAGATCTTCTCAAGGTCTATCTATATTTTAAATTACAGCTCATTTAGATCATAAATGGATTTTTGGCGATTTTTTTTGTAAAATGTGAGACACGAGGTGACCAACTTTGAGGGGCCACGCACTTTCCCCCATTATCCCTAGGAAGCTGAACAACTGAAAATCGAACCGAAAACACCTCAGCTCCAACCATATGAAATTTCTTAACAATGTATTTACTAGTTTGCGAGATACCGAATTATTTCCAAAAAAATCTTTTCTAAACCTCTGTTCAACAATCCAAAACAAAATAACGCACATTCTTATTATCTTTATGTATGCAGCGTAAATAAACAAAATTTTTTCACTTGTTTGCTTTTCATTTTTGAACAGTTGTGCAAAATAAAAGTTGATGCTCTTCATTTGTGAACAATTTACAAAAATTTTACTTCTCAAAAATTCTCATGTGTATGAAAAAAAGTTCCTATTATTTTCTCATTTCTGAGTGAAAATAAAAAAACAACACAAATCCTATCATACATGAATGAATAAAGCAAAAGCATTTGCTGTCTCTTCATACATGAAGTGAACATAACACAACAAAAATTAAAATTGTCTTTTCATGAACATGAGTGACAAATGAATGAATATTTGGTACTCTGGTTAAAAGTTCATTTTAAAATATATAAACTTGTGATTGGCTCCAAATGAAAGAATATGAATGGGAAATTACTGTTTATGTCAAACAAATTGTAACTGTTTAATCTGCGGAATTTTTAATAATTAAAATTTTTTTTTTTTTTGTAAGCCTGAAATTCTAAAACTTTGTTGGAAGATTAGTAAAATATGTGTTAATCGATTTTGATTATGTTTTACTGTAGAATAGCCTTAAGTATTATATTTAAGAAAATGTAATCATTAGTTGTTCGTTCATATGAAAATCATTAAAATTTAGCTTTTGTTTAAATGTATATCAATCACATAATCACATTTCGTAAATTTTCAATTTAACGGTTTGGGGAAATAGCTCCAGATATAAGATATAAGTTTGTCATTCCGTTTGTAATTTCCACAATATTATTTTCCGACCCTATAAAGTGTATATATTCTGGAACCTTATAGATAGCGTAGTCGATTAAGCCATGTCCATCTGTCTGTTGAAATTATTTTTCTGAAGACCCCAGGTATCTTCGGGATCCAAATCTTCAATAATTCTGTCAGACATGCTTTTGACAAGTTTCCTATTTAAAATCATCAAATCCGTCCATAAATAACGGAGATATGAGCAAAAATCCAAGACAACCTCTGAAAATTTTATCAAAAAAAGACAATTTATTGCATGCTTTGACAAAAAAGCAACAAAACGTATGTTTGGATGTGTGTTGGCTTTATTGCTTTGCGTATTTTGTTTGTGTTTTTTTTTTTTTTTGGTGTTCGACGAAAAAGCAAAAAAACGTACATATGTTTGGATGTGTGTTGGTTTCACTGCTTTGCGTATTTTGTTTTTTTGGTGTTTCGTTTGTAGGGTTCTATCGAACAATCGATTTTTTGCTGAAAAAAGTCGAAAAGTCTAAGTCGACTTTTTGGTCAGAAAAAAGTCGTACATTCGATTAGTTATCTCAAAAGTCGAATAGTCGATAAAAGTCGAAAAAAGTCGACTTTTAAGATTGTTTAACAAATTTTTAATTGCAACATTATACTAAAACAAAATATGCACAGAATAACATAATAATTTTATGTTATTGCAATTTGGTACACTTACATTTTTTCTAGTGTATGCAAAAATAAATAATAAGTAAATGTTCGTAAAAAAATGCTTTTTCTACACAAAACCTTTATATATAAAAACTAAAAGTTCTTAGACATATCATATATACTCAAATTGCAGAAACTTTTAGAAAACTTAATAATAAACATGCCAAATTAGTAATATTAGAAACAAAAGTGATAATATTATTTAATATATTATCGCCTTAATACATTTAATTTTTATTGCTAAACATTACACAAGGCGCATCAATAAATGCAGAAACCATGTATTTTTTACAAAAAATGGTAAAAAGATGAAAAAAGTCGAAAAAAGTCGGAAAGTCGAAAATAGTCGAAAAAAGTCTAAAAGTCGACTTTTCATAAATTACCCAAATTCTAAAGTTCAAAAAGTCGACTTTTTAAGAATCGAAAAAAGTCGAAAGTCGACTTTTTGTTTCAACTATAGAACCCTATTCGTTTGGCGTTGTTGTTTTTATACATTCGTTAGAAGGGTATATATAATACTAGCTTGGCCCGCTGCGGTTCGCTACCCCTGTCGTAGTAAAAACCAATTCAGCCGTTTAGTAATTATTGTTTAAGAACTAAAGGTACCAATTTTACCAGTTTGTCCCCCTGTTTATCCCTTTCTGGTAAAAGTATTGAAAAAAGTTGTAGCCTATTGACGCTTCCATGTAAGGATCTATATTCGTTCCAAATTTCAATAAAATCGATGTAGCCGTTTAGGCGTGATGCTCAAACAAACAAACAAACTTACAAAGACATTTATATATTTATATAGATTGTCATTTCGTTTGTAACTTTTACAATTTAATCTGTTCGTCAGCAACTAATTAAATTTTTTAAGCAACGATCTTTACAAATTAAACGGTGAACGCTTGTTTTTAAAAAATGGGTTTATTTAAAAATAATGACCCATAATCATAGTCAAAAATAAAGTAAAGAAATAAAGTCGTCTTTACTTAAGAGAGTACTTTAGGTCTACCATAGACAAGTTAAAGTATACTTTTGACGTTAAAGTGGACTGTAAATATAAAACTAGCTGAAGCTAGTTGAAAAAGCCATGTGAAAAAGTTCGACAAAAAGTCAAAAATGTTTAAGTTACAAGATATTGGCAGAGATTTTGAATTTTTGAATCAAGAAAATTAGTACCAAAATAGAATACATTTGATATTAATCTTTCCTTTTCTATTTTTCCACCACAAACTGCTTTTTGTTTTTTAGTTTCCCGGTTACCTTTATTGTTTGTCACTTTTTGTTTTTTTTTTTTTTAATTTTCTAAGCTGTTCAGCGGTGCCACTTGTCTATATTTTGTTGTATATAGTATGAACACATTTTCTACATTAGAGGTGACACCCAGTTAAAGTCGGTTCTATTTAAAACATACTTTAATTTTGACTATAGTTAGAAAATAATAAAAAGCGGGTTTTTATTTTAAAGTTGTTTTTAAAAAGAACCGACTTTATTGTTTGACTATGATTATGGGTCAATGAGTTTAAAAATAATAAGGCTTATTAAAAAAGTTAATTTCAATGTTCGCTACCGATTCGAAATGGTATTTTGACGTCTTTCGGTAACGGTATTACAGTAACCGTAATTTCGTTCTGATTTAAATTATTATTAAAATTTATACAAATTTCAAATAAGCTGAACAAATATTATTTTATTACATATTAATTTTAATAAACTCAACTGTAGAAAACACAAATTGTTTGTGTTTTCATAATTTAGAAATATTTTTAAAATAACGGTACTGGTGTTTTGGATTATGTATTTCGTTTAAAATCTACCACACTTTTGGACACCTTTATTGTGCTCTTCAATTCTCTTTTAACAAGAGCCCAATATCTCTCCACTGGACTCAGCTCCAGGCAGTTTGGAGGAATTTCCAATCTTGGTACAAATACCACATTATTGTTCTTTTACCACTCAAGACCTTTCTTTTGTTTGCTTCTGCATCCTAAACTTTCCTTCAACATTCCTTTCGAGCATCTGGAACATAAAAAAGTTGACACAGAACCTGCGAAAAATTTTTCATACATACATTTAGTCATCCATTATGCAGCAGGTATATTTTTTGTATAAAATTTGACTTCAATTTCCGTGCTCTGCCTTTGGCCTCTAAATTTTTAGCAGAGTTCCTGTCAGGAACTATTTGAGCCTTGTATGCTTTTAAACCTTCAATGGCTTTAACTTTTCGTACCAAATAGTCCGAGTACTGAGCTAACTGGACTGCTTTCCTACCGGAGCTGTTTGGAGCTCTTTTGAAAATGTTTTCTATTTGTTTGGCTTTAGAAACATCATCTACCTGTACCAGGTTTTATATCAACGGACAAGTTCTCCCGGTACTGTTTAATAACAATGGGAACAGTTTTATAGCAGACCTTTGATTGTTTGGCCAACTTTTTGTAGGACCATGTTGGGTTTTGTTAAAAATATTTAATAATTTTAGTACGCACTTTTTTCTGGTCACTCATTTTAATCAGATTAACAACAAATGAACATAATTGACAATAAACATAATAACTGACATGTTTTACAAAGGTAACTTGATAAAAAAAAATCAAATAATACTTGGGTAAAAAGTTTTAATGAAAAACGTGTGTTAAGAATTTTACGATCTCAGTCCTTAATGCTAGTCACTTAATTGGTATACAATATAAATCATAACTATCATGTTTTATTCTATAAATACTAGTAATAAATCATTTTTTTTATAAAAAAAACATGTATTATATAAAAATGTATATTTCTTTAATTAAATTGAAATATGAAAATTCATGTTCATAATAAGTGTATTTAATATTATATTAATAGAGAATATATAAAATTATATTAATAGGGACAAAATTAACAAATGTTTTATATGTCAAATTGCTTATTATTCTTTGTCGGCATATATTATTGCATTTTATATATAAAGCAATAGGTATCACTGTTTAATTATAAACCTTAACTACTTAATATTTCTTAAAATATTCTTTAAATATTTTTTTATTTCCCTCGTTACAATTTTTTTTTATTATTTCTCCAAACCCTTTAATTAACTCTGGTTTGACTCCTTGCTAAATTTATTCAAATCTGGCCATTACATTTATTATTTATACTGAAATCGATCATCTGGCAGCACTATTTAGTTGTCATCCAACTTCGCTCTCCTCTTTCTATTCTCATACTTAGTTGCCATTATTAAAAGTAAAGGCTTAATAAAACCGTAAAATTTTCGTAAATTTATAGAAATTAAAAATTACAAGTGTAAATATAAATAAAAAAGTGTGTAAATACATAAAAAAAAGTGTTGGTGTTATAATTCAACAAAAATCTTTAGTGAAATAATTGAATTAAAAGTTTAATTACCAATTGAAAAATTCTGCCAAATAATTGTGTGTAAATTTTAATGGAGCCCTAGTTGTTCGTCTATTTTGTTCTGTTGTTGTTGTTTTTTTTTTAGTTAGCGAAGGCTTCGGCCATCAGTAGTTAAAACATTCACGCAGATGTGGCGGTCTGTCTGTTTGTCTTGATTTATGTCAGTATGACTGTGTGGCAGGTTTTTTAACTCATGCGTACAAATATTTATGCTCTATTTACATATGGATGTGTGGTTATTGTTGTTTTTGGCAAATACAATAGGGTTACAATTTTGTGTGTATGCATATGATGGCAAATCATCAAATGGCTGATTTATTACTTGCTAGAGAGGTAAATGGGACTTACAAATTATTGTACGACATATTGTAGACATACAATTTTTGACATTAATTATGCTTTTGGTTAAAATTTTTGAAAAATAAAATCAAGTTAAAATCAAATAAATTTTAATAAAAAGCGCGTGTGTCTTAAATGAAATAATCAAATAAAAAATTAAGTAGAAAATGTGCAAAAAGTCAAAATTAAGCAATGAGCTCCAACAGTTCTAAAATAGTTTTGTTGTTTGTGTTGAAGTAAAAAAAAGAAAATAAGATGTGTAATGAGTAGCCGAGGAAGATTTTATTTTATTAAAGTATTTTTGTTGTTTTTTATTTGTTTTGCAATTGCATCTACTTTCCCTTTCTGTTTGTGTGCTTTGAAAATACACTTTTATTAATAGTGAAATAGTAAAGTTTTTAATGAAAGAAAACAAATCTTAAGAGAAGTAAAAAGGACAATTACTGCAATGTTTGTTGGTGAAAATGAAGGTGAGCTTTTTTTTATTTTATTTTTCTATACATATTTTATATTTCTATACATACATATGGGCAATTCCATGTCATCGTACGTGACATTTGTACGCCTATAGAGTGGAATAGATTTTGCGAAAATAAGAGTATCTGAAAAATAATTTGGTCTATATGTTCCATTCAGAGTGTACTATATTTAAAAAAAAATAATAAGTTCTTTCAAAACAATGTTGTCCAAAATATCGAGCGAAATAAGGGTATATCGTACGTGACATAAAACGGAAGTTATTTTGAGGTACATGTCGAAATGTGCGAAAATTTGCGAATCGTGCAAGTCATTTTTCCTTTACAATCCATCATATTTAAATAAAAATAATGTTTGGATCATTTTATAAAAAATAAAATGTAATATCGTACGTGACATACCGTACGTGACAGGTTTTTCTCTTATAGAAAAACAATATATATTCTGTAAATATATGTATACAAAAACTAAAATAATAAATAGAAAATATATATTCGGTTTCTATAAACAATTTGATAATAGAAAAAAGAAACAATCAGAGTCAAATTCATTTCATACAACATGCTAATTGGGAGCTTCGTTTTCGCAACAATCTTAGCCTAAAACATACCAATTAAATTAAAAAATTAAATAAAGTCACTTTAAACTGCTATTTTGCACTTAAAATGTTGTAATAAGCACTAAATACTTTCACATAGTAAAATTTTAGTGTTTTCTTCTATTCAAATCATCTTGAAAAAAAGTTTGAAGGGCTTTTTGTTTTTTCAGTCCTGGTAGTCATTCTCGTGGAATTGCCCATAAGTATGAACATATGTATACGCAAAATGAGTTTGACAATAGAAAATTATTCATAGTTATTTTGAAACTATGGGAATTTAAATTATTGAGAAAAATAAGCATTAAATTTTCAAAATTTATACAATTATAAACATATTAATATTATATTACAGTAAAATACGACTATAACGAATTATCTGTTATTATGGACATACGAATCTCTTCACCATGAGTGGCAAGGGTATAAGTATATAAGTTTGTCATTCCGTTGTAATTTGTACATTTTTCATTTGCGATCCCAAACAACGATCCAGTATATATATTCTGGATCGTTGTGCGGTGTCGATATAGCCATGTCCGTCTGTATGTTGAAATAACTTTTCCGTTTCCCTCAAATAACTTACAGACATGATTCATAAATGGACCCGGTTCGTTTGCTATTCAAAATCGAGAAAATCGACCCGCATATGGGTGAGAGATATATGGAAAATACCTCGACAACCCCGATTTTTTACAATTTTTGATCTACATACAGTGGTGGCCATGAGGTTAGCACACTTCATACTTGCTGTTTTCTAAAGCAAATTATTTCATTTCATTGCAATTATAAACTAAAATTTTTGGTAATTAGTGTTGTTTATAATGTGATCAATAAATCCCGTTACTTTTTTTTGCATTCTATCGCTATTCTCTTTCAAATTTGCAGTTTAGTGCAGTAATATGTATAATAAGCTGGACACAATTTTAGCACATATAAGTATAATTAAATTTTTTAAAAGTTTTTTGAGGGTATAAATATTAATTGGTAAGTTTAGTTATTATATAATCAATGGGGAAGACAAATTGAATTAATAAACATTATTTAGATATGGCTAAAAAAAGGGTGTACAGAGGAACAACGAAAGATTATTCAACAAATGAACTCGAGAGGAACAAGTATAAGTGAGATTGCTTATACTTTGGAATGCTCCAGGTAGATGGTTTATAATGCACTAAGACATATTCAGAAGTATAAAACATCTAAAAATGTTACACAGGCTCCTCGGCCCAGAAAAACTTCACGTAAAGAGGACTCTTTAATATATAGAGCCTCTGTCGAAGATCCTTTTAAGAGCTCCACCGTAATCCAGAGAGAAATTTCAGGAAAATATGGTATCAACGTGTCCAGCAGAACGATAAGAAGAAGACTTAATGAAAAAAATTTACGTGGATGCATTTCTCAGCATAAGCCACATGTTTAAAAAATGAACATACAAGCTCGGTTGTGCTTTGCTCGTGAGCATTTGGAAAAGCCGTTAATTTTTTGGAAAAATGTCCTTTGGAGTGATGAATCTAAATTTTGTAGATTCGGATCGGATGGTAAGAGGTATGTATGGCGTCCTCCGAACATGCAACATAATCCAAAGTACACCAGTAAAACAATAAAACACGGTGGGGGTAATGTGATGGTGTGGGCAGCATTTTCTGGGTATGGTGTTGGTCCTATAAAAAAGATTGATACTCGTATGGACCAGTATGTATACCAGAATATACTTCTAAATACAATGGTACCTTATGTAGAGGACAACATGCCACTTAGGTTGCGTTTTATGCAAGATAATGATCCAAAACACACCTCACGCTTAGTGAGGTGTTGCTTGGAATCGAACAATATCGACGTGTTAAAATGGCCAGCCCAATCTCCGGATCTCAATCCTATTGAGAACCTTTGGAATGATGTGGAGCAGAATGTAATGAGAGAAAAGCCGAAAAATTTGGCCGATTTATGAAAAGAAGTAGAAAAAGCTTGGAATGGTATTTCAGTGGATCGCTGTATGGCCCTTGTAGAAAGTATCCCAAGGAGACTAGAAGCTGTGATCAAAAATAAAGGGTATCCAACTAAGTACTAAGTTTTTTGTGAAATAAGTTTTTTTGTTTTGTTACTTTTTTTAATATGAATAAACTTTTTTATTTTGTGCTAAAATACTGTCCAGTGTTTTTTTGAGGTTATTCGATTCTGGACAGAAAAACGCAATATATATATAAAGGAATAATGCTGGACATGATGGGACGTGATCTTAGAAGGACAAGTAACACGCATGCAAAAGATATAATAAAAAAATTAAGAAATATAGGATATATTTGCGTTTAAAAATAGCAAGTAGGTAGTGTGCTAACCTCATGGCCACCACTGTATATCTGGAATACTAAGTAAAAAATATAGACAATATGGATATCCAGTGATAGATATTTCATAGATCTTTGCAACGATGTCCATAACAATATAGAAGGTCGGACCTACAATGGGTTTAAATCAATGAAAATATTTTTTTAACCCAAAAACAAAATTTTTTTTACAAATAAATTTAAAAAAATTGATTTTATTTTTTATTATTTTCAAAACAATATTGAATATTTTACGGAAGTGTTATTAAGACATTGTTGGTGTGTGTGTTAAACGTATGGGTACCAGTATTTCAAACAAACTTAAACCTGTTAGTTTTTTGTCATAACTTTGCAAAATAATTAAAAAATAATGCAAATTAATTATTACTAATAACAGTTATTAGTTGAAAGACATTTGTTTTCTTATAAAAAGAGATACCTATTAATAAAGTATAAGCAACATTTTTTAATAACTTTATTGAAATGCAAAAATTTAAGAACAAAAAATAAAATATTATTGGCACAGTGGGTTTAAAATTTTGTAAAGTTTTTAAAATATTTTAAACTGATCTGTACGTTAAGCAACTGTCTTAAAGTTGGGACTTCTACTTATTCATAATTTTTCAAAAAGAGAGCTTTAATTTCGTTGTATACTTATTTGCTGCTTGCCTTAATTTATTTCCGCTTTGTCTGTGTATTCCAAGCTGAAAAGCACAAATCAAACACTATCTCAAACCACCTACTGTTTTACATACAAACTTAACTTTGCTCTTGAATTAATGTCATAGGTGCAACAACTATAACTATACATATTTATAAAATTTATAATAATTAGCCATAAATAAAAGATTATTTTTCAAAAATGTTACAATTTAATCACAGATGAAAATGTTGGTTATTTACTAATAAGCAATAATTTATTTATTTTTTTTATAAACATGCAGTTTTAAACGAATTTAGTTTACCCTCCTTTAAATGATGTTTATCAGGGACCGTAACAATTATGACATTTATAATAAAAATCACAACATAATTGTTATTTTCTGATTTTTATTTTTTTTTTTGTCAGAAATATTTTTCAAACTTTGATTTTTATTTTTTTTGTCAGAAATATTTGTCAAACTTTGATTTTTATTTTTTTTGTCAGAAGTAATTGTTATTTTTTTTTTGTCAGGCATATTTGTCAGACTATGATTTTTATATTTTTGGTAGATATAAAAATTAATTAATGAGTTTTATTTACATATATGTTAGAGTCAAATATCTAATAAATAAAACTCATTAATTAATTTGTATATCTGCCAAAGATATGTAAATCATAGTCTGACAAAAAAATAACCATTATTTCTGACAAAAAAAAAAAAATAATAAAAATCAAAGTCTGACAAATATTCCTGACAAAAAAAATAACAATTACTTCTGACAAAAAAAAATAAAAATCAAAGTTTGACAAATATTTCTGACAAAAAAAATAAAAATCAAAGTTTGAAAAATATTTCTGACAAAAAAATAAATATCAAAGTTTGACAAATATTTCTGACAAAAAAAAATAAAAATCAAAGTTTGCAAATATTTCTGACAAAAAAAAAAAAATAAAAATCAAAGTTTGACAAAAAAAATAAAAATCAAGAATTTAAAAAGCATGTTAATTTATGAAAATATAGTTGAAAACAAACAAAATGGTGTACTTGACTTGACTCTCCGATATTTTCTTGTGATGGCTTTTTTTCTTTGAAATTTCAAGAATAATTATTATTTTCGGTCCCTGATGTTTATACATTCAAATTTAACAGCCTAAAAGTAGGCTTTACATTTTGATGCAATAACTAGCAAACAACAGTTTAAGGAAGAATGAGATAGAGAGAGACAGTGTAATGGTTGGAGAAAAACTGTGAGGTTAGGTTTGTTTATTTAATAAAGCAACAACTAAGCAGCTGTTAAATATCGAAGGAGATAATAAGAAATAGAATTATGTCTAGATAATGCGAAATTTCATGAAATATTTTAAAAACTGTAGTTTTATATACAAAATTTTCTAGACGACATAAAGAAACTAGCATTTAATTATTTTTTGCCGTCATTCTGTTCTAAATTGTAATAAAATATGCTTTAATCAGAGATCGAAAATAACTCGTCCATATACAAAAAAACTCAAATTGTGATTTATATTTTTGTGATAAAAATAAATCACTCAAAATAACAGTTATAAAATGATTTTTATTTACATGGTTTGGTATGACCTTTATTAGTTTTTGTAGTTTTTTAATGGTTTGATATGAGGCAAACATTTTATATAATAGATTTTAATTTTTCTATAATTTTATCTAATCCCTATCTCTTATTTGTTATATTGTGAAACCATTATTTGTCCGTTTTGACTAGAACTTAAATGGCACACATAAATAATACATTTTTACCGTAAATGTAAGTAACTCAATAATTGTATATAACATCCTTAGATTGAGATAGTAATATGAGCTTCTGCTGATATTATGAACACATAAAGTACAATCCAACATCCATGTCCGTCCTTCCGATATCAGAAAATAGATACAATATTTCACTATTATATTATATATTTGAAGTTTACTACTTTAATGCAAAAAAAAAAAAAAAAAAAATTTTAACACAACAGCTAGATTTTCTCCTATTACTTCCTACTTTTAATCCTACTAACTATATATCTGAGAGTTTTGCATATTTCAATAGCCTAATTTTAAATAAATTGTGTACTTATTTATACAAGTTTTTAGGGAATGATGTCGATTTCTTTAACATGGTACAAATTTTGAACTAATTAGTTGATTTTAAAACATTTACAGATTTATTGAAAAAAAAAGGATATATGGCAGCTACCCTTGCTAGAATTTAAATGTTAAGAACTAAGTAAATGCTTGGTTCCAAAATAAAAAACGATTTTTACGAATTTTTTAAAAAAAAAAATTAGATGTTGAAATCTTTATGTTTTGGAATTATGAATATCCTTCCGATGAAATTTCCATAATTTTTCATCTAAGGAGTAAGATCGAAAAATTATAAACTTCAATTTCCGTGCTCTGCTTTTGTCCTCTGAATTTTTAGCAGCGTTCCTGTCAGGAACTTTTTGAGCCTTGTATATTTTTAAACCTGCATTAGCTTTATCTTTTTTTACCAAATAGTCCGAACACTGAGCTACCGGGCTGCTTTCCTACTGGATGTGTTGGGAGCTCTTTTGAAAATGCTTTCTATTTGTTTGGCTTTAGAAACATCATGTAGACCATTCCTTCTACCTGAACCAGGTTTTATATCAACGGATAAGTTCTCCCGCTACTGTTTAATAACATTGGAAACAGTTTGACGACAGACCTTTGAATGCTTGGCCAACTTTTTGTAGGATCAAGTTCGGTTTTGTTGAAAATATTTAATAATTTTAGTACGCACTTTTTTAATCAGATTAACAACAAATGAATATAATTGACATTAATCATAATAACTGTTTTACAAAGGTAACTGATCAAAAAAAAAAAAAAAATATGAGAGAACAAGAATTTCTGAAAATTAGTGATTTTATTCAGGTTTATAGGTTTTTTAAGGAAAAGGATGTATGGCCGCCACCCAAATCCTTGCTGCGATTGTAATAAAAATTTTCACAAAAGACAATATTTTATTAAAATGATTATAACCAAATTTTAAAATGTTAGAGGTATAACAGTAAATTTTATTTAATATTATATGTTCAGGATATATGGGAGGTACCCGTGTCGTTGCACGAATTTTTTTTTAAATTATATTTTTTCTTGATCTTACCAAAAGGTAATATTCTTCGAATTTTTATTCGTCTGCAGTAACTCCTTCTAATTTTGTTCATTGCCTATATGAAAACAAAGCACTGTGTGCCAGAACGCTTTCATTGTGGAACAATATTTAAAAAAATTATGCAAATTTGGCGGTCCCTGTTTCGAGCACTAATAAAGCAAATTTTCAACTTGTTGGCCTTTTTAATTGTCAAGTTTGCTGTATTTTGTGTTCAGAGAACCCACATAAGTCTGTCGAAAAATAAATGCATCCACAACGAATCACTGTTTGGTATGGATTATGGGCTGGAGGTGCATGTATTAGCGCTACTACTTCATACTTTTGATTTATCGGATATTAGAAGATAACTAAATTCTCATCTTAGTTGATATAACGTGAAATTATATTTTATTAGGAGTTTGAAGAAGTGGGCGAACTATATAATCTCGAATGAAAACGAAATCTGATTGTTGCAATTTTTTCGGTACATATATTGCTTGAGTTTGACTATGTCTTAATACCTTTTTAGCTTTGATATTTTCCATGTCTTCTGTATGTTGTTTAACCAATTCAGAGTTAATGTTTTTTTTTTTTATTATTGAAATCAATGAAAAATTCACCTGGTAATGTCAGTACCATTCCATATACTGATCCAGCAGTAGAAATGGCGAGATCGTGATTAATCGATGACCTCAGACCCAACATAATAATAGGCAGAACATCTGATGTTCAACTTGTTCATTATTCTGTGGGTGATAGGGTGTACTAAGGGGTGAGATCGTAAAATTATTAACACATGTTTTTCATTAAAACTTTTAACCCAAGTATTATTTGATTTTTTTTTTTTATCAACTTACCTTTGTAACACATGTCAGTTATTATGTTTAATGTCAATTATATTCATTTGTTGCTAATCTGATTAAAATGAGTGACCAGAAAAAAGTGCGAACTAAAATTATTAAATATTTTCAACAAAACCCAACTTGGTCCTACAAAAAGTTGGCCAAGCATTCAAAGGTCTGCCGTCAAGCTGTTTCCAGTGTTATTAAACAGTACCGGGAGAACTTGATATAAAACCTGGTTCAGGTAGAAGGAATGGTCCACATGATATTTCTAAAGCCAAAAAAATTTAAAGCATTTTCAAAAGAGCTCCCAACACATCCGGTTAGCTCAGTGCTCGGACTATTTGGTACGAAAAGTTAAATCTAGTGCAGGTTTAAAAACATACAAGGCTTAAAAATTCCTGACAGAAACGCTGCTAAAAATTTAGAGGCCAAAAACAGAGCACGGAAATTGAAGTCAAATTTTATACAAAAAATACACCTGCTGCATAATGGATGACGAAATTTACGTATGGAAAATTTTTCGCAGCTTCCGGGTGAATATTTTTATGTTGCTGATGCTCGAGGGAATGTTGTAGAAAAGTTTAGGACCCAAAAGCAGAAAATGTTCCCAAAAAGTTCTTGGCATGATTCAAATTGACACTTTGGTCAGTAACAATTTGTGTAGGTACTCCAAATATCGATATCCATTCGCTTTAAAAGGATTTTATCACAGATTCAGCAGTGATATCACTCAATGGTATCGCCTCTGGTCAGCGAGTAAATCTGTCAATGCAGTTAAGGCAATATCTATATTCACCTGAAAGGTGAAGAGGTCGAATTAAGACCATACTGACGATTTTGTTAAATATTTTATAAGGAACTGCAAATTCACCAATGGGACTTTTTGTGTGACGTTAAACTTTGTGTGACTTTAAACAGTACACATATTTGGCCGAACAAATATGATTGACGATTTTGAACCGGGATGAAACACGTTGTTCAACATATCAAAAACTGCTTTTCGAAAACATAATTTTTGTCACAAATATGACACTTCAACGATGTATCTTATATGATTTAGGATGTTGCTTTCTATAGATCCAACCAATGTGTGGTATTTTGTTGTCTGATGTAATACCGGAAGTTACAAATTGAAAATCTAGTTGTCGAAAACAAAGTTTGGGATTTTGACACCAAAATGAGATACTTCGGATGGAATAAGTTGACATTTTTAAACAAATTAATTTAATTCTCGTCGGGGATCACCAATTAGCATGTGTTTATTTAAATATTTAAAATCTAATTACATAAAAAATTAAATTTTTTTTTTTCAAAATTTATTTATGAAAAAATTATAAGTCAAATTTTTTTCTTTAATATATTTTTTCAAACATTTTTTAATTAAAAAAAAAAGATAAAATTGTTTAATTTATTTGTGAAAAAATTTTATAAACATTTCGGGGTAAAAAATAATTTTCCCGATTTTCACCAATTGTAGGTCCAACATACTTTGGCTTATATACGTGGTTGCAAAGGTATTTTTTTATTGGATATCCATAATGCAGATATAAATAAATAAAAATATGTAAAAAATCGGGGTTGTCCTGGAGTTTTTCTTCACATCTCAGAAATTTAATTTTAAACAAAATTTTGAAAATGTTAAATTTGGGATTTGCATGAAATTTTATGATTTATTCAAGTAAAATGAGTTATAGATATATAAATGAAATAATAAAACTTTTATAATTGGATTTTTTTTTTTTTTTTTGATAATTTAGTTTTTAAATTTTGTACACTCTTCTGACGATCATGTGTCATATTCAGAGTTGTGAGCAGTGTTGTCAGATTAGGGGATTTTCCCCCAAATTGGGGATTTTATTTTGTAAATGGGGATAAATAATTGGGTTTGGGGATACGGGGAACAGTTGGGGCAATATTGTAGGTTTTGGGGATTTTTTGAATATTTTTGGGGATTTTTATTTTTTTGTTTTAGTTTTCGTATTTATGGAATTGTTCGAAGCATTTAATTTATGTAAGAGTTTGTTTTAAATCGAAAGAACACATTGGAATACAAATTTAAGTCTGGTAAATCTTCAAATTGCAACAATATGCTATTTGACATTTTATATTGGCAATCCTTCTTATTATGTATTATCAATAGATAATATTTTATTCCTATAAAAGTGATTTGATAAGGGGTTTTAATTTTTAAAAATTACCCCCATTAACACGAATCCTGGTTAGGCGTTAACTAATAATTATACCGTCGGTTAAAATTATTTTTGTATGAAAACTGTCAGTATACTTTAACCCCCAGTAACACGACTTTTTAAAAGTTAAAAAACTAACAAACTCTAGAATTAAAAAAACAATATCTGATCGCTTAGTAAATACAAAATTGTATTTCTTATGGAATAAAACCAGAAATTTAAGTTATAAGTTTTATTTTTTAAATTGTTTTACATACGTACATAAATAAAATTAATTGTAGTGCAAATAATGTATGTATGAATTAAAATTAGACTATTATTTTTACTGGGGATTTTTGGGGATAGCACAAACTGTTTTTTGGGGAATTTCGGGGATGAAAGATATAAATTTGGGGAAAAGTCTCGAAAAAATCTGGGAACCCTGGTTGTGAGCATTTAAATTGAATCTATTTGCTCGATCCAATTCAGTAATTGTTACAATATCTTTGATTGAGCTAAATATTTATAGTGAACTTTTCCAATTTTAGCAGACTGTCCCATTTTTTAATGAATACTACAAGACCTTCTTTACACATGTTGTCTCTCTGTTGTATCTGGTAATTATTCGAAGCCGTTTCTTTTTTTTTCTAGCAAATTCAAATTTAGGTAGATCGAGGGGATCATTATTTGGCTCTAATGATGCGTTGTCTTACAGTTAACTTAAAGTTATTCCTTCTTCTAACCTTATACTGAAATTTCATTTCTACCAAATCAGTAGAAATTACAATTAACCGACTATTAAGTGTCACTTCAATCAATACTGTTCATTTTCTTTATTTGTCATTTTTTGAATTTTTTATAAATCGCCCAACCTCAATGATGTCACCACTTAATCCTGTTGAAATGCATTTTACATTAAACCACCATGTTTTCGACTGATAACAAAAAAAACGAGCTTTTCTACTCATAAGAGTCTTAAAGCAATTTATACTTAATTGATGTCGCAAACACAAAAAAAAATGCAAGAAAAAAGAACTTTCATTATTTGCACTAATGAATGATTCATTTTTCAACAATTCAGACATCTGATTTCCTCTGTCTTATTTTTCGCTTCTTCAGTTTACTGTTGGCAGCATTTACGGTTTTTACACAGCTTTTTTTTATTGCAGTCATTAACATTAATTTAAGCTGTTTTTTGGTTTAAATGTTTGTTTTGTTTTTCCTTTGTTTTTGTTGTATCTCACTTTAGGTTAGTTTACCCTGGTTTTTTACATTTTCATACTTAGGGCAGAGGGTTTGAGTTAAAATCTTCTTGTTCACTAAATGATCGGTTAATAAATGCGACAAAAACTAAAGCAAAAAATGGAAGAAAAGGAAAAAAATGGCTAACAAAAAAGAAGTGCTAAAAGCAAATTAATCAACTGTTTGCAAAACAAGATAGAATTTTATTTATAATTTTTTTTTTTAACACCAACAAACAAATACACGATGAACAAAACAACCAACTACAACAAGCAAAATGTGATTAAGGTTGGGGAGGAGTTATTTCCCTTATTTTAGTCTGCTTGCTATTGCAGCAGAATTTTATGGAAATATGTTGCCAGACTTTTTAAAACTGATTCTGATTACCATTTCTAAGCATGACGATTTTTGTTCCAACCAATATAACTCAATGATCAATAAATACCGTTTAAAGCAAAGACAGTAATGTCTAATGAAGATAATTGCCTTTGCTTTGCTCTCATTATGAGAAATTCGTTCTATCAACAATGCCATATTATTTTCTAAAAATTGCACAATTTTTGCTTTCGTATTTGAACTTTTTAATATTAATTAAGTGTTTTGAAAAAAGTTTTGTTTTCAATTTCAAAATGGCTGAATTTATTCAAATTTAGTTTACCAAAAAATGCAATATTTTTGAAGGACTGAGTTTCAAAGTGGCATATTTTTGAATCCAATTGAGATATTGACTTGAGATTTGTTTTGTAAGACCAAAAATTAACTTATCTAAACAAAAACAAGTAAGAGAGCTATATTCGGCTGTGCCGAATCTTATATACCCTTCACCAAATTATACCTTAAAATTAAAATTTTAATTTTTTTTTTTCAAAATAGTTTTTTAAAATTTTTTTCCAATTTTTTTAAAACATTTTTTTTAACATATTAGTGAAAAAAAATTATGTCAAAAGAATGTTTTTTATGAAAAAAAATTCGGGTTAAAAAATATTTTTTCCGATTTTGACCCATTGTAGGTCCAACTTTGTATATCCTTATATGCATCGTTGCAATGGACTTTGAAATATCTATCATTAAATATCCATATTGTCTATATTTATGACATAGTAATCGAGATATAGATAAAAAAAATAGGCCAAAAATTGAGGTTGTCTCGGATTTTTGCTCATATCTCCGTTATTTATGGACGGATTTTGCTGATTTTAAATAGGAAACTTTTCGAAAGCATGTCTGACAGAATTATTGAGGATTTGGATCCCGAAGATATCTGGGGTCTTCAGAAAATTGATTTCAACAGACAGACAGACGGACATGGCTAAATCGACTCCGCTATATATAAGGATTCAGAATATATATACTTTATAGTGTCGGAAAATTATATTGTGGAAATTACAAACGGAATGACAAATTTATATATACCCTTCTCACGAAGGTGAAGGGTATAACAATTATATCGGAATAAATGTGGATCAAATTGTTCTTAATATTTGCGAACCTATTAAAATTTTGATAAAAATTTTAGTTTTAGAGATTCAATAAATATGTAATATGTGACAAAACCCAATAATAACAAAGCATAAAAAAACTTGTTAAAAAGTCAAAGGGAATCTCGCAATTCCTAAAAATTGGAACAAAAATCCCAAAAATTGTGTTTTTTTTTTTTAAATTTTACCCATAGGGTTCACATTTTCTTCAGCGCTGGGAAAATACTTTAGAGATAAATTAAGAACACAACAGAGTTTGCAACGCTGCTTTCCATTTTCTGATCCCGGCTTTGGGATTTTAGAACATGTGGCCCAAAGATGAAGTTTTGATAAAGATACCTTACAGAGAAACATAAAATTGTTATATGTTCTTAAAATAAGTTTTTTTTTAATAAAAAAAGTGATAAGTCACCTTTTCGCCCAAAAAAACAACAAGAATCTACTATTTTTTTAATTTTTAAATTGAAAATCGTTTATTTTTGGATCCGTAATTGATATTGATCTGAAATCATTTGTGTATTATTGGTCATTTAGTTGTCTAACAAACAAAAAATTTCGAGTCCATTCGGTAAATAAGTACGACCTATATTTTAAAAAAAGCGGACCAACGTATGGCAAAATTTTAAAATATCAATTTAGAAATGCCTATAACTTGGAAATCACAAGAGATAAATAGCACAAGCAAGCATGTTTCTTCAAGACATGGCACGTGTTTAAAAATTGTACATGTCAAAGGTATCCTATTTTGAGCCCCATAGCGCCGGTCCTGGAGCATTTGCTGGGCCCAATTTAATAACCTAATCTCAAATACTCCTTGTCTACGCCCATGTCCAATTTTATCCCGATTGAACCAGCCGCCAGATTTTTTAATTTTGGTATAATGGGTCAAAGATGTGAGAAAATTAGTGAAATACAAAAACAATTTTTAATTGTATTTTTTTTTTTTCAACATTTAATTTCAAAATTTTTTTGAAAACATTGCTCTTTGACTAAAAACATAGAACAATTTTAGACCGAGCTAGAATCAAAAATCCTAAAAGTGCAAAATGAGGCTTACCATAATGGCCCTAAAATGGGAATTTGACAACGTTTAAAAATTAAAAAATATTTCCGTATACAATATGTGGCAACACGTGAAAGTGTATGAGTGTATGGCAAACGATATCTAGAAATATACAGTCCGTCAGCTTTTTCTTTTCTAGATATTTGTCATGGTAATCGTGTTAATTTATATTGCTTTTACTGGCACTGCAAATGCAAGCAATTAATTTATGTAAATATACATTTAACTACATAATACAGCAACAAAAACTACAACTACTACTGCGGGTATCAAATAGATTCAGTATGTTGAAACAACATTTTGTCCACTCAGCAGCCAAGTCAGTGGCACTACAACGACAGCAAATGGAAAGTTGTTGCAAGGGATGTGAACTGAATTAAAACTAATTAATTGTAATGGAAAATATTAAAAGCGATTAGAAAAAAATAAATAAATGAAAATAGCTGGCTGTGAATGTGTTTTAGAAAAAAGGAAGCAATTTGCAATAAAACCAACAGCATTAAAGCGATTTTATTTTTCTTGTTCATGAAACAATAAAAGTGAACAAATGAAAAAAACACACAAAGCTTAATAATTCTTTATACGCCTCATTTAAGAGACAAATCCGATTAAGTATAAAATTTCGTATTTAATATGGTTTTAAGCTCGATTTTTCATGTCAGTTTTTTTTTTTTGGTTTCTTTCACGTTTTGCTGCGGTTCATTTCAAAGATTGTATTAAAAAAAGGATCCTTTTTAAAATCTCATTCGTATTCGTATTTATTATTCAAAACCAAATTAAACCAAATTTTTAACGAAATGAAGCAACAACACAAACCGCATTAAGCATTGTGCCACAATCAGGCATCATGTGCCATACAAACAAACAAACAACTAACCATCCAACAGGCAACACTCACAATCACATCCAGAGCATTTGAGTGTCATACATTTGAAATATAAAACGTACGAATAAGAAATCACCAGAAAAAATTGTATAAAACAAAAACACAAAAGATTAATATTTCAAAATAAATATAAAAGGAAACTAAATTTAAAAATTATATTGAGAAGGGGAGTAAGTAATGTCTGGCTTAAAATTTGAAAATCTAGAAACACTGAAATTTAACAAAGAAGCGAGGTTGACAACTAAACGAAAAAGATATAGCAATGTTTAAGGACTAGGTCCTTTACAAAAAAAAGTAATCGAAAGAACTAACCTCCCATAAATGATATATTGTTAAGCCACCTTATTCCTTTGATGAATCATTCAAATCAATCTTGAAATTATCGACCTATCTTATTAGAACTTTTCGTCTCAACACATCCTACAATAGTCCTAGCCCTTACTGGCAAATGACCCGAATCACTCATATGATTACTGTAATACTTCTTCTGTTCTATCTAGACCATGAGGCCTTTGAGATCCTACCAAATTATCCCTAAATGTTGGGTCAATCCCTCCCTCACCTTCAAGGATAATTCCGAACTCAGCTTTGCGAGCTCGACCGAAATATCGTTGCGCTCAATATTACAGTGTCCTTTTACCCAACACAGTATTACATCGTAGTGTTCCATCAACCTGACCAGGGCTCGCCTCTATTGGCAGTGTCCTACTGAAGTTGATTTCCATTATCATGTAGTCTGAGAGAACCGTATCACCGAGAATCCCTGAACGAAAACCAAATTCAATATCATTCTGTCCTGGTATCCAATACAGTATTTTCTAGTAGTTTTCCATAAACCAGCTTGGGTTTGAACCTGCGATCCTTCAGAACACCGCCTGAGTATCAACTGGATTAATACAGCTGACATTTCCTTCAAGATTGCCAGTATTTCCGCCTGAAAGACATTAGGTTCATACGGTCCGTATCTACTATGTAGAAAACATAGCCGGTGCCCTTTTCCATTTGTGATCCGTCATGACCTTCGTGTAATCTGTAAGAACTCTTTAAGACATCCCAATCAGGGATTTCTATTGGAGGTATCCTACTGAAGTTGATTTCCCTTATCATGTAGTCAGAGATATTCGGATAACCGAGAATCCATGGTAGGAAACTAAATATGTATAAGCTCTTCATATGGAATGTTTCTCTCCGCCAGTCTGTGTAAATCTCTTGTTGCCAATCCTATTACATACTCTCCAAGTGAGGCACTTTATTGAGCTTTGGGTAGAGTATTCCTACGACTTCCTATTTATCTCACATCTAATCTATAGATCCAAGTCACCCCTTCGGTCGAAATCCCAAATTCTTACCTATAGAAATCCAACAGGCGTTGAGTCTTGTTTTCTGTCTTTCCAATATCCAAGAACATTCCTAAATGTATACTTCGCTTCGCAAACTAGTGCAAGTTTCACATCTCCAAGTTTTGGCAGTACAATGCGCCCCATATTATATCTTCTAGTAAATAATACATGTTCCATCTTCTCGGTGTGGATCCCCAGTCCCTTTATTTAAGACTATGAAGAATGATCGACAAGCGCCTTTTGCACGATATAGCTGATTGTGAAAAGAATATTTACAATGTCTTCTTTTCTTCGAAAATGTCGAATTCTGTACCAACAAATCGTCATTAAATCTTAGTTTCTGAATGTTTTAGTTGATTTCTGTTATAAAATTTTCGTTCATATGTGTGATTAGAAGTTGTCTCCCGATATGACTTTTTCCCCCTACCAATAAACTTAATCGTAACCAATTTTAGGTATGAGTATTGTTTAAAATCACAAAATTAAAAGAAACCCAAAATGCTCCTCCAACCATGACTTAAATTTGTGTAAAAAAACTTTAAGATTTATGTGCATAATTCTTTGAGAATACATTAAAAGGAATTGATTAAAAACTAATGGGAAAAACCATAGTTTTATACATAAAACTAATTTTCATTTAAAGTTAAATTTTTACAAAAAAAAATAAAAATAATAAATAAATTGGTTTACAAATAACAAATGTTAAACTCACAATAAATGGCCAGAAATATGAGCACAATAAAGTGTTTATTTTATTAAGATTATACAAAACTATACTTTTAAATATACAAGGGGGGCTTGAGGGGATTTATCAAATGTATGGAATATGTAACGAATACTGTCGGGAAATAAACAGTAACGTCAGATTATGGAAGATATTTTTCAATATTTCAATGATAGAGTGTTAAGGTACTAAACCAGGCCCACAATCTATGCAAATTCACTTGGAAAATATATATTCATTTTATTTTGTAGCATAGTGCAATTATTTCTGGATTTTATTGGCAAAATCTTAGGAATTAAACCTTTATCGGTTGAAGCGAATAATGAACACAAACATCCGAAACATTTCACTTTAGCAAACTTCATCCAACCTGCTATTTCTGGAAAACAAGAAATCAGTTGTTGTGCCACTTTTAACTCTCACAATGCTGAAAACGCCTCTATTTTCGATGAGATTTAGATAAGACACAAGTACTCGAAGACACAATACAGATTATGGACGATTGTTTAAAGCAAATCAAATATTTTAAAGTGGTATACAGACAACAAATTAGTTAATTTGAGCAAATCTAGTATTTTTCACAAATCACATAAATGGTAACGTCCAAAAAAGCAATCATAGAATCACAACCAATTTCAAAACCAAGACGAACAAAAATGTTAAACAACTGGACCTCGTCTGCATAACCATCTAATGCATTTGTTAATTGATTTAATTGTTTATGACATAAATATCGAATAAAAAATAAACGATCTCATATTGGAGCAAATCAAATGCCACAAAATATAGAGATGCTGAAACGCTTTTAACGACAAACATTTACAATTTACGAGCTTGTCTTTGCTGCGCTCATACATATAAATATGTTGGTTTGTTTGTTAATTTATGAAAACAAATAATAAAACTATTTTATGGCACCATTGCCATCATCATCACCACCATCTCGCCACTCATTCGCCAATTGACAATATTTGCCAGTGCATTTATAGATTTATCCAACAAAATCGTTAAATTCTTTAACTTCATTCATCCTTATGTATTGCAGCAAGCAAACTCAAGTTGTACTTATTTGAAAATTCAATACTTGTGTGATTGTGGTTTATATGAAAAAGTATTTTTTTTTTTGTTTGCATCTGTTTGGATGTTGGTCGATTTGGCTGTGTGTATGCAGTTTTTCTTTTTATTGAAATTTTCATATATTTACTGTTCATCACTTGGGTAACCAGGGTAAACGTGATAGCGGTTGTTTTGGGTGTTTTCAATAATTTTGTTTTTGTGTATTTAAATTTAATTCTGTTCGTTAATATTCTTGTCTATAGTCTATTGTATTGTTTCTATAGACTCGTCTATAGTCTCGTCTATAGACTCGTCTATAGACTCGCCTATAGTCTCCTCTCTAATCTCTTATCTAGTCTCGTCCATAGACTCGTCTATAGTCTCGTCCATAGACTCGTCTATAGTCTCGTCTACAGTCTCGTCTATAGTCTTGTCTATAGTCTCATTATAGTCTCGTACATAGTATCGTCTACAGTCTCGTCTAGAGTCTCGTCTGTAGACTCGTCTATAGTCTCGTCTATAGTCTTGTTTATAGTCTCGTCTATAGTCTCGTCTATAGTCTCATCTATAGTCTCGTCTATAGCCTCGTCTATAGTCTCGTCTATAGTCTAATCTATAGTCTCGTCTATAGCCTCGTCTATAGCATCATTATAATCTCGTTTATAGTCTCGTCTATAGCATCATTATAATCTCGTCTATAGTCTCATTATAGTCTCGTACATAGTTTCGTCTACAGTCTCGTCTGTAGACTCGTCTATAGTCTCGTTTATAGTCTCGTCTATAGTCTCGTCTATAGTTTCGTCTATAGTCACATCTATAGTCTCGTCTATAGTCTCGTCTATAGTCTCGTCTATAGTCTCATTATAGTATCGTCTACAGTCTCGTCTATAGACTCGTCTATAATCTCGTCTATAGTCTCGTCTATAATCTCGTCTATAGTCTCGTCTATAGTATCGTCTATAGACTCGTCTATAGTATCGTCTATAGACGCGTCTATAGTATCGTCTATAGACTCGTCTATAGTATCGTCTATAGTCTCGTCTATAGTCTCGTCTATAGTCTCGTATATAGTCTCATCTATAGTCTCGTTAATAGTCTCGTCTATAGTCTCGTCTATAGTCTCGTCCATAGTCTCGTCTATAGTCTCGTCTATAGTCTCGTCTATAGTCTCGTCCATAGACTCGTCTATAGTCTCATCTATAGTCTCGTCTATAGTCTCGTCTATACCCTCATTATAGTCTCGTCTATAGTCTCGTCTATAATATCGCCTATAGTCTCGTATATAGTCTCCTCTCTAATCTCTTATCTAGTCTCGTCCATAGACTCGTCTATAGTCTCATCTATAGTCTCGTTTATAGTCTCGTCTATAGCCTCATTATACTCTCGTCTATAGTATCGCCTATAGTCTCGTCTATAATCTCGTCTATAATCTCGTCTATAGTCTCGTTAATAGTCTCGTCTAGTCTCGTCTATAGTCTCGTCCATAGACTCGTCTATAGTCTCATCTATAGTCTCGTCTATAGTCTCGTCTATAGCCCCGTTATAGTCTCGTCTATAGTCTCGTCTATAATCTCGTCTATAGTCTCGTCTATAGTTTCGTCTATAGTCTCGTCTATAGTCTCGTCTATAATCTCGTCTATAGTCTCGTCTATAGTCTCGTCTATAGTCTCGTCCATAGACTCGTCTATAGTCTCATCTATAGTCTCGTCTATAGTCTCGCCCATAGACTCGTCTATAGTCTCATCTATAGTCTCGTCTATAGTATTGTCTATACTCCTGTCTATAGTCTCCTCTATAGTCTCGTCTATAGTCAAGTCTATAGTCTCGTCTATAGTCTCGTCTATAGTCTCGTCTATAGTCTCGTGTATAGACTCGTCTATAGTCTCGTCTATAGTATCGTCTATAGACTCGTCTATAATGTCGTCTATAGTATCGTCTATAGTATCGTCTATAGTCTCATCTATAGTCTCGTCTATAGACTCGTCTATAGTCTCCTCTCTAATCTCTTATCTAGTCTCGTCCATAGACTCGTCTATAGTCTCATCTATAGTCTCGTTTATAGTCTCGTCTATAGCCTCATTATAGTCTCGTCTATAGTATCGCCTATAGTCTCATCTATAATCTCGTCTATAATCTCGTCTATAGTCTCGTTAATAGTCTCGTCTAGTCTCGTCTATAGTCTCGTCCATAGACTCGTCTATAGTCTCATCTATAGTCTCGTCTATAGTCTCGTCTATAGCCCCATTATAGTCTCGTCTATAATCTCGTCTATAATCTCGTCTATAGTCTCGTCTATAGTCTCCTCTCTAATCTCTTATCTAGTCTCGTCCATAGACTCGTCTATAGTCTCATCTATAGTCTCGTTTATAGTCTCGTCTATAGCCTCATTATAGTCTCGTCTATAGTATCGCCTATAGTCTCGTCTATAATCTCGTCTATAATCTCGTCTATAGTCTCGTTAATAGTCTCGTCTAGTCTCGTCTATAGTCTCGTCCATAGACTCGTCTATAGTCTCATCTATAGTCTCGTCTATAGTCTCGTCTATAGCCCCGTTATAGTCTCGTCTATAATCTCGTCTATAGTCTCGTCTATAGTCTCGTCTATAGTCTCGTCTATAGTCTCGTCTATAATCTCGTCTATAGTCTCGTCTATAGTCTCGTCTATAGTCTCGTCCATAGACTCGTCTATAGTCTCATCTATAGTCTCGTCTATAGTCTCGTCTATAGTCTCGTCCATAGACTCGTCTATAGTCTCATCTATAGTCTCGTCTATAGTATTGTCTATACTCCTGTCTATAGTCTCGTCTATAGTCAAGTCTATAGTCTCGTCTATAGTCTCGTCTATAGTCAAGTCTATAGTCTCGTCTATAGTCTCGTCTATAGTCTCGTCTATAGTCTCGTCTATAGTCAAGTCTATAGTCTCGTCTATAGTCTCGTGTATAGTATCGTCTATAGACTCGTCTATAATGTCGTCTATAGTATCGTCTATAGTATCGTCTATAGGCTCGTCTATAGTCACGTCTATAGTCTCGTCTATAGTCTCGTCTATAGTCTCGTCTATAGTCTCGTCTATAGCCTCGTCTATAGTATCGTCTATAGTCTCGTCTACAGTCTCGTCTATAGTATCTTCTACAGTCTCGTCTATAGTCTCGTCTATAGTATCGTCTATAGACTCGTCTATAGTCTAGTCTATAGTTTCGTCTATAGCCTCGTCTATAGTCTCGTCTTTAGTCTCGTCTATAGTCTCGTCTACAGTCTCGTCTATAGACTCGTGTATATTCTCCTCTCTAATGTCTTATCTAGTCTTGTTCAGAGACTTGTCTATAGTCTCGTCTATAGCCTCATTATAGTCTCGTCTATAGTATCGCCTATAGACTCTACAGTCTCGTCTGTAGACTCGTCTATAGTCTCCTCTCTAATCTCTTATCTAGTCTCGTCCATAGATTCGTCTATAGTCTCGTCTATACTCTCGTGTATAGTCTCGTCTAAAGTCTCGTCTATAGCCTCGTCTATAGCATCATTATAATCTCGTCTATAGTATCGTCTACAGTCTCGTCTGTGGACTCGTCTATAGACTCGTCTATAGTCTCCTCTCTAATCTCTTATCTAGTCTCGTCCATAGACTTGTCTATAGTCTCTTCTATAGCCTCATTATAGTCTCGTCTATAGTTTCGTCTATAGTACTTTAGTCTCGTCTACAGTCTCGTCAATAGTATCGTCCATAGACTCGTCTATAGTCTCGTCTATAGCCTCATAGTTTCGTCTTTACTATCGTCTACAGTCTCGTCTATAGTCTCGTCTATAGTCTCATTATAGTCTCGTATATAGTAGCGTCTACAGTCTCGTCTATAATCTCGTATATAGTCTCGTCTACATTCTCTTCTATAGTCTTGTCTATAGAGTCACGTCTATAGTCTCGTCTATAGTCACGTCTATAGTCTCGTCTATAGTCTCGTCTATAGTCTCGTCCATAGACTCGTCTGTTGTCTCATCTATCGTCTCGTCTATAGTCTCGCCTATAGTCTCGTCTATAGTCTCGTCTATACTCCCGTCTATAGTCTCGTCTATAGTCTCGTCTATAGCCTCATTATAGTCTCGTACATAGTATCGTCTACAGTCTCGTCTGTAGTCTTGTATATAGTCTCGTCTATAGCATCATTATAGTCTCGTCTATAGTCTCGTCTATAGTATCGTCTATAGTCTCGTCTATAGTCTCGTCTATAGTATCGTCTATAGTATCGTCTATAGCCTCGTCTATTCTAGTCTATAGTCTCGTCTATAGTATCGTCTATAGTCTCGTCTGTAGTCTCGTCTATAGTCTCTTCTATAGTCTAGTCTATAGTCTCGTCTATAGCCTCGTCTATAGCACCATTATAATCTCGTCTATAGTATCGTCTACAGTCTCGTCTATAGACTCGTGTATAGTCTCCTCTCTAATGTCTTATCTGGTCTTGTCCATAGACTTGTCTATAGTCTCGTCTATAGCCTCATTATAGTCTCGTCTATAGTATTGTCTACAGTCTCGTCTATAGACTCGTCTATAATATCGTCTATAATCTCGAATATATTCTCGTCTATAGTCTCCTCTGTAATCTAGTCTCGTCTATAGTCTTGTTTATAGTCTCGTCTATAGTCTCGTCTATAGTCTCGTCTATAATCTCGTCATAGTCTCGACTATAGTTTCGTCTACAGTCTCGTCTATAGACTCGTCTGTAATCTTGTCTATAATCTTGTCTATAGTCTCGTCTATAGTCTCGTCTATAGTCTCGTCTATAGTCTTGTCTATAGTCTGGTCTATATTCTCGTCTATAGTCTCGTCTATAGTATCTTCTATAGTCCCGTATATAGTATCGTCTATAGTCCCGTATATAGTCTCGTCTGTAGTCTATACTCTCGTGTATAGTCTCGTCTAAAGTCTGGTCTATAGTCTCGTCTATAGCATCATTATAATCTCGTCTATGGTATCGTCTACAGTCTCGTCTGTGGACTCGTCTATAGTCTCCTCTCTAATATTTTATCTAGTCTCGTCTACAGTCTCGTCTATAGTCTCGTCTATAGCCTCATTATAGTCTCGTCTATAGTCTCGTCTATAGTCTCGTCTAAAGTCTAGTCTATAGTCTCGTCTATAGCCTCGTCTATAGCATCATTATAATCTCGTCTATAGTATCGTCTACAGTCTCGTCTATAGACTCGTGTATATTCTCCTCTCTAATGTCTTATCTAGTCTTGTTCATAGACTTGTCTATAGTCTCGTCTATAGCCTCATTATAGTCTCGTCTATAGTATCGCCTAAAGACTCTACAGTCTCGTCTGTAGAGTCGTCTATAGTCTCCTCTCTAATCTCTTATCTAGTCTCGTCCATAGATTCGTCTATAGTCTCGTCTATAGTCTAGTCTATACTCTCGTCTATAGTCTCGTCTATAGTCTCGTCTATACTCCCGTCTATAGTCTCGTCTATAGTCCTGTCTATAGCCTCATTATAGTCTCGTACATAGTATCGTCTACAGTCTCGTCTATTGTCTTGTATATAGTCTCGTCTATAGCCTCGTCTATAGTATCGTCTACAGTCTCGTCTGTAGACCCGTCTATAGTCTCCTCTCTAATCTCTTATCTAGTCTCGTCCATAGACTCGTCTATAGTCTCGTCTATAGTCTCGTTTATAGTCTCGTCTATACTCTCGTCTATAGTCTCCTCTATAGACTCGTCTAAAATCTCGTCTCGTCTATAGGGTCATCTATAGTCTCGTCTATACTCTCGTCTATACTCTCGTCTATAGTCTCGTCTATAGTCTCGTCTATAGTCTCGTCTATAGTCTCGTCTATAGACTCGTCTATAATCTCGTCTAAAGTCTCGTCTATAGTCTCGTCTTTAGTCTCGTCTATAGAATCGTCTACAGTCTCGTCTATAATCTCGTCCATAGACTTGTCTATAGTCTCTTCTATAGCCTCATTATAGTCTCGTCTATAGTTTCGTCTATAGTACTTTAGTCTCGTCTACAGTCTCATCAATAGTATCGTCCATAGACTCGTCTATAGTCTCGTCTTTACTATCGTCTACAGTCTCGTCTATAGTCTCGTCTATAGTCTCATTATAGTCTCGTATATAGTAGCGTCTACAGTCTTGTCTATAGTCTCGTCTAAAGCCTCGTCTAAAGTCTCGTCTATAGTCTCGTCTTTAGTCTCGTCTATAATCTCGTATATAGTCTCGTCTACATTCTCGTCTATAGTCTTGTCTATAGTCTCGTCTAAAGTCTCATCTATAGTCTCGTCTTTAGTCTCGTCTATAGTCTTGTCTGTAGTCTCGTCTATATTCTCGTCTATAGTCTCGTCTATAGTCCCGTGTATAGTATCGTCTATAGTACCATATATAGTGTCGTCTATAGTCTATACTCTCGTGTATAGTCTCGTCTAAAGTCTCGTCTATAGTATCGTCTATAGCATCTTTATAATCTCGTCTATAGTATCGTCTATAGGCTCATCTAAAGTCTCGTCTATAGTCTCGTCTTTAGTCTCGTCTATAGTCTTGTCTGTAGTCTCGTCTATATTCTCGTCTATAGTCTCGTCCATAGTCCCGTATATAGTATCGTCTATAGTGCCGTATATAGTCTCGTCTATAGTCTATACTCTCGTGTATAGTCTCGTCTAAAGTCTCGTCTATAGCATCATTATAATCTATAGTCTCGTCTCAAGTCTCGTGTATAGTCTCGTCTATAGACTCGTCTATAGTCTTGTCTACGGTATCGTCTATAGTCTTGTCTATAGACTCGTCTATAATCTCGTCTATAGTATCGTCTATAGTCTCGTCTATAGTCTCGTCTATAGAGTCGTCTATAGAGTCGTCTATAATCTCGTCTATAATCTCGTCATAGTCTCGACTATAGTTTTTTCTACAGTCTCGTCTATAGACTCGTCTATAATCTTGTCTATAATCTTGTCCATAGTCTCGTCTATAGTCTCGTCTATAGTCTTGTCTATAGTCTCGTCTATATTCTCGTCTATAGTCTCGCCTATATTCTCGTCTATAGTATCGTCTATAGTCCCGTATATAGTCTCGTCTATACTCTCGTGTATAGTCTCGACTAAAGTCTCGTCTATAGTCTCGTCTATATAATCGTCTATAGCATCATTATATTCTCATCTATAGTATCGTCTACAGTCTCGTCTGTGGACTCGTCTATAGACTCGTCTATAGTCTCCTCTCTAATCTCTTATCTAGTCTCGTCCATAGACTTGTCTATAGTCTCGTCTATAGCCTCATTATAGTCTCGTCTATAGTTTCGTCTATAGTATCGTCTTTAGTCTCGTCTATAGTCTCGTCTATAGTCTACTGTATTGTCTCCTTTCTAGTCTCATTTATATTTTCGTATATAGTCTTGTCTATATGCTCCTCTAAGGACTAAGATCGAAAAATTCTTACCATACATATATGTTAATAAAAATGAAAACACTAAACTTACAGTTTTGAATCTTTTTTTATTTGATTGAGATTATTGTTACAATTTACAAAAAAAAAAAATTATTTTTATAGTTCTAATCACTAATGTAAAATTATGAAGCTTTTTCGAAAACCCTTCCTTTATGGTTTTTATAGTGCTTTATGTCACTTTGTTCGAACAGGTTGTCCATCTCCGTTCAAAATCAAACACAATTTTGGACACCTTTTTTGTGCTCTTCAACTCTCTTTTAACAGGAACCCAATATCTATCCACTGGACTCAGCTCCAGGCAATTTGGAAGAATTGCCTCTCTTGGTACAAATACCACATTATTGTTCTTTTACCACTCAAGACCTTTCTTACCATAGTGACAGGGTGCCAAATCAGGCCAAAAATAAATGGACACATTAAGAAGTCTTATGAATGGAAACATCCCTTTGTAACAAATGTTTGTTTTCTTTTGCCGCAGCTGCATGTTGCTTGCCATACTAAGAACTTTTTGGGAAATTTTGTCTGGTTTTGGAACCTAAACTTTTCATCAACATTCCCTCCAGCATCTGCAAAAAAAAATTACCGAGAAACTGCGAGAAATTTTTCATACGTACATTTCGTCATCCATTATGCAGCAGGTATATTTTTTGTATATAATTTGACTTCAATTTCCGTGCTCTGTCATTGCTCTCTAAATTTTTAGTAGAGTTCTTGTTAGGAACTTTTTGAGCTTTGTATGCTTTTAAACCAGCATTGGCTTTAACTTTTCGTACCAAATAGTCCCAGTACTGACCTAACCGGGCTGCTTTCCTACCGGATGTGTTGGGAACGCTATTTTTTTTGGCTTTAGGACCAAGTTGGGTTTTCCTGAAAATATTAAATAATTTTAGTACGCACCTTTTTCTGGTCATTCATTTTAATCAGATTTACAACAAATGAACATAATTGACATTATACATAATAACTGGCATGCTGTAATACTTGGGTTAAAATTTGTAATGAAAAACGTGTGTTATAAATTTTACGATCTCAGTCCTTATAGTCTCGTCTATAGCATCATTATAGTCTATAGACGAGACTATAGACGAGACTATTGACGAGACTATAGACGAGACTATAGACAAGTTTATAGACGAGACTATAGACGAGACTATAGACGAGACTATAGACGAGACTGTAGACGAGACTGAAGACGATACTAATGAAGAGACTATAGACGAGACTATAGACGAGACTATAGACGAGACTATAGACGATACTACGTACGAGACTATAGACGAGACTATAGACGAGACTATAGACGAGACTGTAGACGGTACTATAGACGAGAATATAATGAGGCAATAGACGCGACTATAGGCAAGACTATAGACGAGACTGTAGACGATACTTTAGACGAGATTATAGACGAGAGTATAGACGAGACTATAGACAAGACTATAAACGAGACTATAGACGAGACTATAGACGAGATTATAGACGAGCCAACAGACGAGACTACAGACGATACTATAGACGAGACTATAATGAGGTTATAGACGAGACTATAGACGAGACTGTAGACGATACTATAGACGAGACTATAATAAGGCTATAGACGAGACTATAATAAGGCTATAGACGAGACTATAAACGAGTCTGTGGCCGAGACTAGATAAGAGATTAGAGAGGAGACTATAGACGAGTATATATACGATACTGTAGAAGATACTATAGACGAGACTATAATTATGCTATAGACGAGGCTATAGTCGAGACTATAGACGAGACTATAGACGAGACTATATACGAGACTATTGACGATACTATAGACGAGACTATAGACGAGACTATAGACGATACTGTAGACGATACTATAGACGAGACTATAATAAGGCTATAGACGAGTCTGTGGACGAGACTAGATAAGAGATTAGAGAGGAGACTATAGACGAGACTGTAGACGATACTATAGACGAGACTATAATGATGCTATAGACGAGACTATAGACGATAATATAGACGAGACTATAGACGAGACTATATTGGGGCTAAAGACGAGACTATAATGAGGCTATAGACGAGACTATAGACGAGATTATAGACGATACTACAGACGAGACTATAACGAGGCTATAGACGAGACTATAGACGAGTCTATAGATGAGACTAGATAAGAGATTAGAGAGGAGACTATAGACGAGTCTACGGACGAGACTATAGACGAGACCATAGACGACCCTATAGATAGGACTATATACGAAATATAAATGAGACAAGAAACGAGACGATACAGTAGACTAAAGACGAGATTATAGACGAGTCTATATACAGAAATCTAGCCAGTAACTGGCTGTATTTCTAAACAGAAATCTAGCCAGTAACTGGCTGTATTTCTATACAGTAATCTAGCCAGTAACTGGCTGTATTTCTATACAGAAATCTAGCCAGTAACTGGCTGTATTTCTATACAGAAATCTAGCCAGTAACTGGCTGTATTTCTATACAGAAATCTAGCCAGTAACTGGCTGTATTTCTATACAGAAATCTAGCCAGTAACTGGCTGTATTTCTATACAGAAATCTAGCCAGTAACTGGCTGTATTTCTATACAGAAATCTAGCCAGTAACTGGCTGTATTTCTATACAGAAATCTAGCCAGTAACTGGCTGTATTTCTATACAGAAATCTAGCCAGTAACTGGCTGTATTTCTATACAGAAATCTAGCCAGTAACTGGCTGTATTTCTATACAGAAATCTAGCCAGTAACTGGCTGTATTTCTATACAGAAATCTAGCCAGTAACTGGCTGTATTTCTATACAGAAATCTAGCCAGTAACTGGCTGTATTTCTATACAGAAATCTAGCCAGTAACTGGCTGTATTTCTATACAGAAATCTAGCCAGTAACTGGCTGTATTTCTATACAGAAATCTAGCCAGTAACTGGCTGTATTTCTATACAGAAATCTAGCCAGTAACTGGCTGTATTTCTATACAGAAATCTAGCCAGTAACTGGCTGTATTTCTATACAGAAATCTAGCCAGTAACTGGCTGTATTTCTATACAGAAATCTAGCCAGTAACTGGCTGTATTTCTATACAGAAATCTAGCCAGTAACTGGCTGTATTTCTATACAGAAATCTAGCCAGTAACTGGCTGTATTTCTATACAGAAATCTAGCCAGTAACTGGCTGTATTTCTATACAGAAATCTAGCCAGTAACTGGCTGTATTTCTATACAGAAATCTAGCCAGTAACTGGCTGTATTTCTATACAGAAATCTAGCCAGTAACTGGCTGTATTTCTATACAGAAATCTAGCCAGTAACTGGCTGTATTTCTATACAGAAATCTAGCCAGTAACTGGCTGTATTTCTATACAGAAATCTAGCCAGTAACTGGCTGTATTTCTATACAGAAATCTAGCCAGTAACTGGCTGTATTTCTATACAGAAATCTAGCCAGTAACTGGCTGTATTTCTATACAGAAATCTAGCCAGTAACTGGCTGTATTTCTATACAGAAATCTAGCCAGTAACTGGCTGTATTTCTATACAGAAATCTAGCCAGTAACTGGCTGTATTTCTATACAGAAATCTAGCCAGTAACTGGCTGTATTTCTATACAGAAATCTAGCCAGTAACTGGCTGTATTTCTATACAGAAATCTAGCCAGTAACTGGCTGTATTTCTATACAGAAATCTAGCCAGTAACTGGCTGTATTTCTATACAGAAATCTAGCCAGTAACTGGCTGTATTTCTATACAGAAATCTAGCCAGTAACTGGCTGTATTTCTATACAGAAATCTAGCCAGTAACTGGCTGTATTTCTATACAGAAATCTAGCCAGTAACTGGCTGTATTTCTATACAGAAATCTAGCCAGTAACTGGCTGTATTTCTATACAGAAATCTAGCCAGTAACTGGCTGTATTTCTATACAGAAATCTAGCCAGTAACTGGCTGTATTTCTATACAGAAATCTAGCCAGTAACTGGCTGTATTTCTATACAGAAATCTAGCCAGTAACTGGCTGTATTTCTATACAGAAATCTAGCCAGTAACTGGCTGTATTTCTATACAGAAATCTAGCCAGTAACTGGCTGTATTTCTATACAGAAATCTAGCCAGTAACTGGCTGTATTTCTATACAGAAATCTAGCCAGTAACTGGCTGTATTTCTATACAGAAATCTAGCCAGTAACTGGCTGTATTTCTATACAGAAATCTAGCCAGTAACTGGCTGTATTTCTATACAGAAATCTAGCCAGTAACTGGCTGTATTTCTATACAGAAATCTAGCCAGTAACTGGCTGTATTTCTATACAGAAATCTAGCCAGTAACTGGCTGTATTTCTATACAGAAATCTAGCCAGTAACTGGCTGTATTTCTATACAGAAATCTAGCCAGTAACTGGCTGTATTTCTATACAGAAATCTAGCCAGTAACTGGCTGTATTTCTATACAGAAATCTAGCCAGTAACTGGCTGTATTTCTATACAGAAATCTAGCCAGTAACTGGCTGTATTTCTATACAGAAATCTAGCCAGTAACTGGCTGTATTTCTATACAGAAATCTAGCCAGTAACTGGCTGTATTTCTATACAGAAATCTAGCCAGTAACTGGCTGTATTTCTATACAGAAATCTAGCCAGTAACTGGCTGTATTTCTATACAGAAATCTAGCCAGTAACTGGCTGTATTTCTATACAGAAATCTAGCCAGTAACTGGCTGTATTTCTATACAGAAATCTAGCCAGTAACTGGCTGTATTTCTATACAGAAATCTAGCCAGTAACTGGCTGTATTTCTATACAGAAATCTAGCCAGTAACTGGCTGTATTTCTATACAGAAATCTAGCCAGTAACTGGCTGTATTTCTATACAGAAATCTGTATTTCTATACAGAAATCTAGCCAGTAACTGGCTGTATTTCTATACAGAAATCTAGCCAGTAACTGGCTGTATTTCTATACAGAAATCTAGCCAGTAACTGGCTGTATTTCTATACAGAAATCTAGCCAGTAACTGGCTGTATTTCTATACAGAAATCTAGCCAGTAACTGGCTGTATTTCTATACAGAAATCTAGCCAGTAACTGGCTGTATTTCTATACAGAAATCTAGCCAGTAACTGGCTGTATTTCTATACAGAAATCTAGCCAGTAACTGGCTGTATTTCTATACAGAAATCTAGCCAGTAACTGGCTGTATTTCTATACAGAAATCTAGCCAGTAACTGGCTGTATTTCTATACAGAAATCTAGCCAGTAACTGGCTGTATTTCTATACAGAAATCTAGCCAGTAACTGGCTGTATTTCTATACAGAAATCTAGCCAGTAACTGGCTGTATTTCTATACAGAAATCTAGCCAGTAACTGGCTGTATTTCTATACAGCTGTATTTCTATACAGAAATCTAGCCAGTAACTGGCTGTATTTCTATACAGAAATCTAGCCAGTAACTGGCTGTATTTCTATACAGAAATCTAGCCAGTAACTGGCTGTATTTCTATACAGAAATCTAGCCAGTAACTGGCTGTATTTCTATACAGAAATCTAGCCAGTAACTGGCTGTATTTCTATACAGAAATCTAGCCAGTAACTGGCTGTATTTCTATACAGAAATCTAGCCAGTAACTGGCTGTATTTCTATACAGAAATCTAGCCAGTAACTGGCTGTATTTCTATACAGAAATCTAGCCAGTAACTGGCTGTATTTCTATACAGAAATCTAGCCAGTAACTGGCTGTATTTCTATACAGAAATCTAGCCAGTAACTGGCTGTATTTCTATACAGAAATCTAGCCAGTAACTGGCTGTATTTCTATACAGAAATCTAGCCAGTAACTGGCTGTATTTCTATACAGAAATCTAGCCAGTAACTGGCTGTATTTCTATACAGAAATCTAGCCAGTAACTGGCTGTATTTCTATACAGAAATCTAGCCAGTAACTGGCTGTATTTCTATACAGAAATCTAGCCAGTAACTGGCTGTATTTCTATACAGAAATCTAGCCAGTAACTGGCTGTATTTCTATACAGAAATCTAGCCAGTAACTGGCTGTATTTCTATACAGAAATCTAGCCAGTAACTGGCTGTATTTCTATACAGAAATCTAGCCAGTAACTGGCTGTATTTCTATACAGAAATCTAGCCAGTAACTGGCTGTATTTCTATACAGAAATCTAGCCAGTAACTGGCTGTATTTCTATACAGAAATCTAGCCAGTAACTGGCTGTATTTCTATACAGAAATCTAGCCAGTAACTGGCTGTATTTCTATACAGAAATCTAGCCAGTAACTGGCTGTATTTCTATACAGAAATCTAGCCAGTAACTGGCTGTATTTCTATACAGAAATCTAGCCAGTAACTGGCTGTATTTCTATACAGAAATCTAGCCAGTAACTGGCTGTATTTCTATACAGAAATCTAGCCAGTAACTGGCTGTATTTCTATACAGAAATCTAGCCAGTAACTGGCTGTATTTCTATACAGAAATCTAGCCAGTAACTGGCTGTATTTCTATACAGAAATCTAGCCAGTAACTGGCTGTATTTCTATACAGAAATCTAGCCAGTAACTGGCTGTATTTCTATACAGAAATCTAGCCAGTAACTGGCTGTATTTCTATACAGAAATCTAGCCAGTAACTGGCTGTATTTCTATACAGAAATCTAGCCAGTAACTGGCTGTATTTCTATACAGAAATCTAGCCAGTAACTGGCTGTATTTCTATACAGAAATCTAGCCAGTAACTGGCTGTATTTCTATACAGAAATCTAGCCAGTAACTGGCTGTATTTCTATACAGAAATCTAGCCAGTAACTGGCTGTATTTCTATACAGAAATCTAGCCAGTAACTGGCTGTATTTCTATACAGAAATCTAGCCAGTAACTGGCTGTATTTCTATACAGAAATCTAGCCAGTAACTGGCTGTATTTCTATACAGAAATCTAGCCAGTAACTGGCTGTATTTCTATACAGAAATCTAGCCAGTAACTGGCTGTATTTCTATACAGAAATCTAGCCAGTAACTGGCTGTATTTCTATACAGAAATCTAGCCAGTAACTGGCTGTATTTCTATACAGAAATCTAGCCAGTAACTGGCTGTATTTCTATACAGAAATCTAGCCAGTAACTGGCTGTATTTCTATACAGAAATCTAGCCAGTAACTGGCTGTATTTCTATACAGAAATCTAGCCAGTAACTGGCTGTATTTCTATACAGAAATCTAGCCAGTAACTGGCTGTATTTCTATACAGAAATCTAGCCAGTAACTGGCTGTATTTCTATACAGAAATCTAGCCAGTAACTGGCTGTATTTCTATACAGAAATCTAGCCAGTAACTGGCTGTATTTCTATACAGAAATCTAGCCAGTAACTGGCTGTATTTCTATACAGAAATCTAGCCAGTAACTGGCTGTATTTCTATACAGAAATCTAGCCAGTAACTGGCTGTATTTCTATACAGAAATCTAGCCAGTAACTGGCTGTATTTCTATACAGAAATCTAGCCAGTAACTGGCTGTATTTCTATACAGAAATCTAGCCAGTAACTGGCTGTATTTCTATACAGAAATCTAGCCAGTAACTGGCTGTATTTCTATACAGAAATCTAGCCAGTAACTGGCTGTATTTCTATACAGAAATCTAGCCAGTAACTGGCTGTATTTCTATACAGAAATCTAGCCAGTAACTGGCTGTATTTCTATACAGAAATCTAGCCAGTAACTGGCTGTATTTCTATACAGAAATCTAGCCAGTAACTGGCTGTATTTCTATACAGAAATCTAGCCAGTAACTGGCTGTATTTCTATACAGAAATCTAGCCAGTAACTGGCTGTATTTCTATACAGAAATCTAGCCAGTAACTGGCTGTATTTCTATACAGAAATCTAGCCAGTAACTGGCTGTATTTCTATACAGAAATCTAGCCAGTAACTGGCTGTATTTCTATACAGAAATCTAGCCAGTAACTGGCTGTATTTCTATACAGAAATCTAGCCAGTAACTGGCTGTATTTCTATACAGAAATCTAGCCAGTAACTGGCTGTATTTCTATACAGAAATCTAGCCAGTAACTGGCTGTATTTCTATACAGAAATCTAGCCAGTAACTGGCTGTATTTCTATACAGAAATCTAGCCAGTAACTGGCTGTATTTCTATACAGAAATCTAGCCAGTAACTGGCTGTATTTCTATACAGAAATCTAGCCAGTAACTGGCTGTATTTCTATACAGAAATCTAGCCAGTAACTGGCTGTATTTCTATACAGAAATCTAGCCAGTAACTGGCTGTATTTCTATACAGAAATCTAGCCAGTAACTGGCTGTATTTCTATACAGAAATCTAGCCAGTAACTGGCTGTATTTCTATACAGAAATCTAGCCAGTAACTGGCTGTATTTCTATACAGAAATCTAGCCAGTAACTGGCTGTATTTCTATACAGAAATCTAGCCAGTAACTGGCTGTATTTCTATACAGAAATCTAGCCAGTAACTGGCTGTATTTCTATACAGAAATCTAGCCAGTAACTGGCTGTATTTCTATACAGAAATCTAGCCAGTAACTGGCTGTATTTCTATACAGAAATCTAGCCAGTAACTGGCTGTATTTCTATACAGAAATCTAGCCAGTAACTGGCTGTATTTCTATACAGAAATCTAGCCAGTAACTGGCTGTATTTCTATACAGAAATCTAGCCAGTAACTGGCTGTATTTCTATACAGAAATCTAGCCAGTAACTGGCTGTATTTCTATACAGAAATCTAGCCAGTAACTGGCTGTATTTCTATACAGAAATCTAGCCAGTAACTGGCTGTATTTCTATACAGAAATCTAGCCAGTAACTGGCTGTATTTCTATACAGAAATCTAGCCAGTAACTGGCTGTATTTCTATACAGAAATCTAGCCAGTAACTGGCTGTATTTCTATACAGAAATCTAGCCAGTAACTGGCTGTATTTCTATACAGAAATCTAGCCAGTAACTGGCTGTATTTCTATACAGAAATCTAGCCAGTAACTGGCTGTATTTCTATACAGAAATCTAGCCAGTAACTGGCTGTATTTCTATACAGAAATCTAGCCAGTAACTGGCTGTATTTCTATACAGAAATCTAGCCAGTAACTGGCTGTATTTCTATACAGAAATCTAGCCAGTAACTGGCTGTATTTCTATACAGAAATCTAGCCAGTAACTGGCTGTATTTCTATACAGAAATCTAGCCAGTAACTGGCTGTATTTCTATACAGAAATCTAGCCAGTAACTGGCTGTATTTCTATACAGAAATCTAGCCAGTAACTGGCTGTATTTCTATACAGAAATCTAGCCAGTAACTGGCTGTATTTCTATACAGAAATCTAGCCAGTAACTGGCTGTATTTCTATACAGAAATCTAGCCAGTAACTGGCTGTATTTCTATACAGAAATCTAGCCAGTAACTGGCTGTATTTCTATACAGAAATCTAGCCAGTAACTGGCTGTATTTCTATACAGAAATCTAGCCAGTAACTGGCTGTATTTCTATACAGAAATCTAGCCAGTAACTGGCTGTATTTCTATACAGAAATCTAGCCAGTAACTGGCTGTATTTCTATACAGAAATCTAGCCAGTAACTGGCTGTATTTCTATACAGAAATCTAGCCAGTAACTGGCTGTATTTCTATACAGAAATCTAGCCAGTAACTGGCTGTATTTCTATACAGAAATCTAGCCAGTAACTGGCTGTATTTCTATACAGAAATCTAGCCAGTAACTGGCTGTATTTCTATACAGAAATCTAGCCAGTAACTGGCTGTATTTCTATACAGAAATCTAGCCAGTAACTGGCTGTATTTCTATACAGAAATCTAGCCAGTAACTGGCTGTATTTCTATACAGAAATCTAGCCAGTAACTGGCTGTATTTCTATACAGAAATCTAGCCAGTAACTGGCTGTATTTCTATACAGAAATCTAGCCAGTAACTGGCTGTATTTCTATACAGAAATCTAGCCAGTAACTGGCTGTATTTCTATACAGAAATCTAGCCAGTAACTGGCTGTATTTCTATACAGAAATCTAGCCAGTAACTGGCTGTATTTCTATACAGAAATCTAGCCAGTAACTGGCTGTATTTCTATACAGAAATCTAGCCAGTAACTGGCTGTATTTCTATACAGAAATCTAGCCAGTAACTGGCTGTATTTCTATACAGAAATCTAGCCAGTAACTGGCTGTATTTCTATACAGAAATCTAGCCAGTAACTGGCTGTATTTCTATACAGAAATCTAGCCAGTAACTGGCTGTATTTCTATACAGAAATCTAGCCAGTAACTGGCTGTATTTCTATACAGAAATCTAGCCAGTAACTGGCTGTATTTCTATACAGAAATCTAGCCGCGAAAATATGCAAAAACTCGCAGCCACAATATTTCTTTAATTTAAAGAGGGGTAAAAAATTACAATTTTATGTATAAGAAGTTGTGGGTGGATGAGGGCCAAATAACTAAAAGTCTCCGTGAAAAAGTATTTTTTTAAAAAACGTGTGTTTTGAAAAAAAGCTCCATTTTTGGAGCTTTTTTATATAATTTGGTAGAAAAAGAGTTAAAATTTAATGTTTGTAGGTTTTTTGGAGACTTCTGCCACAATATGGCGAATAACTTTTTAGATAAACTTAAGTTTTCTTTTATGAGTATGCAACCACAATATATGCAATATAAACATACCTCCACTTTCAACGGATACAAATATTAAATCTCGCAAAAAAAAAACAACAAAATTTGTTAGATTCATAAAACTTAGAGTGCTATCAATAAATTTAGTGCAATAAAGCTTAGAAAAAAAGTTAATTTTTATGATTTTTGGCCTATGAGAGAAACCACTTCGCATTGGTACCTGATACCAGTTAGTTGTTGTCATATGCTTTTTCTCCCAAATTACAAGTGTTTCATCCTATGGTTTACATTTTCATTTATTTATTTTATACAGAAACTCGACCGGAAAACAAATTCAAAATTCAGTCAGTTTTCAAATAACTTTTGAGTGTTTTTCATACAATTATTTGAAAATTGTTTTCCGGTCGTGTTTCTGAATAAAACCCTTAATAGGTTTTATTCTTGTTTGAAATAAGCTAAATTCTTATTATTAATATCATAGGAATTTGAGGAAATTAGCAAATTATCTTATATGAAAAGTTTTCATTTTTGATACCTACCATTTAAGGTGTTACAAATACCATCACAAACATCTATTAACTAGGGTAGGCAATAGGGTACAAAAACATGTTGTACTTAAATAGTTGCTAATGTTTCTGCTTGAATTTAGGACACTTGTGCAATTAAATATTAAATAAATAAATTAAAAAATGTTTAAATTAA